>SJXQ01008316.1:221608-269056 GCA_006408695.1 Aepyceros melampus | reverse complement strand
GCCGACCTACCTGAGGCGCCCCTCCCGCAGCCCCGGGAGGACGCGCGCTCCGCCGGACGCGCCGGTGCGGGAGGGGGGCCGCGGGGGGAGCGGCCGCGTCCCCGTCCCGCGTCCCCGTCCCCGCGTTCCCGCGATGGGCTGACGCGCCTGCTCCGGCCGAGGAGCCTGCGCCGTGGTGTCCGCGCCGGTGCGGTCTGGGCGCTGCGGGGCCCGCGGCGCAGCCAGAGCGTGGCGAGAGGTGGGCCGGGCGGGACTGCAGAGGTGTCCCGGCTGCGCGCGTGTCCCCTTCCGGCCTCTGAGTGGAGGAATGCAGTCCCCACCAGGGGCTAAAGAAGATGGGGACGGTGGGTGGGGGGCAGGGCGCGGAGGACAGCTGGGTTACTTCGAAAGGAAAAACCTTTCAAGGAGCTGGAATCCTTTAGAGTCTATTTTTCACCAGTAGCAACAAAAAACAAGCAAACAACAAATGACCTTCTGAGACCTAAGCAGACAACAGTTTCTGTGACTATCATTTTTATGGTCTCCTGGCATCTAACTTCCTCTCCAGTCTTAAAATATTTCTCTAAGCCTGACCTTTTTAAGCATGCTGAAATTGATCTGAATCAATAAAACCATACAATCTTGGACACAAGTTGATTCATATCTTGGCTATTGTAAATAATGCTACTATGAACATTGACGTGCATGTATTTTTATGAATTTTCTTCAGATAGATAATCAAAAGAGAAACTTCTGGGTCATATGGTATCATCAGTTCTATTTTTTTTTTTTTTTAATTTTTATGCACTCTCCATAGTAGCTGTACCCATTTACAGTACCCATTCCCACCAACAGTACACAAAAGATCCCCTTCCTACATGTCCTCACCAACACTTCTTAGTTCTTGTGTGTTTTGATAACTGCCGTTCTGACAGGTGTGAGGTGACAGCTAATTGTGGTTTTGTTTTGCATTTCCCTGATGATTAGTGATGTTGGGCATTTTTTCATGAGTCTGATGGCCATTGGTATGTCTTCCTTAGAAATGCATTCTTGAGTCTTGTGCCCCTTTTTTGACTGGGTTGCTTGTTTTTTTGATATTGAGTTGTGTAAGTTCTTTCTGTTTTAGAGGTTAATTCCTTACTGGACACTTGCAAATGTTTTCTTCCATTCAATAGACTGCCTTTTTGTTTTGTTGATGGTTTCCTTTGTTTTGCAAAAGCTGTTTAGTTTGACTAGGTCTTATTTACTTACTTTTGCTTTTGTTACCTTTGCTACAGGAGATCCAAAAAATATTGCTAAGAGCATACTGCCTGTGTTTTCTTCTCAGAATTGTATAGTTTCAGGTCTTAAATTTACATCTTTAATCCATTTTCAGTTTATTTTTGTATGTAGTATGAGGAAACATTCTAGTTTCATTCCTTCGCATATAGCTGTCCAGTTTTCCCAACACCACTTATCAAAGGGACTGTCTGTTCCCTATAATGTATTCTTGTCTCCTTTGTCATAGATTAATTCACTCATACATGTGTGGGTTTATTTCCATGTTCTCTATTCTACTCTATTGGTCTATGTGTCTGTTTTCCTGCCAGTACCATACTGTTTTGATTACTGTAGCTTTGTAATATTATTCGAAGCATGGAAGTGTGCTACCACCAACTTTGTTCTTCTTTCACAAGATTGATTTGCCTATTTGGGATCTTTTATGATTTCATACAAACATTAAAACTGTTATTAGAGTTATAAGAAAATTTCTTGGGTACTTTGAAAGGAATGCCATTGAATCTATAGATTGCTATGGGTAGAAAATATATTTTTGTTGCTGTTATTGTTCAGTTACTAAGTCATGTCTAACTCTGAAACACCATGGACTGCAGCATGCCAGGCCTCCTTGTCCTTCACTATCTCCCAGAGTTTGCTCAAATTCATGTCCACTGAGTCAGTGATGCTATATAACAGTCTTATCCTCTGTCACCCGCTTCTCCTTCTGCCCTCAAACTTTCTCAGCATCAGAGTCTTTTCCAAGAGTTGGCTCTTCACATCAGGTGGCCAAAATATTGGAGCTTCATTTCAGCATCAGTCCTTCCAATGAATATTCAGGACTGGTCTCTTTTAGGATTGAATCCTTTGATCTCCTTACTGTCCAAGGGACTCTCAATAGTCTTCTCCAGCACCACAGTTCAAAAGCATCAATTCTTCAGTGCTCAGCCTTCTTTATGGTCCAAATCTCAAATCCATACATGACTACCAGAAAAACTATAGCTTTGTATCTGCACCTTTGTCATCAAAGAGGTACCTCTGCTTTTTAATACACTGTCTAGGTTTGTCTAGCTTTCCTTTCAAGGAGCAATCTTCTTTTAATTTCATGGCTACAGTCACCATCTGCAGTGATTTTGGAGCCCAAGAAAATAAAATGTGTCACTGCTTCTAATTGTTCCCCTTCCATTTGCCATGAAGTGATGGAACTGGATGCTATGATCTTCGTTTTTTGAATGTTGAGCTTTAAGTCAGTTTTTTTCTGCTCTCCTCTTTCACCTTCATCAAGAAGCACTTTAGTTCTTCTTCACTTTCCACCATTAGAGTGGTCTCATCTGCTTATCTGCATTGCTATTTCTCCTGGCAGTCTTGATTACTGCTTCTCATTCATCCAGCCTGGCATTTCACATCATGGACTCTGCATATAAGTTGTGTAAGCAGCATGACAATACAAAGTCTTGCCCTGCCCCTTTCCAAATTTTGAACCAGTCAGTTGTTCCATGTAAGGCTCTAACTGTTGCTTCTTGTCCTACATACAGGTTTCACAGGAGACAGGTAAAGTGCTCTGATATTCCCATCTCTTTAAGAATTTTCCACAGTTTGTTGTGATCCACAGAGTCAAAGGCTTTAGAGTAGTCAGTAAAGCAGAAGTAGATGTTTTTCCTGGAATTCTCTTGCTCTTTCTATAATCTGCCAGATGTTGGCAATTTGATCTCTGATTCCTCTGTCTTTTCTAAGTCTAGCTTGTATATCTGGATTCTCTTGATTCATGTACTCTTGAAGCCTAGCATAAAGGATTTTGAGCATTACCTTGATAATGTGTGAAATGTACTGAGTTTGAACATTCTTTGGCATTGCCCTTCTTTGAGACTGGAATGAAAACTAACCTTTCCCAGTCCTGTGTCCACTGCTGAGTTTTCCAAATTCACTGCCATATTGAGTGCAGCACTTTCACAGCATCATCTTTTATGATATGAAATAACTCAGCTGGAATTCCATCACCTCCATTAGCTTTGTTTGTAGTGATGCTTCCTAAGGCCCACTTGACTTCACACTCCAGGATGTCTGGCTCTAGGTGAGTGACCATGCCATCATGGTTTTCTGGGTCATAAAGACTTATTTTGTACAGTTCTTCTGCTGCACTTTATTTCCACCTCTTAATCTCTTATGTTTCTGTTAGGTTCTGCTATTTCTGTCCTTTATTGTGCCCATTTTGCATGAAATGTTCCACTGGTATCTCTAATTTTCTTGAAGAGATCTCTAGTCTTTCTGTGCACTGTTGACTTAAGAAGGCTTTATTATCTCTCCTTGCTATTCTTTGAAACTCGAGTATATGTATTCAGTTGAGTATATCTTTCCCTTTCTCCTTCACCTTTCACCTCTCTGCTTTCCTCAGCTATTTGTAGGGCTTCCTCAGACAACTATTTTCCCTTGTTACATTTCTTTTTCTTTAGGATGGTTTTGGTCACAGCCTCCTGTACAATGTTACAAAGCTCTGTTTATAGTTCTTCAAGCACTCTGTCTGTCAAATCTAATACCTTGAATCTATTTGTCACTTCCATTGTGTAATCACAAAGGATTTGATTTAGGCTGTATCTGAAAGGCCTAGTGGTTTTCCCTACTTTATCAATTTAAGTCTGAAATTTGCAATAAGGAGATCATGATCTGAGCACAGAGCTCTCCATCTTTGGCTGGAATATAATTAACCTGATTTCCTTATTGGCCATCTGGTGATGTCAATGTGTAGACTTGGCTCTTGTGTTGTTGGAAAAGGATGTTCACTATACCACTGCGTTCTCTTGGCAAAACTCTGTTAGCCTTTGCCCTGCTTCATTTTGTACTCCAAGACCAAACTTCCTGTTACTCCAGTATATCTTGACTTCCTACTTTTCCGTTCCAGTCCCCGATGATGAAAAGGACATCTGTTTTTGGTGTTAGTTCTAGAAGGTCTTGTAGGTGTTCATAGAATCATTTGCCTTCAGCTTCTTCAACATTAGTGGTTGAGGCATATACTTGGATTACTGTGATGTTGAATGGTTTGTCTTGGCAGAAAACTGAGATCATTCTGTCATTTTTGAGATTGTGCTTTAATTTCTGTATTTTGGACACTTTGTTGACTATTAGAGCTACTCCGTGTCTTCTAAGGGATTCTTGTCCATAATAGCAGATGAGTTTCTCCAGGCAAGAATAATGTAGTGGGTTGCCATGCCCTCCTCAAAGGGGTCTTTCCAATGCAGCAATCGAGCCCACATCTTTTTGTTTCCTGCATTGGCAGACAGACTCTTTACTACTATTGCCAGCTGGGAAGTAAAAGAAGGTATTCCTACATATTTTACTCTCTTTGATTGACTGCAAATGAAATTGTTTTCTTGATTTCTCTTTCTGCTGTTTCATTATTACTGTACAGAAATACAATAGATTTCTGAATACTGATTTTATCTGCTGCAACTTTACTCAATTCATTTCTTAGTTCTAAGTGTTTTGCAGTGGAGTCTTTTGGGTTTTCTATATATGGTACCATATCATCTGCAAATAGTAAGTTGTTTTTACTTCCTTTTCACATTCAGTGCTTTTCATTTCTTTTTCTTATCTGATTGCTGTGGCTAGGGCTTCCAATACTTTGTTAAATAGAAGTGGTGAAAGTGGACATCTTTGTCTTCTTCCTGATCTTAGATGAAAAGCTTCCATCTTTTCATCATTGAGTATATTACCTGTGAGTTTGTCATTAATTGTTTTGATTATTTTTGGATATGTTTCCTTTGTATGAACTTTATTGAGAGTTTTTATTGTGAATGAATTTTCGAATTTTGTCAAATGTTTTTCTACATCTATAGAGATAAATATGTGATTTGTATTATTTGTTATGTTAATGTGGTGTATTTCATTGATTGATTTGTGAATATTGATCCATTCTTGCATCCCTGGAATAAATTCTAATTGATCATGATGTATCATCCTTTTAGTATATGGTTGAATTTTATTCAATAGCATTTTGTTGAAGATTTTTCATCTATGTATATTAGGGACATTGTCTGAAATTTTATTTTTTGTAGTATATTTTCCTTGTTTGAGTTTCAGGGTAATACCAGTCTCTGTGTATATGTTTGGAAGAGTTTCTTCCTCTTCAGTTTTTGGAATAATTTGAGAAAGATAGGTTTTAACTCATCTTTACATGTTTGGTAGAATTCCCCTGTGAAGCCATACTTTTTGTTTGTTTGGAATTTCTTTGATTACAGATTTAATTTCATTACTAGTAATTGGTCTGTTCGGGCTTCCCTGGTGGCTCAGTGGGTAA
Organism: Aepyceros melampus; assembly: GCA_006408695.1. Taxonomy (NCBI): domain Eukaryota; kingdom Metazoa; phylum Chordata; class Mammalia; order Artiodactyla; family Bovidae; genus Aepyceros; species Aepyceros melampus. Next base: position 263,529 of record SJXQ01008316.1, on the reverse strand, counting down.
AGCGTCTGCCTACAATGTGGGAGACCCAGGTTCTGTCCCTGGGTCAGGAAGATCCCCTGGAGAAGGAAATGGCAACCCACTCCAGTACTCGTGCCTGGAAAATCCCATGGACTGAGAAGCCTGGTGGGCTACAGTCCATGGGGTCGCAAAGAGTCAGACACGACTGAGCGACTTTCCCTTTCCCCTTTCCTTTCCCTAATTGGTCTGTTCAGACTTTCTCTTTGTTTCTGATTCAGTCTTAAAGTCTTAGGAATTTATATATTTCTTCTAGGTTGTCCGATTTACTGGCATATAACTCTTCATAATATTCCCCTATGATTGTATTTCTGTGATATAATTTGTAACTTGTTTTTTAATTTTTTTATTTTAATCTGGCTACATATTTGTTAATTTTGTTTATCTTTTTCAAAACACCAGCTCTTAGTTTAACCAACCTTTTCTTTCCTTTTCTCTTTTTTCTATATTTCATTTCTTTCCACTCTTATTGCAAGTTATTTTAACACTCTATTTTCTATGAAATACCAGAGTCTCAGAAAGGGAATTTACTTTCTTGGGATAGTAGAATTTAAAGGGAAGAGATGGGATTATGTTATCTTTAATGTCCTGTAGAACATTAAAACTCCAGTTCTAGTTGCACATAGGTGAGTTAAAGCAGCTTATGTGTTAGATATAGACCTGGTTTGTACAGAATTCTGACTGCTGTATATGCAGCTGAAGTAAAGAGGCTGTTCCAGTAATAGATTCAGAATCTTTACCTCCAACTTTGGATTAGTCCTAAAGATTAACTAATATGTGAATCATGTTTCACTTAATTTTTGTTTCTGTTCCACATAATAGCAATAATAATAACTGTCATCTTTGATTGAGGGCATACTGTTTTCCAGATGCTGCACAAGTTTATTATCTCCTCTACACCTTTATGAATTTAATACTATTCTTATAGGGCTTTCCAGCTGGCACTAGTGATAAAGAACCCACCTGCCAATGCAGGAGACATAAAAATGTGAATTTGATCCATGAGTTGGGAAGATCCCCTGTAGCAAGGCATGGAACTCACTCCAGTAATCTTGTCTGGAGAAACCCATGAACAGAGGAGTCTGGCAAGCTACTGTTCATTGCAAAGAGTCAGACATGATTGAAGGGACTTAATAAGCACAAACTCACTATTCTTATAACAAATTATAGATAAAGATCCAGAGTCATCATATGACTTTTCCAAAGTCTGTTAATCACTTTCCAAATAAATGATTGAGAGAACTATGCACCTGTGTCTGATTTTGGAAACTAGGCAATATTTTTGTGTGACCGTAACTTGTATATTTATTAATAGCTCATGACACCCAAAATAACATTTGTATACAACCAAAACCCATTAAGTGTGATATAATTTTGAGGAGATAAAAGTAGAAATATGAGTAAGAAACTCCTACTTATGAATTTGAACATTGTATTGTTTTATCTAACTGAGAAAACAGTTCAGAAAGGCCACTGAATATCTGACTGTCCACCTCAGCCCTAACCTTAGAGAGAGGAACTTTCTGTGCTTGGAGCTGTATGGTTATCCAGATTTTACTGTTTTGCCAGAATATTCAGTGTAAAACCACCAAGATCATATCATAAAATTTTTGATAAATATATACTGTATATCCTAAGTCCTTAGCAAAAAAAAAGAGAAAGAATTACTTACCTCTTTGTAAATGACATGATGCTATCACCGTACTTTAAGAACACACCTTAGGAAAAAAACAAGTAAACTTAGTGATTATTTAGTGTTATCATTATTGAACCAAACTTGGGTTCACTTACCCATGCACAAAAAGCCAATCTACTAACACCAGTAGAAACTGCAGAGTTTATTGCAGGTACCAACAAGGAATCAGGCAGCTTATGGTCAGAAGTCCTGAATTCCTGATAGCTTTAGGGAAGGGGCTTTAGGGATGGTGAGGGAGGGAGCTGCAGGATACATGACCAGATCATGCACAGTATTAGACTGGTTGGCATTAAGGTGAAGTTTCAAGCATCATCAACCCTCTGGTTTCAACTAGTCCAGGGTCTATGTGCTTGTGGTCAGCAGTTTTCAGCTGATGGGGATCTGCTTTCCGTAAAAATAACTTGAAACCATTATCTATTTCTTATAAGAAACCAGGAGTTTGGGGGTTCTGTGTGGCAGATTTATAGTCTAAATTGTTACCAGTTGTCCAGTCCAAGAGCTGCCCTTTGTTTCTACATCTTCACATCTCCTAATCATTAACTCCTTTAAAGAGGGAGTTTATTTATTTATTTAACTTATTTATATATTATTTATAAATATTTATTTATTTATGTTTGGCTGTACTGGTCTTTCTTGCTGTGCAGATTTTTCTCTAGTTGTGGTGAGCAAAGGCTACTCTCTATAGTTGCAGTGTGTGGACTTCTCATTGCTGTGGTTTCTCTTGTGGAGCACAGGTTCTACGGTGCACGGGCTTCAGTAATTGTGGCATGTGGGCTCAGCAGTTGTAGTTGGTGGGCTTAGTTGTTCCAAGGCATGTAGAATCTTTCCAGACCAGGGATTGAAACCTCGTCCCCTGCATTGATAGGCAGATTCCTATCCATTACACCACCAGGGAAGTCCATAATCATTAACCCTTGAGGCAGCCTTTTCCTTCAAAAACAAGGACACAGGGGTTTGTACACAGTTTCATTACTAAGGCTCATCCAAATATCAACAATATCAAGATCACTGATTTTTGCCAAATCTCTTCCATTCAGATAGGGGCTTCCCTGATAGCTCAGTTGGTAAAGAATCTGCCTGCAATGCAGGAGACCCTGGTTCAATTCCTGGGTTGGGAAGATCTGCTGGAGAAGGGATAGGCTGCCCACTCCAGTATTCTTGGGCTTCCCTTGTGGATCAGCTGGTAAAGAATACACCTGCAATATGGGAGCCCAGGGTTCAATCCCTGGGCTGGGAAGATCCCCTGGAGTAGGGAAAGGCCAACCACTGTGGTATTCTGGCCTGGAGAATTTCATAGACAGTTCATGGGGTCACAAAGAGTCAGACACTGAGCGACTTTCACTCACTTCCATTCAGATATGAGTTTTGAAGAAATTGTCATCCATCCATTCCTTTTCTAATGGGGCATATTTATACTGAAGTCATTTTTTCAATCTAGAAGAGTTAGTGTAGATAAGGTGATGGTTTGAAAGATAAGGTCTTATTAGAAAGATGTAGACCTGGGATTTAAACAATGCAGCAATCCCCCTTATAACAAATGTAAAATAGTTAGTAATTGAACATTTGTTTTGTGTATACCTTTTAAGATGTAATCTAAAAGTGTCATATTATTTCAATATGTGCCCCCATATGCATCTCTGCTCTGCAAGCCATAGCCACCTTCACACGTCACAACAATGTCATTTTCATACCTAGCAAAATGAAGAATTGCTTAATATCACCTAAATTCTGTTCATAGTTAAAATTTTCCAGTTATTTTAAAATATATATAAGCATAGATTTTTTTTTTCATATCATGCACCCACTTACTCTCTCTTGTTCATTCCTGACTTTTCTCTGTGTGTTGAATTATTCACTCTTTTGTCTTGCAGTTAGCATGTGACAGGTCAGCGTGTTCCTACTGCTCAAAGCCAAATGCTCCTCTGAAACAACAACGATAGTTCCTGGGGCAGAGGTAGATAGCAGTCACTCAGGTCTGCAAATCTTCCAGGAAAATAGAATCTCCGCCAAAAGCATTTTCAGTTTTTACCAAGTCTAAGCAGTTATAGTTGCCTCTTGACCAGTTTGGGATGCGCCTGTTAGCAGAGCTGCAGGTCTGGGAAGAGGTCAGGCTCCCCACCCTCAGCCAGGAGTTCACACCTTCAAAGTTCATAACAACAGCTGTCTTCTCCCGGTAACCAGATGTGTCATATCAGTTTAAAAAGCAACCGTGAAACCTCTTTTAGAAACTTGCAACCAATGTCAGCATTCATTTATTTTTGCTTATTATCTACTTATTTTTAAGACCTAAGTAAGCAATATTGGAGAAGTATTATCTATGAGTGATATTAAGAATTTATTTCTCTAGTTTTCTAATATCAAGCTAGATTAGCTGGAAGTTCCACAAAGGCATATTGTGGATTCAAAATCTGTGTCTTTGTTGGAAAGGTTTTCTATTTGCCCACAAGCAAATTCTACTTACGATTTTTGTCTCCAATGTGAGAGATGATGACTAAAAAGATCCTATCTTAGCAACTGTTTAGTAGAATTAGCAAGTAAATGTATAATGGTAGTACAAATATTTAAAAGTAAGTTATAGAAAGCAAGTCATGACCTTCATCAGATTGTTATGGTTTTAAAATGAGATTTAAAATCAGGCTCATGAAGCAAACTAAGCTCATCATGTTATCATTAAATAACTACTTAAGCTTTCTGTGCCTGTTTTTTTTTTTTTTTTTCATCTCATAGTTTCTGGTTTTATTTCACTAGTGTATATTTCCATGAGCCATCTCTCCAAAGATCATTTTAAATGCTCTGGATACATTGTTTTCTTCTCAGAATCATGCATTTCTTCTTAGAGACAGGGACTAGAATCATAGTTACCAAAATTATTCCAAAGAAGGGGAGCACAGACAATATTTTAGTAATAGAAAGCTATATTGCTGGAATGTTTTCTTAGTTTTTTATGGTGAGTGGAGTTTCATGGTAGTGTATATGTTTTTTAAAAAGAAAAGATTTACTTTGAACAAAAGACAACTATAAATGTTTAATATTCTAAGCATGAATATTTAGGCAAGAAGTCTTCTTAAATTGTCACAGAGAAGTAATCAAAATCTGTTCATTTTTGTGACACCACCTTTAGAAATCAAGATGAATATTTGTTTTATTAGATTCAATCACCTAACAATAATGGCCAATGTACTAATTTACATAAACTGTTTTTTTCCAAAGATAACTGTCATTAGCATTTATTATACACCATTCTAGACATAAGCTTGCTGTGCATTTTAAACGTAATATCTCTCTAACCTAATTTTTAAATTTTTATTTATTTATTTATTGGCTACGCTGGGTCTCCCTTGCTGTACACAGGCTTTCTCTAGTTGTGCAGAGGTGGGGGCTACTCTTCACTACTGTGCATGGCCTTGTAGTGGCTTCTATTGTTGCAGAGCATGGGCTCTAAGGCGGACGGGTTTCAGTAACTTTGGCGCATGGGCTTAGGTGCCCCACACGTGTGGGATCTTCTTAGACCCAAGATCAAAGCTGTGTCCTTTGAACCACCAGGGAACCCCCTTCTCTAATTTAATTTTTAAAGCTTACTTTGTGTTTCCCTGGTCGTTCCTTCTGTATAGTCCTAGTGCAGAGGAGGACATTTGTTCTAGGTTAGCAGCATTAGCAGAGGGAATGAGGGCACAAAGATGAAGATCTGGTTCTGAAGCTGGTATGCGAGCATAGAGAAGGCAATAGAAAAGTGAGCAAAGCTTTAAGTTGGGTTAGAAAAAGTGGGTTAGAATAAAATGTTTGGATGCAATTCGCTCGCACTTCCTAAAGCAGGTTGTCTATAACATTAGACCTCAGTGTGCTTAATGGGAAAAAAAAAACAAAATGTCAATGCCTAAAAGCTTGGATATTTTCATCTGTCATGTCTTCTAAGACTTATAAAGTATCCTAGCAGATTAAACGTTTTGTCTTAAATAAACATTTCAACATTGCTTAACCAATGTTGTTAAGCTAGTTTCCCCAAACATGTTTGACCAGAAAATGTTTTTATGCTATGTCTATAAATATTCCATACATGAGTCTGCTGCTGCTGCTGCTAAGTCACGTCAGTCGTGTCCGACTCTGTGTGACCCCATAGACAGCAGCCCACCAGGCTCCAGTCCCTGGGATTCTCCAGGCAAGCATACCGGAGTGGGTTGCCATTTCCTTCTCCAGTGCAGGAAAGTGAAAAGTGAAAGTGAATTCGCTCAGTCGTGTCTGACTCTTTGCAACCCCATGGACTGTAGCCCACCAGGCTCCTCCATCCATGGGATTTCACAGGCAAGAGTACTGGAGTGGGTTGCCATTGCCTTCTCCGATACATGAGTCTAGAGATCCAATAAATATAATTCAGAAAACTATTCTGTGCAAAAACAATATAATAGGCTCCTGTTAGGTTAAATGAGTGGCGAAAGCATTGCTTTTTTTTTTCTTTATATATATAGTTAATCAAAGTATTATTGATTTACAATGTTGTCTTAGTTTCAGGTGTACAGAAAAATGATTCAGTTATATATGCATTTATATCTATTTTTTCATAGTCTTTTCCCTTATAGGTTATTACCACATACTGAGTATAGTTTCCTGTGCTATACAGTAGGTCCTTGTTCATCTATTTAATATATAGCAGTTATGTCTGTTAATCCCAATCTCCTGATTTATCCATTCTCCCCACTTTCCTCTTTGGTAACCACAAGTTTGCTTTCTATGTCTATTTTGCTTGTCTATTTCTATTTTGTAAATAAGTTGATATCATTTTTTTTAGATTCTGCATATAAATCATATCACACAATATTTGTCTTTGTCTGGCTTTCTTCAATTAGTATGACAATCTCAATGCTTTTTATGTCTCATGTAAGAATAGAATATTAGCTAAAACCATGGAATAGTGGTGCTATCAGGGTAGCACTAGAGTTTTTTCATTACCACAAAAGTCATACATGAGGTACCCATAGCTCCCATGGAGGGGGTAATAGGGCATGGGAAAGATTGCCATTTCTCTTTGAAAGTTGACTGAGTTGGGTTTTATAGATCACTGTGCCAGGTTGACCTAAAGGAATTACTAACAAGTGGAAAGATGTGTGTCAAAACATAGACGTACAATAGAGAGTGTGCAGATGTTTCCGCAGAGTTTTATTTTTCTGGAACCTAAAGGATTCACTATTCAAGAAAGACAGTGACAGAAAATGAAGCTGGACAGGTTCATGGACCAGACAATGAAGGGCCTCATTGACAATGACGTTTATTTTATAGGTTGAAACAAAGAGGGAAGTGTCTTAAGAGATGGGAATCATGTAACTGCATTTGCTTTGTAGAATGAGCACTGGAATCATCTGCAGAGAATGACGAGAGAGACAAACAGGGAGCAAGAGGGCATTGAGGAAGTTGGCAGTAAGTAGAAAAAGAGAGACACCAAGGACACAAAATTCCCAGGGTCGGTGATGCCCAGACCTTGAGGAGGCACAGCAGACCGTGAGAGGATGCGGGTAGCAGAACCAAGTGAGAAGAGGGCCAAGACAGGCCCGGCAGGCTAGTTATTCTTGGCTTGAATATTTGGTTGGTTTTCAGTGGCTGACAGGGTGATGCAAACTGTGGTTGGGCAGTTTCCAAGAATATCTTTCTTATCAATATCTTTCTTATCAATATCCTGCACTGCAATGCTACCTTTCCTGGACAAAATTCCAATCCTGTGTGAAGCCCATCACCTGCTTTCTCCAAAACTGAATGGAAAATTACTGTCAAATACTTATCAAGATAGCTTTAATGGCATTTATAGTAGATGAGACTTATGATGTTTGCTCTGGTTTCCATGGTTATTGCATACACTCTCCATGATACTCAAACCCCCAGCACCCCTGTCTTTATTCACTTTCAACAGATGAGAAAGCAGAAGTCATCATTCACTCTACATTTATTCAACAACGTACTGAAGAGAAGTACTTTGCTTTTCTCCTTCCATTTGTCTCTCTACAATGCGGGAGACTCGGGTTCGATCCCTGGGTCGGGAAGATCCCCTGGAGAAGGGAATGGAATCCACTCCAGTACTATTGCCTGGAGAATCCCATGGACGGAGGAGCCTGGTAGGCTACAGTCCATGGGGTCGCAAAGAGTCGGACACGACTGAGCGACTTCACTTTCACTTTCAGCTAAAAGAAAACATTTCTTCTCCTTTTCTCCTGCTGTCCCTCATCAGCTCTGAATTCCAGCCCTCTCATGTATTCAGGAACCAGTAATACTTGCCTTCTTCTCTCCCTTCCCTTCACTTTCATCTTTACCCTCCATCATAAAACAATGCTTCCATCATTTAAAAATAAAAACCTTCTTCTGAAAACTAAGTGATTGACAATGAACTTTAATATTAAAGAAAGATAGAGTCATATTTGTAGACACATGGATGGACCTAGAGTCTGTCATACAGAGTGAAGTAAGTCAGAAAGAGAAAAACAAATATCATATGTTAACGCATATGCGTGGAATCTAGAAAAATGGTACAGATGAAGTTATTTCCAGGACAGGAATAGAGACACAGATGAGAGAAGAGCTATGTGGAGCCAGTGAGGAGGGGATACGAGTGTATAGGGGGAACAGAATGTATAGAGGAGAGATTTCAAAAGAAGGATCCACACTACTCAAAAACTGATCGAAATGTGTAGGATAGTGAAAAGCTCTCCAATACAACTCACAGGTTTTGAACTTGGATGAGTAAGTGGCCAATGGGGAATTTATACAATTATGGAACACAAGAAGTACAATTGTAGGAAGAAATGCAGAGCATTTTATTTCAGGGGCATTGAGATTGAGACACCAAACCAACATAAGTGTTGGAGAAAGTCAAAGGTGCGGAGTTAAGAGTGGCCACAGTACCAACCAACGCATTGAGGAAGACGACAGAAAGAGAAGTGTGTCTGTGGGGATGCTTACACTTAGAGGAAGAAAGAAAGGAAAACTGTTAAAACTGATAGGAAAATAAAATTCATGGAAGTGAAGAAAGAGTTTGAAAGAAAAAAAGATCTTCAGAAACTAGGGCTGCAATATGTTATCTTCAACGAGTAGATGCAGCTTACAAGAAAAAGGAGCAGGAAAACACACACAGATTAGTTTCTTGACATCAGAAACTTTATGAACTGCATCTTTAACACTGGAGGTAGGTATTGAATTTCACTTTTTCCTATATGTTGGAGCCATCTGAAGTCTAAGTGTTTTCATTTTCATACTCTGCTTCATGCAAAGGATTTATAGTAGATTACCTATATGGAACATCAAAAATAAGGGAACTCAAAACACAGAATTAAATGGAAAATAGAATTGGTAAGAATAAATGATAGACTGGGTAATAAATAGATTGATACTTAGGAAATGGCAACCCACTCCAGTCTTCTTGCATAGAGAATCCCAGGGACAGAGGAGCCTGGTGGGCTGCCGTCTGTGGGGTTGCACAGAGTCGAACATGACTGATGTGACTTAGCAGCAGCAACAGACATCAGTTCAGTTGCTCAGTGGTGTGTGACTCTTCGCGACCCCATGGACTGCTGCACTCCAGGCTTCCCTGTCTATCACCAACTCCTGGAGCTTACTCAAACTCACGTCCTTTGAGTCAGAGATGCCATCCAACCATCTCATCCTCTGCCATCTCCTTCTCCTCCTGCCTTCAATCTTTCCCAGCATCAGGATCTTTTCCAATGAGTCAGTTTTTCGCATCAGGTGGTCAAAGTATTGGAGTTTCAGCTTCAGTATCAGTCCTTCCAATGAATATTCAGGGCTGATTTCCTTTAGGATCGACTGAGTGGTTCTCCTTGCAGTCCAGGGGACTCTCAAGAGTCTTCTCCAACACCACAGTTCAGAAGCATCAACTCTTCAGTGCTCAGCTTTCTTTATAGTCCAACTCTCAAATCCATACATGACTACTGGAAAAACCATGGCTTTGACTAGATGGACCTTTGTTGGCAAAGTAATGTCTCTGCTTTTAAATATGCTGCCTGGATTGGTCATAGCTTTTCTTCCAAGGAGCAAGTGTCTTAATTTTATGGCTAGAGTCACCATCTGCAGTGATTTTGGAGCCTCCACCCCCAAAAATTAGTCTCTCACTGTTTCCATTGTTTCCTCATCTATTTGCCATGAAATGATGGGACCAGATGCCTTGATCTTAGTTTTCTGAATGTTGAGTTTTAAGCCAACTTTTTCACTCTCCTCTTTCACTTTCATCAAGAGGCTCTTTAGTTCTTCTTTGCTTTCTGCCATAAGGGTGGTGTCATCTGTGTATCTGAGGTTATTGATATTTCTCTCAGCAATCTTGATTCCAGCTTGTGCTTCATCCAGCCCAGCATTTCACATGATGTTTTCTACATATAAGTTAAATAAGCAGGGTGACAATATATAGCCTTGATGTACTCCTTTCCCAATTTGAAACTAGTCTGTTGTTCTATGTCTAGTTCTTACTTGTTTCTTGACCTGCATACAGATTTCTCAGAAGGCAGATATAGATAGATTCCAAAAACATCAGTAGAAAGCTAATTCTTATTAAACAGCCTTCTTTTGAGACTTTCTGAACATTTTTCAACCTCATATATAAGTCACCAAGTGCCAATAGCAGGAAATCTTATTAGTTGAAATTGACAGTACCAGTAAATACTGTTAATCCCAAGATGAAATAATTAGCTGTACTTTTGATAAAGATTTTTGTGTTATTATTTTGACAAGTTCTTTATTTATCGATTGTGATAAATTCAACTGTTTTCTATACTTTACTTGTGAATTATTGAAACCTAGGATCCAGTTATTGAAAGTTGGTGAAGGTGGAAATGATAGAGGGTTAGAACAATAACATCAGATGTTATTTATTTTTAGTAAGAAAATGATTCATTTAAGCTGACAAAATGACATATATCTAAATTTTATTCTATTTTTCTTTTAATAAAAATATATTCTAAGTATCTACTCTGGGCCAAATATTGTGGAGACAACAGAAATATAAAAACTAGTAAGAAATTTTACTAACACTGAAGCCATCCAAAGTAAGGGAAACAGAACTCTCAGAGGGCACAATACAGACTGGGAGAGTTATGAGTGTGTTCCCCAGAGGAGATGAGCATTGTGGAAAATTAGAAGTTAGTAGGATACAAGTTCCTCAAGTACAGGCATTTTTTTCCTAAAGAGGATGTACATGAGCATATGAATTGAATATAAGCCCCAAAGCTATTCGGAACTACACCGTGGCTGGAGCATGATGGGGGAATGGAAAATAAGGATGAAGCCAAGAGGAGAGTAAACCAGGTAATGAAGAACATTGAACAGCACGCCTAAGGGTTTATTTTCACTTTATTCTGAAGACTATGAGAGCTACTGAAGAACTTTAAGTGGCAGATTAAAAGTCTAGACTTGCATTTAAGATGTATGATTAGCAATAGAACATATTGATTTTATTGAATGTCTTTAAAACAGATTAAGCAAACACTGTAATGAGTTTGCACTGAGAGTAAAGCTCTTTCAAAGTAACATTGTGATTCCAAAATAACACACCATTATTTCAGTTTTATGCTATATTAATTTCTTTTGGGTAACTTTATTAACATAGCAGTAAAACAGACCTAAGAAATTATTTATGGTATTTGTTCATGTAAATCTCTCCATTAACAAATTCTGTCCAGAACATGACTGCCAACCAATTTCTATCCACAACTGACTAGCTCTATCTCAATGGTATTTGTTAGGTAATTTTGCACCTAAAATTTTTTTATAAATAAAAATGGCACTGACAGAAAGGAAAATAATCTGAAAAAATATACATATATGTATATAATTGAATCACTTTGTTGTATACTTGGTACTAACACAACACTATAAATCAACTATACTTCAATTTTTTTAAATACTGAAAAAGAATAGTTGTTCTAACACAAATCAGTGTTACTCAAGGAAATTCCACCTGTGCTGCCATGAGCACAGCTGCTTGCTGAGCTTCTGGAAGCCTGATGCACAGAATAAGAGTATGTGAGTGCAGTAGACAAGATCGCACTGGGAGTATTCAAAGAGGAAGAACAGGTTGAATGCAGAGCACGCCTGGGGAATCTCTTCCACTAGATTTATGAGCTAAAGATTTTATCTTCCTAAGTACTGGAGAATATATATGACACAACATGGTCAGAATTCCTAGCTATTTAATATAAGTCTCTCCCCATGGAGTTTGGAAAACTTCCAGATGAATCATACATTTGAATTTCATAAGGATAAAATATTTGCCTTTTTTCTAACCTAGAATATAATGATACGTATTTTGAAAGACAAACATACAAAAACAGATAAAGATTATACTTGAGACATGAGTCTACACCCCTTGGAAGATTATGGGGTTTTGTTTGTGTGCTTGTTTGTGTTTTGTCTGAGTTTGTTTACTCAAAGAAATAAAAGAAATCTAGAAATAGCTCTTCCTTTATTCCATTTGGTTGGTATAAGCACAAGAAAAAAATATGTGCAGTTGATTGAATTAATTGTTTCCATTTGAAAACCAAGACAAACAATGGCTTCTCCAAATGCCCAACCAGGTACAGTGTTTACTGATGGAATAGCTAAAAGCAAAAGAGGCTTTATTTGACTAGTGGAAGAATATATTTCAGATTTATAATAGAGGACATTTAGCACAGTTCCACTGATTTCATTATGAACACTTAAATGCTACTTTTAACAAATCTGTGTCTCCAAATCAAATGGGAATTGATCTGGAAGATGAGAAAAGCCAGGAAGCAGGAAGTGTGCCAAGATTTAAGGAGGTCGAAAAAGCTCAAATGTTAACATGTGAATGAAGCTCAGCAAATTTAATGCTATTTCCGTTATTTCTGAAGCAATATATCTTACATTCTCCACATTGACAAGTAGGACAAAATGTATTTCAAGAAATAGGCCTCTTCATTTTCACAATTTATCAGGATAACATTTTTTGTGAATAAATAGGGCAGCCTTGATTTGAGAGATTTCACTTGGCCAGATGCAAAATAAGAGTTGAAAAGTTTGTCAAATACATAGATACAATTTTTTACTTTAGTTAATTCGAATGTGAGGAACTCTTTTACTTATAGAAGATGAAATATTGAACATTCTTTAGCTATCATCAAGCACACAATGCTATAATTTTGCAGACTTCAATATAGAACGTGTTGCTTGTCTTTTATTCAAGAAGATGGAAAAAAGTTAACAACCAGCAAAAGATTCTATAAAGATGGCTTCCTGTGCTGCTAATGAATCCTTATTTAAAACAAGAAAAATTTCCTTTAGTCATCTGAGTGTGTATGTGTTCTAAGAAGTTGGGGCCAAAGGCTACAGCTTAGGGAGAAGCAGAAGGTCACACAGTCTCTTGAACAAGCTGCTCTTTGCAAGGGGCCCTGCAAGGAGCAGCGTCCATCACAAGGCTTTGCAGTCTGAAAGGACCGCCCGCTGGGGAGACTCAGGTGATGACATCCCAAGCTGTGGCTTTCATGGAGAAACATCCCTGTCTGCTTTATGATCATGGTTCTAGAAAAAGCAGAAAGCTGTTACCCATCCTATTCCCCTAAGAAGAACTGGCCAGGGGACCAGGAAGCCAGGAGAAGAATGTCTCTCACTGTTCTCTCTGTAAGAGCTGACAAGCCTGGAAGCATCCAAATAAAGTCACTCAATCTGTGGTTAGCTTTGCAGCCCATGCTCATTGCCAACTGGTAATAGGATTCATTTTTAAACTCTCACCGCCTGGGTGACACATTCCCCAGGACTAAGTAAGGAAATAAAAGTGGATTCTTAAAATCATACAAGAAAACACTTCAAAAAATGAGCAGAAAGCAAAATTTTTTAAACTGTAAAACCGCAACAAAATGATGTTCGTAAATTAATAAAGGAAACTAAAAATAGACTACATTGACACTTCGTCAGCAGAAGAATGGATAAAGAAGCTGTGAGATACATATATACAATGAAATGTTCAGTTCAGTTCAGTCGCTCAGTCGTGTCTGACTCTTTGCGACCCCATGAATCGCAGCACGCCAGGCCTCCCTGTCCATCACCAACTCCCGGAGCTCACTCAGACTCACGTCCATCGAGTCCGTGATGCCATCCAGCCCTTCCAATGAACACCCAGGACTGGTCTCCTTTAGGATGGACTGGTTGGATCTCCTTGCAGTCCAAGGGACTCTCAAGAGTCTTCTCCAACACCACAGTTCAAAAGCATCAATTCTTCGGCGTCCATGTCCAGTTCTTACTGTTGCTTCCTGACCTGCATACAGATTTCTCAAGAGGCAGGTCAGGTGGTCTGGTATTCCCATCTCTTTCAGAATTTTCCACAGTTTATTGTGATCCACACAGTCAAAGGCTTTGGCATAGTAAATAAAGCAGAAATAGATGTTTTTCTGGAACTCTCTTGCTTTTTCCATGATCCAGTGGATGTTGGCAATTTGATCTCTGGTTCCTCTGCCTTTTCTAAAACCAGCGTGGAAGTTCACATTTCACGTATTGCTGAAGCCTGGCTTGGAGAATTTTGAGCATTACTTTACTAGCATGTGAGATGAGTGCAATTGTGCAGTAGTTTGAGCATTCTTTGGGATTGGAATGAAAACTGACCTTTTCCAGTCCTGTGGCCACTGCTGAGTTTTCTAAATTTGCTGGAATATTGAGTGTAGCACTTTCACAGCATCATCTTTCAGGATTTGAAATAGTTCAACTGGAATTTGCAGCAACAAAATAATGTCATTTGTAGCAACATGGACTGTCATACTAAGCATAGGCAGGCAGATAGAAAAAAAAACAAATATTCCTAAGTATTTTATATAAGCAGGGTGAAAAGACAGCCTTCAGAATGGGAGAAAATAATAGCAAATGAAGCAACTGACAAACAACTAATCTAAAAAATATACAAGCAACTCCTGCAGCTCAATTCCAGAAAAATAAACAACCCAATCAAAAAATGGGCCACTTTACTATATTCATTGCTTAGCTGTAGAGACACAGATGTATGGAACAATCTTTTGGACTCTGTGGGAGAGGGACAGGGTGGGATGATTTGGGAGAATGGCATTGAAACATGTATAATATCGTGTATGAAATGAATCACCAGTCCCGGTTTGATGCAGATACAGGATACTTGGGGCTGGTGCACTGGGATGACCCAGAGGGATGGTAAGGGGAGGGAGGAGGGAAGGGAGTTCAGGATGGGGAACACATGTATACCCATGGCGGATTCATGTTGATGTATGGCAAAACCAATACAATATTGTAATTAGCCTTCAATTAAGATAAATAAATTTATATTAAAAAAAAAAGAAAAAACAAATATTATCAGTTATATGTGGAATCCAAAAAAGAATGCTACAAATGAACTTAATTAGGAAAGAGAAATAGAGTCACAGACGTAGAAAACAAACTATGGTTACCAAGAGAGGAAGGAGGGAGGGAGAAATTTGAGACTGGGGATGACATATACACACTCCTATATACATAAAAGATGGACAGCTAATAAAAGCCTACCATATAACACAGGAACTCAACTCAGTACTATGTAATAACCTATGTGGGAAAAGAATCTAAAATCAGAATGGATATATAGTATTGAGTTGAACCCCCTTGTGCTATACAGTAGGTTCTTATTAGTTGTCTGTTTTATATATATAATAGTGTGTGTGTCTATATATTTATATATAACATTTTTAATGTAAAACAGCAAAAGAATGATATTTGTATATAAAGAAAAGAAATTTAAAAAAGAAATTTAAAATATACACAGATATATGTATGTATAACTGATTCACTTGGCTGTAAACCTAAAACTAACCTAGCGTTGTAAATCAACTATACCCCATTAAAAATATTTTTAAAAAAGAATTTTTAAACTGATATGAGAAGACACTTCAAAGAATTGAGCAGAGAACCCAAAAAATAAAAAAAAAATTAAAACAGCAACAAAATGATTTCTGTATATTAAGAAAATGTTAATAAAGGTAATTAAAAATAGACTGCTAAAAACAAATCGTGAATTTGGGAAATCAAAGTCAGAATCCTCATATCACAAAGCAACAATAAAGAAATTTAAAATATACACAGATATATGTATGTATAACTGATTCACTTGGCTGTAAACCTAAAACTAACCTAGCGTTGTAAATCAACTATACCCCATTAAAAATATTTTTAAAAAAGAATTTTTAAACTGATATGAGAAGACACTTCAAAGAATTGAGCAGAGAACCCAAAAAATAAAAAAAAAATTAAAACAGCAACAAAATGATTTCTGTATATTAAGAAAATGTTAATAAAGGTAATTAAAAATAGACTGCTAAAAACAAATCGTGAATTTGGGAAATCAAAGTCAGAATCCTCACATCACAAAGCAACAATGATGGTACAGCAGTTATATGTTGAGTTGTCCTATTAAAAGACAAACACTAGTTTGGATTAAAAAAACAAATTTAGCTATGTACTTTTCAGAAGGAATAAGACAAAAACAAAGTCACATTAAAAGGCTATCAATAACAAAACATTGAAGGATGTATTAAACAAATGATAAATTAAAAATCAAATAAGATGAGCTGTAACATGAAAAGCATTAAATGAGACCCAAAACAAGTCGCAGAGTCGGACACAACTGAGCAACTGAACTGAACTGAAAACAAGTATACTTCCAATGAGAGCCTAGATTAAGGAACTCTAGTTCCTTTTCGATGTAGAGAGCTGGGAAGAGCCCAGAAGTTGTAACTTCTGTATTTAAGGCAAGAAAAAAGCCAAACTGAAAATCAGTGATTTTCCTTAAACCTTTCAGAGGACTAAGTCTGTAGTGAAAACTTCCATCTGAAATTCTGGGAAGAACACTGGCAAAACTAGAGCTGAGATCTGGACTGGGCTTTCCTGGAGGCTCAGATGGTTAGGAACCTGGCTGCCAGTGCAGGAGACCGGGGTTTGATCCCTGGTTTGGGAAGATCCCCTGGAAAAGAAAATAGCAACCCACTCTAGGATTCTTGCCTGGAGATTTCCATGGACAGAACAGTTTTAGTGGACTACAGTCTATGAGGTTGCAAACAGTTGGACATGACAAACAAGTAGCAGTTTCACTTTCTTTCTCCTGGAGTGGAAGCCCCCGAAGCTATAAATGGAGAGGCACTCTTACAGGTGCTTTTCTCAAACTGTTGGAGGCAGAATGTGGACTAATGTGAGAGCGAGGCCTTCCTGGTGCTGAGGGCCTAGTAAGCGCCATGCTTCTTGGACTTCACCTCCAGGGACCTCCCTGACTGTCACAGTGGAGTTTGAAGAAAGGCCCCTTAGTGGCTCTCACAGCAGGAGGGAAGAGTGAGCTTTGTGACAGACGCCCAAGACTTCTCTATAACAAGAACCTCCTCTGCAGGGGAAAGGAATTCATCAGGACCTGGTCCCAGGGCTGTGTGTGAAGGATGTTCCTCTCCCCACCTCCACCACCCCCAGCCTTCCTGTCCTCCTAAGAGGAGAAGCTGTACCGGAGAATTCACTCATGAAGGTCACAGTCAGAGGTATAGTCCCCATGAAAGAGATTTAACAGGAAGTTTACAGAATGCCTTCTCTCACCCATGTGCTGTGCTATGCTTAGTCACTCAGTCACGTTTGACCTCTGCCACCCCAGGGACTGTAGCCTGCCAGGCTCCTTTATGCATGGAAATCTCCAGGCAAGAATACTGGAGTGGGTTGCCATGCCCTCCTGCATGCTTTCACCCATATCTTATAGTAAAAATAATTAATAATAATAATAGTGGATTACAGCTGTAAGCAAGCAGACTCTCTCTGAGAAGTACTTACAGTCCAAGAAGGAAAAAAAAAATGTGACACAAGAAGAATCTGAAGCCTTGTCACTCAAACCACAGCAAACAGTAAGAAAAGCCCAAATCCTAACCAGATTAGCTCAGAACTAAAAGCCTCTCCCCTCACTCCCCATTAGCCAGTAAAACATGTTCTGATTTCATGAAAAAATGACAAGGCAATCTAAAAAAGCAAAACCATTTGAAGAAACAAAACAAGCATCAGTCCAGATTCAGATATGGCACAGGTATTTAAATTCTCTAACAGGAAATTTAAAATAACAGTGATTAGGAATCCCCTGGCAGACCAGTGATTAGGACTCAGTGATTTCATTGCTTTGGCCCAGGTTCAGTCAGTACCTCGTCAAGGAACTAAGATTGTGCAAGCTACATGGCACAGCCAAAAAAGTAAATAAATAAAAACTAAATAAATGATCATGATTAACATGATAAAGGCTCTTATGGGGAAAGTAGCAACAGGCAAAAACAAGTGGGTGATATAAACAGACAGATGCATCTTCTAAGAAAGAATCAAAAGAACTGCTAGAAATCTAAAAGACCTAGCAGAAATGAGGAATGCCTTTGATGACTTCGTTAGGAGACTAAACTCAACAAGGGAAGAAACAGCTTACCTAAAGAATATATGATAATCATGAATTTTCTTGCCTCATATGCTATAGGTAAGGCATGTACAGCAAAAATTTATATTAATTAAAAAAAAGAAGCATGCAACTCACAGTGAGAGATTTTTACATGCATCTTTTAGAAACTGTCAGATGAAGTGAATAGAAATGTATAGAATTTGTTTGCTTTTTGCTTCTTCTGTGTATTTTATTAACAAGATATATAATTCTCTTTGCCCCTGAGTAAGTCTGTACTGCATGAAATATGAAGCATTTAGTAGAATCACCATCAATTTCATCTCCACACTGTCTCTCCTCCCCACTCTTTCTCATCAGTCCAGATTAAGGACAATGTGATTCGGAGGAGAGAATTCAAATGATGCAATTAACATGATTAATCTAATATAGACAATTTTATAGCAAAAAAAATTTATAGAGAAAAAATCACATATATGTGTTAGTATACTGATTGGTGTTTTTCTTTCTGGCTTGCTTCACTCTGTATAATAGGCTCCAGTTTCATCCACCTCATTAGAACCGATTCAAATGTATTCTTTTTTTTTTTTAATGGCTGAGTAATACTCCATTTTGTATATGTACCACAGCTTTCTTATCCATTTGTCTGCTGATGGACATCTAGGCTGCTTCCATGTTCTGGCTATTAGAAACAGTGCTGTGATGAACATTGGGTACACGTGTCTCTTTCAATTCTGGTTTCCTTGGTGTGTATGCCCAGCAGTGGGATTGCTGGATCATAAGGCAGTTCTATTTCCAGTTTTTTAAGGAATCTCCACACTGTTCTCCATATTGGCTTTACTAGTTTGCATTCCCACCAACAGTGTAAGAGGGTTCCCTTTTCTCCACACCCTCTCCAGCATTTATTACTCATAGACTTTTGGATCGCAGCCATTCTTACTGGTGTGAAATGGAACCCCAAGCATCCAGTATCATGCATAGAACCTGGACTGGTGATTCGTTTCTTATATGTTATTATACATGTTTCAATGCCATTCTCCCAAATCATCCCACCCTCGCCCTCTCCCACAGAGTCCAAAAAACTGTTATATACATCTGTGTCTCTTTTGTTGTCTGGCATACAGGGTTATCGTTACCATCTTTCTAAATTCCATATAGAGAGATGGTACAGGGAGGGAGGAGGGAGGGGGGTTCAGGATGGGCAACACGTGCATACATGTGTTGATATGTGGCAAAACCAATACAATATTGTAAAGTAATTAACTTCCAATTAAAATAAATAAATTTATTTAAAAAAAAGAAAAAAATCACAAAGAAATTTTAACAATCCACACATATTCTTACCCTAAACCCTAATTCTTTGACCCTGCAACAGTAGATCATGTCCATGTATAAGGCCACAAGGAATAACTCAATTAATTCCAGGAAAAAGAATTTACACAGGCCTCATTTTCAAGCCACAATGCAATATACTAGATATTAGCTGGGACTTCTTTGGTGGACCAGTGATTAAGACTCCACACTTCCACAGAAGGAGGCATGGGTTTGATCCCTGGTTGGGGAACTAAGATCCATCATGTTGCATGGTCCAGCCAAATATATATATATATATGGGCTTCCCTGGGGGCTCAGCTGGTAAAGAATCCATCTGCAATGTGGAAGACCTGGGTTTGATCCCTAGGCTGGGAAGATACCCTGGAGAAGGGAAAGACTACCCATTCCAGTATTCTGGCCTGGAGAATTCCTTGGACTGTATAATCTATGGGGTTGCAAAGAGTCAAAGGTGACTGAGAGACTTTCACTTTCATATATGTGTGTGTGTGTGTGTGCATATATATATATATGCTACAAGTGACTCAAAATGTACACTTATATTAGCTCCAAATGACACAAAATGCATACATACCTATAAAGTAATATATCCCAAAATTTGAAGGTCTTTTCTAAAGAAAATATGAGTTAAAGAGGAATCAAAAGCAAAGATTACAAACGTTATATACAAGACATGAATCTCCATATATCAGAAGTAATGGATTTAGATCAAAACAGTACTGAGAGGAAAATTTATGACTATAAATGCATTCATTATAATTCAAGAATATTTTAAATATATAAATTAAACATTTAATCCAAGAAATTACAAAAAAGAACAAAGCTAGTTTTTTAAAAATAGACAATACAGTCAGAAGTAAAAATTCATTAAAATAAATAGCAAATAAATTATACCAATTAAGTAAAATAGCATCTAGCCAGGTCTTATTTTTATCAAAATAGAAGTTATTATCAACATATTATTCCTAATGAAAAAAACAGAAAAGATAAAGATGCAATAGATTTTTTTAAGGAATCTCCACACTGTTCTCCATATTGGCTTTACTAGTTTGCATTCCCACCAACAGTGTAAGAGGGTTCCCTTTTCTCCACACCCTCTCCAGCATTTATTACTCATAGACTTTTGGATCGCAGCCATTCTTACTGGTGTGAAATGGAACCCCAAGCATCCAGTATCATGCATAGAACCTGGACTGGTGATTCGTTTCTTATATGTTATTATACATGTTTCAATGCCATTCTCCCAAATCATCCCACCCTCGCCCTCTCCCACAGAGTCCAAAAAACTGTTATATACATCTGTGTCTCTTTTGTTGTCTGGCATACAGGGTTATCGTTACCATCTTTCTAAATTCCATATAGAGAGATGGTACAGGGAGGGAGGAGGGAGGGGGGTTCAGGATGGGGAACACGTGCATACATGTGTTGATATGTGGCAAAACCAATACAATATTGTAAAGTAATTAACTTCCAATTAAAATAAATAAATTTATTTAAAAAAAAGAAAAAAATCACAAAGAAATTTTAACAATCCACACATATTCTTACCCTAAACCCTAATTCTTTGACCCTGCAACAGTAGATCATGTCCATGTATAAGGCCACAAGGAATAACTCAATTAATTCCAGGAAAAAGAATTTATACAGGCCTCATTTTCAAGCCACAATGCAATATACTAGATATTAGCTGGGACTTCTTTGGTGGACCAGTGATTAAGACTCCACACTTCCACGGAAGGAGGCATGGGTTTGATCCCTGGTTGGGGAACTAAGATCCATCATGTTGCGTGGTCCAGCCAAATATATATATAAATGGGCTTCCCTGGGGGCTCAGCTGGTAAAGAATCCATCTGCAATGCGGAAGACCTGGGTTTGATCCCTAGGCTGGGAAGATACCCTGGAGAAGGGAAAGACTACCCATTCCAGTATTCTGGCCTGGAGAATTCCTTGGACTGTATAATCTATGGGGTTGCAAAGAGTCAAAGGTGACTGAGAGACTTTCACTTTCATATATGTGTGTGTGTGTGTGTGCATATATATATATATGCTACAAGTGACTCAAAATGTACACTTATATTAGCTCCAAATGACACAAAATGCATACATACCTATAAAGTAATATATCCCAAAATTTGAAGGTCTTTTCTAAAGAAAATATGAGTTAAAGAGGAATCAAAAGCAAAGATTACAAACGTTATATACAAGACGTGAATCTCCATATATCAGAAGTAATGGATTTAGATCAAAACAGTACTGAGAGGAAAATTTATGACTATAAATGCATTCATTATAATTCAAGAATATTTTAAATAAATAAATTAAACATTTAATCCAAGAAATTACAAAAAAGAACAAAGCTAGTTTTTTAAAAATAGACAATACAGTCAGAAGTAAAAATTCATTAAAATAAATAGCAAATAAATTATACCAACTAAGTAAAATAGCATCTAGCCAGGTCTTATTTTTATCAAAATAGAAGTTATTATCAACATATTATTCCTAATGAAAAAAACAGAAAAGATAAAGATGCAATAGATTTTTTTTAACTTTTCAATTTATACTGGAGTATAGTCAATTAGCAATGTTGTGATAGTTTCAGGTGATCAGTGAAGGGATTCAGCCATACATATATATATGCCTCAATTCTCCTGCAAATTCCTTTCCCATCTAGGCTGCCACATAACATTGAGCAGAGTTCTCTGTGCTATATAGTATGTCCTTGTTGATCATCTCATCCAAGGATATATATAAACGACCAAAACTGACTCAAAAACACATAGAAAACACAAAAGACCAATACCCACAGTCTATACTGAAAAGAATACTGTCGATTACGGGGGGTGAAAAACCTGGTTTTTCTGTAAAAAGTCAGATAAAGAATATCTGAAACTTTGCCAGCAATATTGTCTCTATCATATATGCGTGAGTACTATCTCTTCAGTCATGTCATATTCTGTCCAACCCCATGGACTATAGCCTGCCAGGCTCCTCTGTCCATGGGATTTTCCAGGCAAGAATACTGGAGTGGGTTGCTGTGCCCTCCTCCAAGGTATCTTCTGGACCCAGGCATTGAACCTGAGTCTTTTACGTCTTCTGCACTGGCAGGCAGATTCTTTACCACTAGCATCACCTGGAAACCCATTGTCTCTATTACAAGTACACAACTCTGGAGATGTATCAAGATGGCAGAGCAGGAGAACATGGTGTTCACTTTTTCCCACAAACACATCAAAAAAATCTATAGGTGGAATAGTTCTCAGGGAAGATACCTGGAAACAAGCAGAAGGACTCCTGTACAACCAAGGCTGTAAGAAAAATACACAGGTAATCAGGTAGGGAGGGGAAAAACCATCACGTGGAACCGGGCCCCTGGGAGGGAACTCAGAGGAAAAGGGAGACAGCCCAGGTAGACACTTGTCCCAGGGAGTGAGCTGTGAGAGCCACAGATTGGGAGCTCCAGTCTTGGAACCCTACGTGGGGAAGACAAGCCCCCTTGCTGCTTGGAGGACCTCTGGGAGTCACAGGAGGGCTGTGGAAGCCTGGACTGTGCCCTTTAGGGTTGCATGTACTGGCTTGTCCACAGGCAGGACACAGAAAGGTCTGTTATAGCCACTGCCAGGCTTGTTGCAATTGTTCCAGCCCTAGTGGAGTAGACACTATAGTCCCACTCACTCCACTTCACAGGGCAGCACTGGGTCTGTGCAGCCATGGGTGGGGAGAAGACTGGACCTTCACACAGAAGATCCCTGGTTCTGGGCAAAGCCTGGGTGGACAGGGGTACCACTGCTGGCACTTACCCTAATAGCACATTGGCAGCAGCTCACATCTGTGACAAGGCTGCTCCAGCACAGCCATCCCCATCCACACTGGGAGCCTGCAGACCACACTGGTGTCTATACTCCCCCTACCCACCCACACCACAGGGAAATGATCTCCTTGTGGGGAGGCGACAACATACTTCAAGGGTAGAGATCCCACTTAGGCAAGGATCCACAGGGTTTCTGCTCCAGAAACTCAGGGTCAGACACCACCCCCAGTAGGGCAGTGATGGCCACTGAGCAGAGAGGAAGCCTTGCATCAAACCAGCTTGCAACTCCATCCCTTCTAACTCAGCCCTACCCAACCAAGGTGACAGCTGCCTGCCTCCCTGGAGAAAGATAGGACTGCATCCACATCAAACTCAGCTCTCCCCACAAAGGCTTTGGAGATACAGTGTATATAGGGATGTTTCCACATAAGAACACTGCTTCAAGACCACAATGAATAACCATTTTACCTAAATTCACAGATGCAGAGGAAGTTAAGCAAAATGAAATGGCATCGACAGATGAATGGATAAAGAAGTGGTGGTACATATATACAAGGGAATATTACTTGGCCACAAAAGGGAACACATTTGAGTCAGTTCTGGTGAGCTGGATGAACCTAGAGCCTGTTATAGACAGTGAAGTAAGTCAGAAAGATAACAACACATATCACATTTGCAGTATAACACAGGGAGCTCAATCCAGGGCCTCTCTGACACCTAGAGGGGTGGGATGGGTGGAGGATGGGAGGGAGGTTCATGAGGGAGGGGACATTTATATACTTATGAATAATTCATGTTGCTGTATGGCAGAAATCAACACAACATTGTAAAGCAGTTGTCCTCCAATTAAAAAAAAAAAAAAAGAAATGGCAAAGGATCTTCTCTCAACAGATGAGCAGGAGAAAAACCATAAAAAATAAATAACAAAGTGAACAATTTACCAGATAAAGAGTTCGAAGTATTGGAAATAAAAATGTTAAGTGAACTGGGGAAAGAATATATATATATATATTTTTTTTCAGATTCTTTTTTCTCATATGTGTTTCCCTATGCTATACAGTAGTTGCTTGTTGGTTATCTATTTTATATATAGTAGTGTGCATCTGTTAATCCCAAACTCCTTATTTATCCCTACACCCTCCCCTCTTTGGTAACCATAAGCTTGCTTTCTATGTCTGTGAGTCTATTTCTGTTTTGTAAATAAATTAATTTCCATCATTTTTTTTAGATTCCACATATATGCAATATTATATGGTATTTGTCTTTCTTTGTCTGACGTTTCATTCAGTATGAGAATCTCTAGGTCCATCCACGTTGCCTCAAATGGCATTAGTTTTTTCTTTCCTATGACTGAGTGATATTCCATAGTGCGTATGTACCACATCTCCTTTATCCGTTCCTCTGTCAGTGGACATTAAGGCGGCTCCCATTTCTTGGCTGTTGTAAACAGTGCTGCTATAAACATTAAGATGCCTGTATCTTTTCGAATTATGGTTTTCTCTGGTTTATGCCCAGGAGTAGGATTTCTGGGTCATATGGTAGCTCTTATTTTTAGTTTTTGGGAACCTCCATGCTATTTTCCATAGTGTAAAAAGGTTCTTTTTCCTTTACACCCTCTCCATTATTTACTGTTTATGAATTTTTTGATGATGGCCAAATGGCAACCCACTCCAGTGTTCTCGCCTGGAGAATCCCAGGGATGGGGGAGCCTGGTGGGCTTCCGTCTATGGGGTCGCAAGAGTCGGACACGACTGAAGCGACTTAGCAGCAGCAGCAGTATTCTGACTGGTGTGAGCTGATACCTCATCTTAATTTTGATTTGCACATGAACTGTTTATGATCCTCTTTGCTAGCAAGAATGGAAAATACCAAACTCCTCAGATCAGGAGCCATACACAGAGCGCCTGTTATTCTACTCTAGCAAAGGCGATCACATCTGGACGAGCAGCTGCAACTTGGATGACGACGTGGTGGACTTTCCAGTAGTCGGCTTCATCTTCCCTCCAGGCAGCAGCCAGCCAGCCCGAAATCCCATATTAGCATCTGCTCTTTAGAACACTTCTGGCACTAGCTACCGCTATTTGGCCTCCCTACGAGGCAGGCTCTGAGATGAAGATGAGTTTGCCAGACGTGTGTTAAAGACTGCCCTTGAGACCCCACCAGTGTGGAAGAGATGGAAAGGAAACAGGACTGGACAGAGGGAGAGGCTGAACTGTGACGACGTCCCAGTAAAAGCCTCCCTGTACTCCACGGCCTTTTGGAGTTGGGGAGAAGGGGCTGGTGCGATGAGTCACTAAGTGCAGGTGAACCCCAGAAGCAGCTGTGACCTTGAGCTGGCCAGGTTGCTCTGGCCGAGGATATCCCCATAAATAGCCAACAGTCAGGAAGCATCTTCCAGCAGGTTCCTCAGCAGCTTCGTCATTCTCAGCAGCCGACAGAGGCAGTCCTTTTGTTAAGGGAAATATGGGCTGCTCATTGGACCACCCACCACTGTTGGGTGACAGGCTACGGGCCACTTCTGGGCTCTCAACTTCTCTATCTTTGCACAAATATCACATTGTTTTCATTATACTGCAGCTATTTGGAAATGTCTAGCACTGTACTTCCAAGGGTCATAAATTATCTCTCCATTTACTCAGTCTTTCATCTTAAGAAGGATTTTATTTTCTAGTGTGGAGTCTTTAAACATCTTTTGATAGATTTATGCATAGATATTTGGTGATTGTTGATATGATTATAATGGTACAATTTTTTCCAGTTTTGTTGTTTTGTAGGTGGAATGCAAATGATTTTCATTGATTGAACACACAGGCAATAACTTTGCTAAATTCACTTATCAATTCTGAATGTTTATGAACTCTTTATCTTTTCTAGGCACACAAAAACTATGTCTGAATAATGATTGTTTTATTTCTTCTGTTTTGGTTCTTATGTCTTTTTTCCTTGTTTTATTTTACTGGTTGAATTTTTAGTACAATGTTGAGAGTGAACAACTTTATCTCATTCCTAATTTCAAGGACAATCTTTTCAATATTTCACCATTGTGTAAGATGTTTGTTCTAGGGGTTTTTTTAATAGATATTCTTATAGATTGCTTATAGTTTAAGATATTTGCCTTCTGCTTCTAGTGTTCTTAGAGCTTTTAATCATGAGTGGGTTGAATTTTTTCAAATGATTTTCCTTTGTCTAAATAACCATGTGATTTCCCGCCCCCCATTTATTCTCAGTGTGTTAAATTACACTGATGGTTTTTCAGTGCTCAACTAACTTTGCATATGGAAAATCCTACCTGATATCAGTATATATATGCACACTCATACATACACATATACTGAATTGAAATTGCTAACATTTTATTAAGGAGGCTTGTAACTATGTTCACTATTGGTCTGTAATGTTACTTTTTTGTAGTTTCCTTGCCAGGGTTTGGAATCAATGAATAGATGCTACTTAAAAATTTAAAAACTAAAGAATTATCCCCTTTTTCCATATCCTAAAATAATTTATATCTGACTAGTATCACTATTTTGGAGAAGGCAATGGCAACCCACTCCAGTACTCTTGCCTGGGAAATCCCATGGATGGAGGAGCCTGGTAGGCTACAGTCCATGGGGTCGCGAAGAGTCGGACACGACTGAGCAACTTCACTTTCACTTTTGACTTTCCTGCACTGAAGAAGGAAATGGCAATCCACTCCAGTGTTCTTGCCTGGAGAATCCCAGGGACGGGGGAGCCTGGTGGGCTGCCGACTATGGGATCACACAGAGTCAGACACAACTGAGTGACTTAGTAGCAGCAGCAGTATCACTATTTATTTACCTTTCTTCTTTAAAAGTTTGGAAAGATGCATCAATGAAACTTCTTGGGTCTTGTATTTTTACTATGAGAAGGTTTTTTAAATGATGTATTCAATTCTAACTTCTAGACTCTTAAGGAATGATAATCAAGGCCCATTTATGGAGTGTATGTTATCTACCAAACTACTCATTGAATGTATATACCCTACCATTGTGGTAGAAGTCAATGACAATCCTGAGTGTAAATTGATTGTGCTGAAAATTCACAAGTGAGATGTCTGGGCCTTCTTTTGTGGAATACACTCTAGAGGGTAGATAGGGTTTTGATATATAGCAATAAACATAAGATTTCAATTTTTACAAGTTTAAATAGAGGTTCAGGGAGCCATGAGTGTTAATAACATGAAGATTTGATTCCTAGGCATATTAGAAACAACTTTCTAAGAAATAATATATGCATAATTACTTTATTTTATTTTACAATACTGTAAATACAATACTGTATTGGTGTAAAATAAAGTAAAAAATAATAAAAAATAAAGAAAGAAATAATATGTGCATAATTAAATGTTTTCAATGTGTCTGT
The DNA here is from genome assembly GCA_006408695.1 of Aepyceros melampus. Taxonomy (NCBI): domain Eukaryota; kingdom Metazoa; phylum Chordata; class Mammalia; order Artiodactyla; family Bovidae; genus Aepyceros; species Aepyceros melampus. The sequence goes on along the minus strand of SJXQ01008316.1, from coordinate 235,905 downwards.
ATTTATATCTTTTCATTATTCCTCTCACCTTTGCATCTGTTAACAAGCTGCTCCTCCACACTGATACTTCTCCAAGATGGGCTGTAAGTGTGGTAGCATCTCTCTTACAATTAGGAACATCTATCCCATGGACGGAGGAGCCTGGTGGGCTGCCATCCACGGGGTCGCGAAGAGTTGGACACGACTGAGCGACTTCACTTTCACATTTCACTTTCACGCATTAGAGAAGGAAATGGCAACCCACTACAGTGTTCTTGCCTGGAGAATCCCACGGGCGGCGGAGCCTGGTGGGCTGCCGTCTATGGGGTCGCACAGAGTCGGCCCCGACTGAAGCGACTTAGCAGCAGCAGCAGCAGCAGCAGCAACCTGGGAGGAGAGTCTAGCCAGCTTTGTGGTCCTCCGCTACCCAAAGCTGTTTCTATCCTCCTCCTGCTACCATTGCTTCTCCCCGCCACAAGGTGTCTCTGTTGACAATTGGTCCTCCACAGTTGTGACTCCACAGTCACCTAGGAGATGAGTCTCTGAATCTCCAAAGGATTCTGAGAATAACTTGGAACAAGGATCCCCACTGCTTGAATGTTCATCATCCGCTTCTTGTGCTCATCTCTCCAAGCCATCCTCACCATCCCCCAGACTCAGGGAGCACTGCGGCCACGTTTTTTCAGAAACTGTCTTTGCATTTCTGAACCTGCCCCTTTATAATTCTCAAAACCCAAAGGGCTCCGTAAGCCCCTTCTTTCCAGTTGAACACCTACTTTTATAAGTATCATTAGACTAAAATATCCCAGGTCTAGAAAACCAGGCAAAACACGAGAGAAACAGAGAGCCCTTTTCTAGACCAAGGAATCTACTCTGTTCAAACAAAGAAAGGGTTCTATTTTCAGATCTCAAGGGACATTTCTCCTTCTAAGGATTACTGAGGTAAATTTCTAACACTCAGCTTGCTAGATCAAAGAAATGGAAAAGCAAACAACATTTAACTGGGGGGTATATATACAATTAAATACTCTGTAATTAAACACCTTTCTTTTGTTCTAGCAAAACACTGGTGTGGAGAAAAAACAATAATTAGTTGCAATCTGATAAAATACCTCATGTATCCAATAATAACAATCAGGCTGTCCCATGGGCTTTTCTTCTCATAACACAACTCTTTAAAACTTTCCTCTGGTTATTATTTTTTTGTCCCTTCATTTTCCTAATTCCTTTCCCATCTTTTCCAGTTTGTCCACATCTTTCAGAAAGTATAGTGACCCAAAGTAGCCACAGGATCCTAGTGTAGCACTCATGAATGCATAATATAGCAGGAAAATTGCTTCCAAATGCCCCATGAATTATTCCTTTTAATAAATTCCAGTACCCTCACAGCTTGGGTTCAGCATCCAGCCACCAGGTTTCTCTCCTATATTTTTGTCTAGTCGATCCTTTCCCTTTTTTCCTACAAGTTTTATCCCACTTTAGAAACCAATATTTTTGCTAATGTCACTTTGATTCTTATTTTCACATTTCAGAAAAAAATGACAAGATTTCCAAATGCTAAGTTATTTCACATCCCAACCCTTATATATGTATGAGATTGATTCCTCAGTGGTTTCAATTTATTGGCCTTAAAAGTGATTAATTTGTACTCTCCCTCCCCCAATATTTTAACATTTATTTTTTAAAAGCACAATTTAGACAATAACTGAAAACGTCCTGATCCTGGAAATTTAAGTGCATTTTGTTCAATTTTAGCAATGATGCAACAATTCTGTACCAAACAAAGACCCAATTCTATCATGCTTCTTTGAATAAAGTGCTAATACTAAAGAAGATATTTTATTTTAGTAGGCTAGGTCTGTCTAGTCAAGGCTATGGTTTTTCCAGTGGTCATGTATGGATGTGAAAGTTGGACTGTGAAGAAGGCTGAGCGCCAAAGAATTGATGCTTTTGAACTGTGGTGTTGGAGAAGACTCCTGAGAGTCCCTTGGACTGCAAGGAGATCCAACCAATCCATCTTAAAGGAGATCAGTCCTGGGTGTTCTTTGGAGGGAATGATGCTAAAGCTGAAGCTCCAGTACTTTGGCCACCTCATGTGAAGAGTTGACTCATTGGAAAAGACTCTGATGCTGGGAGGGATTGGGGGCAGGAGGAGAAGGGGACGACAAAGGATGAGATGGCTGGATGGCATCATCGAGTAGATGTACGTGAGTTTGAGTGAACTCCAGGAGTTGGTGATGGACAGGGAGGCCTGGCGTGCTACGATTCATGGGGTCACAGAGAGTCGGACACGACTGAGCGACTAAACTGAACTGAACTGAATGTATCTGGAAGCATATGGGTAGATAGAATAATTTCTTCATATTCTTTACAGCACTATTATTTTAAGTAAATCATATGTATAAATTCTATAGCCTATCATTACACTGTTCAGCAAACAATAAAATTCATTGTATTGTTCTCTTATAATTCATTGAATCAAACACCACCCACCCACTCCCATCTATGAATCTTGAAATGATATTACAAATCACCACGTAAAGTTCCACAATTAAAAAACTATGACATTCAGGCAACTTGAGAGATTTGTCCAAAATCAGGTGGTGACCAAAACTGTATTAGAAACCTGATGCAAAATCTAACATTCTTTCCTCTACATAATAGCATCCTCTGAATTTGCTATTTCAATAACTTTTAACTAAATGTAGAGTTTAATGAGTAATATATAGAAATTTTCAGTCCATGAACATAAGCACCAAAGACTTCTGGCTATGTAGCAGAAAAATCATTTTCTTAGTATCAATTAATTTGTTGTAAGTATTATTTATAATAGAGCTAAATGAACTTTCATGGGTGGTTTCAAGGGTCTTCTTCAATAAACAATGCAAAAAATAGAGGAAAAAGAAGAAGGGGAAAGATTAGATATCTCTTCAAGAAAACTGGGAATATCAAAGGAACATTTCATCCAAAGATGGGCACAATAAAGGACAAAATCTGTAAAGACCTAATAGAAACAGAAGAGATGGCAAGAATACAGATCAGAACTGTACAAAAAAAAAGATCTTAATGATCAGGATAACCATGATGGTGTGGTAACTTACCTAGAGTCAGACATTCTGGAGTGTGCAGTCAAGTGGACCTTAGGAAGCATTGCTGCCAATAAAGCTAGTGGTGGTTGTTGTCGTCACTCAGTTGTGTCTTATTCTTTTGAAAGGGACAACCGAGGATGAGATGGCTGGATGGCATCATGGACTCAATGGACGTGAGTCTGAGTGAACTCCGGGAGTTGGTGATGGACAGGGAGGCCTGGCGTACTACGATTCATGGGGTCGCAAAGAGTCGGACATGACTGCGCAACTGAACTGAACTGAACTGACTCCATGGACTTCACCATCTCCCAGAGCTTACTCAAACTCATGTCCATTGAGTTGGTGATATCATCCAACCATCTCATCCTCTTACAGGGGTGACTAGAGACTAATGTATGATCAAAATGGCACAGGGCAATGGCAGAGGGTGGAAAGAGGGCTGGATTGGCAATTTGGAATTAGGAGATGCAACGTATTATATGCTGGATGGATAAACAGCCAGGTTCTACTGCATAGCACAGTTCAGTTCAGTCGCTCAGTCTTGTCTGACCCTGCAACTGCATGGACTGCAGCATACCAGGCTTCCCTGTTCATTACCAACTCCCTGAGCTTACTCAAACTCATGTCCTTTGAGTTGGTGATGCCATCCAACCATCTCATCCTCTGTCGTCCCTTTCTCTTCTTGCCTTCAATCTTTCCCAGTATCAGGGTCTTTTCTAATGAGTCAGCTCTTCACATCAGGTGGTCAAAGTATTCGAGCTTCAGCTTCAGCATCAGTCTTTCCAATGAATATTCAGGACTGATTTCCTTTAGGATTGACTAGTTTGATCTTGCAGTCCAAGAGACTCTCAAGAGTCTTCTCCCAGCAATTCAGTTCGAAAGCATCAATTCTTCACCACTCAGCCTTCTTTATGGTCCAACTCTCAGATCCATACATGACTACTGGAAAAACCATAGATTTGACAAAAAGAATGAAAAAACTAGTGGAGTAGTGGAGGTAATTGAATTCCAGCAGAGATATTTAAAATCCTAAAAGCTGATGCTATTAAATTGATGCACTAAATATGTCAGCAAATTTGGAAAATCCAGCAGTGGCCACAGGACTGGAAAAAGTCAATCCTCATCACAATTCCCAAGAAGGGCAGTACTAAAGAATATTCAAACCACCAGACAATTGCACTCACCTCCAATGCTAGTTAGGTTATGCTCAAAATCCTTCAAGCTAGGCTTCAGCAACACATGAATAGAGGACTTCCAGATGTTCAAACTGGGTTTAGAAAAGGCAGAGGAACTGGAGATCTAATTGCCAACATTCACTGTATCATAGACAAAGCAAGGGAATTCCAGGAAAACATCTACCTCTGTTTCATTGACTCTGCTAAAGCCTTTGACTATGTTAAGTTCAGTTCAGTCACTCAGTCATGTCCGACTGTTTGTGACCCATGGACTGCAGCACACCAGGCTTCCCTGCTTATCACCAACTCCTGGAGCTTGCTCAAACTCATGTCCACTGAGTTGGTGATGCCATCCAACCATCTAATCTTCTGTCGTCCCCTTCTCCTCCTGCCTTCTTTATGGTTCCAACTCTCACGTCCATACATGAATACTGGAAAAGCCATAGCTTTGACTAGATGGACCTTTCTCAGCAAAGTAATGTCTCTGTTTCTTAACATGCTGGCTAGGTTGGTCATAGCTTTTCTTCCAAGGAGCAAGTGTCTTTTAATTTCATGGCTGCAATCACCATCTGCATTGATTTGGAAGCCCAAGAAAATAAAGTCTATCACTGTTTCCATTGTTTCCCCATCTATTTGCCATGAAGTGATGGGATCAGATGCCATGATCTTCAGTTTTCTAATGTTGAGTTTTAGGCCAGGTTTTTCACTCTCCTCCTTCACTTTCATCAAGAGGTTCTAGTTGTTTACCTTGTTTAATTCCCTGCTGTTTAGATTCCTTCTGCTTCTTTTATCTGCAACCCCATATGTCACCATTACTCCACAGTGAAGAACAGAATTGGGGCAAGTATATATTGGACCATCTCAGGCCATTACCGCAAAATGTTTCAATGCTCTACTTAATTTGACTGTGACAACTAGCCCACTGTAAAATTTTAACAAGATATAAATTATTTCCCAGAATGACATTTTAGTGTCTTAGGTCAACTGTAGGCTGAACTAAACACTCAAATGTGCAGTATATAATACCTGGCTTGAAAACCTGCATATATAGTATTATATTATATCATATATTATACTGTATTATATATTAGTATAAACTCAAAACTTTCTAACAAGTCTGTCTTTTGCTGTACTGTTTGGGCCCAAGATTCCATTTCCTGGTGTCCTATTTTCATCTTATTGCTAGAATTTTTTTAAAATATTTAATTGTTTATTTGGTTGCTCTGGGTCTTATTTGTGGCATACAGATCTTCAGTCACCATTGTGGCATGTAGGATCTTTAGCTGTGCGTGTGGAATCTAGTTTCTTGACCAGGGACCGAATCCGAGTCCCCTGCCTTGGGAGCACAGTCTTAGCCACTGAACCACCAGGGAAGCTCCTGCTAGAATCTCGAGAAGTAGCCATGTCTTTGGCTCCCTACTTCACTTTAAAGCTCAATCAGTATCAGAGTTACAGTCCATGCAGTTAGACTAATGTACACTTATACATTTTCAACCTTTTCCTTTCTGCTAGGGCTGGTAGGACCTATTGTGTATGTTATGTGCAGAATCGCAACAACTGGTATAAATGGATTAGTTAAATGGGTATTAGAAGGCTCCGAAGATTCAACAGAATGGCTTTGGGTTTAAAGTGTTAGAGATTAGGGGGAAATCCTCCACTCTGCCTGGGTGATATATTCACCGGGATCTCATCCAAATCTCCGGAAGAGACAATTTCAGTGCCAATTGTTAACTAATGCTTTGTTTATTCAAAAGGTTGATAGGTGACATCCTTTAGGATTGTCATGAACTCGCTAACATCTCTGAACGCGTTCTTTCTTTTGCTCACTTTTCCCCATCTACATCAAGTCTTTGATGTTGATCATTTTTGTTGGCTCATTAATTCAATGTTTCTTTGTTCAATAAATTCCCAGCATGCTAATGTTAAATTGCCAGGAATAAAAATCCTGATGACAGAAGTGGCACCACAGAAATCACTGCTATTCTTGGCCACAGACATTTCCAGTCTGAACAATAGCTGTTTTCTTCATAGCTTTCACCAATGTCATATTTTAAGCAGGGATTTTGTGGGCTCAACAAATGAATGGAAAAGTCTGCAAAATATGTTGCAGAAATCTCTCATAGGTAGGCAGGAAATTTGGAATACATGATCAGGACAGAGAAGTCATAAAGAGATGTCTATGTCAAAAGACAGAGTAAAGCTGCTGAAGAGTGTGGTAAAGTATGGTGCAGTCAGCAGCACAGCCATGCTCTTCCCAGATGATTTTGAATTTAATGCCACATGAGGAATTTAAGGCTGCAAACCAGGACCTGGGCAATCTGAAGATTTAAGAAGTATTAAGAAAGTAGGTTTCAAAAGAACAGAACTTTCTCAAGGTAGCTTATTTTATAATTCAGTATAATAAAGCTCTTATCCTTTAATTGTCTTTATTTAAAAAAAGAATATTGAAGTATAATTGATTTAAAATGTTGGTCTAGTTTCTCCTGCACAGCATAGTGAATCAGTTATACATATATAGTCACTCTTTTAAGATTATTTTCCCATATAAGCCATTACAGAGTATTGAGTAGAGGTCCCTGTGCTATACAATAGGTCCTTATTAGTTATCAGTTTTGTACATAGTAGTGTGTGTGTGTCAATCTCAGTTTTCCAATTTATCCCACCCTCCTTTCCCCACTGGTAACCATGACTTTGTTTTCTATATTCTTATCCTTTAAAATGATAATTGTTTAAACCAAAATTTTCGCAAATTACAAATATCCAGATAGTCAATTCCAGAGTTCAAGGGATATGAGTTGGAGAGACTTAGGAAGGATAGTCTCCTCAACTCTCTTGGTTACTCAGACAGTGAAGAATCTGCCTCAGTGCAGGAGACCAGGGTTTGATCCCTGGGTCGGGAAGATCCCCTGGAGAAGGGAATGACAGCAAAGTCCAGTATTCTTGCCTGGAGCATTCCATGGACAGAGGAAACTGGGGAAGCTACAGTCCATGCTGTCGCAAAGAGTCAGACACGACTGAGCGACTAACACTTTCAGGGACAATAGAAGTAACATGCTCATGCTGGAGTTACGTGCCTTTCTTGGATTTTTCATCAAAGGGTGAGTGGGTGGTAACATATGCAAATAAAGCTATTTAATTGTAAAAAAAAAAAATGCAGAGAAATAGGGAGTTTTACTGAAAAATATCTGAGATTGAGGGAAATGTCCCAAGTTTCTTCAAATCTTTATTTTTCCATCTCTCCAGAGACCCAGAGGAGTGAGGCTGCCCCTTGAATACTCCCAATCTTTTCAACCTTTCTCTTGCCTTTTTATACTGTTTATTTTTCTTCATTCTCTGTAGTGATCTATTTATAATATGAATCAAGGTAAATCTTTGTAGATTTTTTTCCTTTGGATCACCACCATGACTCCCAGCAAATTTACTTCATTCTGAAAGCACACCTCAAAAGGTCAATTTGTTCTCTAGTTTAGAAGATACACCTCTTGTTAGAAAAAGCTGATTATACTGAGACATCACAAGTATTTGTGAATTAACTTCTTCTTTCAGTTTCAGACAGAGTTCAGTGTCTAAGGATATTGTATTAACTCTTAGGCAGTCTAGAGCAGCAGCCTCCAATAAGATAGTCATAGACATATCTGATAAATTATATCTGAGTTGTTTATTAAAATTAAAATTTCACTCTCATTTGCCACATTTCAACAGCTTACTTGCCAACTATGCCTAGTGTCTCTCATATTGGAAAGCACAGAAAGAGACCTTTTTCATCTTTGCAGAAAGTTCTATTGGGAACACTGTTCTAGAACCTTCTATTCAAGGTGCCTTCATGGACCAGCAGGGTCAGCCTCCCATGGGAGGCAGCTTATTAGAAAAGCAGTTTCCTGGGCTCTACCCCAGGCCAACTGAATCATAATTTGCACTTTTCATGAGACACCTGGGTTTCCATGTGAGGACATATCAGTTCCATCAAGAGGTCATTTTTGAGTCTGCTTTTAAATATGAACTCCCTTGCAGAGACAGCATATTAAAACATGTTTGATTTTGAGAGGTAGGAGTCAAAACTCCATCAGAGCTTTTCTTATCATGCAGTACAATCATTAAGTCCTTATACACTTATTTTGATAATAAGGGCAGTAAGGATGTGTTAAGAACCTTCCAAGATGTCTTCTTTAATTTAACAAGCTAATCGTTTTCTATAATTGTTCAAACACACACATCTTTCTGCAACTATGCTTCTTTTATTGGGACCCTCAGAAAAAAGAAATTCACAAAGTGCAATTCATCATGATGTGACATTTTTTTGGAATCATGAAAATACTTTAGTCAACATGAAGGAGCCAACACTTAATGCAGGCACTCTCTGGGTATGGAATGAACTATCCACACATGTAATTGCAGAATGTAATGAGACTAACCCAATTTTAAAGACAAGGATAATAATTTGTATCCACCATTACATATAGCACCCTGAAGATGTTTGTTTACTTAAAATCATAAAAAAAGATTCAGCTCTCAAAATCTAAACCACTCACCATGGACTCCTTTGAAACTGAGAAAATCCTGCTTCACGTGTACTGTATATTTCATCACTTTTTACATTACTGGTAAATTATTTTAAGACACTGAATATTATTAATGGGTCAAATATCAGAATCACTCCTGTGAGTCTTCTTAGGTAGATCCTTTGAATATAATTATGTTTCAAATATTTGTTCTTAAAGATGAATATTCATTTCTTTACTAGATGCCAAGATTATAAGATAATTAGTTCTTGTAAAGTTGTATAGGGCTTAGTTCAGGTTTTGAAGATAATTTGAATGTTTATCAAATCAGCTGGCCTTGAATTTCAACTCCTACTTTCCATTACGGTTTATTACAAGATACTGAGTAACATTTCCTGTGCTATATGGTAGGTCCTTCTTGTTTCTCTATTTTATATATAGTAATATGTATATATTAATCCCAAACTCCTAATTTATCCCTCCTTCCCCTCTTTGACAACCATAAGTGTATTTTCTATGTCTGTAGTCTGTTTACTGGTGCTATAGTTTATTAATTCAATCAAAAACCCTATACATAAAATCTGAAGCTTAGTGGATTTTAAGAATCAAGTTTATTAATTAAGCAGAGTTTCAATTCAAAAGTTGTGCTAGGCAAGGAACAAAAAGCAACAAATATTTTTCATGTACCAGTAAAAATAATTTTTTAAAAATCACTTCATTTTCTTTTTCTATTTTGGATATTAGAAAAATAATAATTTGAAATCAGCAGAATTAAATGTTGATAATTCTTTAAAATATGCACTTCATTGTCACACAGCCTATGGCCCAGGACAGTAGTTGAATTGTAATATACATACTCTGGAATTTAACAGAATATCACTGCACCTCACTGATGAAATTATCACAGTAAGCCTCTTTCATGAGAAAATAAAGCAAGGAGAGGAATACATTTTCATAATTAGATTTATATTAATATTGTTATGATATATTTGTAATTTTCCAAATTCCTTTGTGTAACTGAACAGGTTAATCATTTGTCATAATTGTTTCTATTGTTAGTTTGAGCAGTTTTCCCAAAATCTTAGAAAATAGCATGCATAAATAAATCCATAGAGATGACATAAGCAAATAAACATGTAGAAAGCAGAACTGACAGTGATACAAATTCCAAGAGAAAATAAAATTATCTAGAAAGTAAAATTATTAATAAAATTATAATTAATGAATCATAAGAATTTACCTAGCTTTACTCTCTGAGCCACTAGGGAAGCAGATAAAATTAGCTATATAAAATAAAGACTAAGCATCATACTTAAGACTATGTAGAAAAATTAAGAAGGCAACTCTTTTTCTGCATCTTTATGATACAATGAATCAATATAATGAGGACTATCTTTTGCAAAAAGTTCATAGCAGCATTGAAAATAGAAGTTTTTATGCTTTTCCAGGGTATATTAGTTTTGGAGAAGACTCTTGAGAGTCCCTTGGGCTGCAAAGAGATCAAATTAAGCAATTCTAAAGAAAATCAGTCCTGAATATGCATTGGAAGGACTGATGCTGAAGCTGAAATTCCAATACTTTGGCCACCTGATGCAAAGAACTGACTCATTGAAAAAGCCCCTGATGCTGAGAAAGACTAAAGGTAGGAGAAGGGGATGACAGAGGATGAGATGGTTGGATGGCATCACCAACTCAGTGGACCTGAGTTTGAGCAAGCTCCAGCAGGTAGTGATGGACAGGAAAGCCTAGCATCTTACAGTTCATGGGGTCTCAAAAAGTCAGACATGACTAAGTGACTGAACTGAACCCTGAGGGGTTCAGTTCCATGCTATTTTAATTAATTAGAAGAAATAAGTATTTAAAATTATAAACATTTATTTTACTCACTCTAGTTATTAATCCTCCTAGGATTTCTTATAAAATAGATGTGCTCTAGGAAGTACATTAAATCATTTCTAATTAGAATACTTACATGTATAAATGTTTTAAAGTGTCTTATATTTATAGACAAATAAAACTTGGTTAACTGTTGCATGCATTTTGGACTACATCCTAAGGAAAATAATTAAACCTTAATTTCTATATCCTGTCACAATTCTACAAATATATGACTTATTTGTATATATTTAAATTTAAATTATAAAACTTTAACCACAACTTAAAAAAAATCAATTATATTTTACATGGGTTCTATTAAGAACATACTGTACCTTTTTTATATTTTATGTATTATTTTAAATACAGTATTTAACACAAAAATACATGTTCCATACTAATGAATTATTAAGGAATTTTCAAGCACAATTTTATTGACCACTATTTCTATTTTGCACACTGACAGAATCTAATTCTCATCATTTCTCATGATTAGTTAATTGTAGAACTTTATACCAAGGAAAAAGATCTTAATGACCCAGATAACCAGGGTGATTACTCACCTAGAGCCAGACATCCTGGAGTGCAAAGTCAAGTGAGCCTTAGGAAGCATCACTATGAACAAAGCTAGTGGAGATGACGGAATTCCAGTTGAGCTATTTCAAATCCTAATAGATGATGCTGTGAAAGTGCTGCAGTCAATATGCCAGCAAATTTTGAAAACTCAGCAGTGGCCACAGGACTGGAAAAAGTCAGTTTTCATTATAATCCCAAGGAAGGGCAATGTCAATGTTCAAACTACAGCACAATTGTACTCATTCACATGCTAACAAAGTAATGCTCAAAATTCTCCAAGCTAGGTGTCAACAGAGCATGAACTGAGAACTTCCAGATGTTCAAGCTGTATTTAGAAAAAGCAGGGGAACCAGAGATAAAATTGTCAACATGCATTGGATCATACAAAAAAACAAGAGAACTCCATGAAAACATCTACTTCTGCTTTACTGAGTATGCTAAAGCCTTTGACTGTGTGGACCACAACAAATGTGGAAAATTCTTCAAGAGATGGGGATATCAGACCACCTTAACTGCCTCTTGAGAAATCTGTATGCAGGTCAAGAAGCAACAGTCAGAACCAGACATGGAACAACGGACTAGTTCCAAGTAGGGAAAGGAGTATGTCAAGGCTATATTTTGTCACCCTTTTTATTTAATTTATATCCAGAGGACATCATGCAAAATGCCAGGCTGAATGAAGCACAAGCTGGAATCAAGATTGCTGGGAGAAATATCAATAACTTCAGATATGCAGATGACACCACTCTTATGGCAGAAAGCAAAGAGGAACTAAAGAACCTGTTGATGAAAGTGAAAGAGGAAAGTGAAAGAGATGGCTTATGCAACAGTCAGAACCAGACATGGAACAACGGACTAGTTCCAAGTAGGGAAAGGAGTATGTCAAGGCTATATTTTGTCACCCTTTTTATTTAATTTATATCCAGAGGACATCATGCAAAATGCCAGGCTGAATGAAGCACAAGCTGGAATCAAGATTGCTGGGAGAAATATCAATAACTTCAGATATGCAGATGACACCACTCTTATGGCAGAAAGCAAAGAGGAACTAAAGAACCTGTTGATGAAAGTGAAAGAGGAAAGTGAAAGAGATGGCTTAAAACTCAACATTCAAAAAACAAAGATCATGGTATCCAGTCCCATCACTTCATGGAAAATAGATGCAGAAACAATGGAAATAGTGACAGACCTAATTTTTTTGAGCTCTAACGTCCAGATAGTGACGGTAGCCATGAAATTAAGACACCTGCTCCTTGGGAAAAAAGCTATGACCAACCTAGACAGCATATCAAAAAGTAGAGACATTACTTTGCCCACAGAAGTCTGTCTAATCAAACTATGGTTTTCCCAGAAGTCATGTATAGATGTGAGAGTTGGACTATACAGAAAGCTGAGCGCTGCAGAATTTACACTTTCAAACTGTGGTGTTGGAAAAGACTCTTGAGAGTCCTTTGGACTGCAAAGAGATCAAACCACTCAATTCTGAAGGAAATCAGTCCTGAATATTCATTGGAAGGACTGATACTGAAGCTGAAACTCCAATACTTTGGCCACCTGATGTGAAAAACTGCCTCATTGGAAAAGCACCTGATGCTGGGAAAGTTTGAAGGCAAGAGGAGAAAGGGATGACAGAGGATGAGATGGTTGGATGGCATCCCCGACTCGATGGACATGAGTTTGAGCAAGCTCCAGGAGTTGCAGAGTCAGGCACAACTGAGCAACTGAACTGAAATAAACTGAACTAAAACGAACTAAAACAACTAGAATTTTAGTAGCATTGGACTTTAATCCAAATCTTAGGGCTCCTCCTAATTGGAAGCATTTGAAGCATTGTGTATTTGCCATAGTTTTCTTCTTTGTAATACGAGTAAACTGTGGTCACCCTCAACTTAGCATACGAAATGATAAAAATGTAAAAATTACAATCTAAAACTTTGAATGAGCAAAATAGTATGCAAAGCATTTGCCTGTGTTATTAATGGCTCCTTTTCCCTTTTAAGGGTTAAGTTTTCCTTGAAAAGAAATCGACACATTACCCTAGAATTTCACTAGTGTGCCTTAAATCTCTCAAAGTGAAAATAAAAGTAAGCACGTTCCTGGGCCCCACTTCCTATTGATTCTGACCCAACAGGTGTGAGATAGGCACTCTGGTGGTTCAGGTGTAAATGCTGCACTTGACCTGCCCAATAGCAGAATGTATCACTCATTTTTTGCGAAGCTGCTGCTCTCCCTTAAGTTAGGACTTACTCTGTAATGAGTGTACATGTGAATCACACTGGCCATTTAATGAATCTGGTTTAATATTGATAAGTGTATGAGGCCTTAGGAGAAAAACAGTTGCATATTGGCCTCCCATTGGAATAATTCTTTTATCCCCATTACCAAGTTCTGAGGCGCAGTACAGGGGGAAAATGAGGTAAGTTTGATGAATGGTGAAGTATTTTTCATTTATGATCTTTTCCTACTCAATACATTTTCTCTTATGTCTTTTGGAAAGTGCTAGAAAAAAATTTATAAAGATAAGGTGTTTTAATAAATCAACATCTGGTAATAAGGTGCTTCCTTCTCATTGTCAGATGTGTCTGTACATGTGTGTTTGAGAGAGAAAGAAAGAGAGGAGAAAAAGAAAGAGCATTTTTGGTTGCAGCAGGTGAATACACAGAGAATCATGTCTGAAGGCAATGTGGCTGCGACCGTTCACACACTCTACCATGGGACTATGTCCCAAAATATTATCAAACTCAGGTCCAGCTGCTCCCTGCTCAAAATCAGTATCCAGGGGGCAAGTGTTGCTAGAAAGGAAAGCTGCTTTTAATCAGAATGTCATCAATCTGGGGAGAAGGTGGACTCAGTGTCCGCAAAAACTACCTCTGAAAGTTCTGCTCTGCCATAAAGATTCTTAAAGGGAAAAAGGGAAGTAACCTGAGTTATTCATTAAGAGAGGGCATCAGAGTCATCACTATCCCCCACTGAATGCAGGCTTGTCAACTCTTCATGATCTTTCTTTAAATGCATCTTGTTCACACAGTTTATTCAAGAGATTATTGAAAAAGAAGCTGGGGAAGAGACTTGGTCATCTGTTATTACTTCTTCTTTGATCTACT
>SJXQ01008316.1:184513-215767 GCA_006408695.1 Aepyceros melampus | reverse complement strand
GCTATGGTTTTTCCTGTGGTCATGTATGGATGTGAGATTTGGACTGTGAAGAAGGCTGAGCACCGAAGAACTGATGCTTTTGAACTGTGGTGTTGGAGAAGACTCTTGAGAGTCCCTTGGACTGCAAGGAGATCCAACCAGTCCATTCTGAAGGAGATCAGCCCTGGGATTTCTTTGGAAGGAATGATGCTAAAGCTGAAACTCCAGTACTTTGGCCACCTCATGCAAAGAGGTGACTCATTGGAAAAGACCCTGATGCTGGGAGGGATTGGGGGCAGGAGGAGAAGGGGACGACCAAGGATGAGATGGCTGGATGGCATCACCGACTCGATAGATGTGAGTCTCCATCCATGAACTCCGGGAGTTGGTGATGGACAGTGAGGCCTGGTGTACTGGGATTCATGGAGTCAAAAAGAGTCAGACATGACTGAGCAACTGAACTGAACTGAACTATTTTATAACCTTGCTTTTTTCACCTTTGTTATTACAAATAACACATTTTTCCATGTCAGTAACTACTAATCTGATCATGTTTTTGAATATATATAGTTTTTATATACCCTCCAACTAATAAATTTTTAGAACTGTTTCAAATTAAAATTAAGACTGTTATGGTTTCCAAGAGCAAAATCTGGTATTCATGAAGCTTAGAGTCAGATAAAAAGCCTTTAAAGAGAGAATAATCAGCTGTGGCAAATGAAGTAGAATAATCAATGCACTGCTGAGAACTGACCATTGGATTTGGAAAAATGTAAGTTGTTAGTGGTCTTAACATATCAGTTGCCATGGCATGCTGGAGAGGAAAGTCTGAAGAGGTAAGAAGTACTAAGGACAAGTTGACAGTGAGTTAGAGCAGATTTCTTGGGCTGCTTGGCTTTAATGGAGGGCATTTCTAACAAGGAGGTAAGAGATGGGTAAAGACAAACTTACTCATATTTTTTAAGATGGGAGATGCTGGGGTTTGAGAGAACCAATAGAAAATATCCCTTTCATATCTGTCCAAATTCTGAATCTATGACACATAGGAAACAGGCAGTCGAAGATCAGAACATTACTTACTGACAAAACTGTTAAGGTATAAAAAATTGCAAATAGAACTGCCTTATGATCCAGCGATCCCACTGCTGGGCATACACACCAAGGAAACCAGAATTGAAAGAGACACGTGTACCCCAATGTTCATCGCAGCACTGTTTATAATAGCCAGGACATGGAAGCAACCTAGATGTCCATCAGCAGATGAATGGATAAGAAAGCTGTGGTACATATACACAATGGAGTATTACTAGCTATTAAAAAGAATACATTTGAATCAGTTCTAATGAGGTGGATGAAGCTGGAGCCGATTATACAGAGTGAAGTAACCCAGAGACAAAAACACCAATACAGTATACTTACACATATATATAGAATTTAGAAAGATGGTAATGATAACCTGTACGCAAGACAGCAAAAGAAACACAGATGTATAGAACAGCCTTTTGGACTCTGTGGGAGAGGGAGAGGGTGGGATGATTTGGCAGAGTGGCAGTGTAACATGTATGATATCATAAGTGAAACGAATCACCGGTCTAGGTTCGATGCAGGATGCTTGGGACTGATGCACGGGGATAATCCAGAGAGACGGTGTGGGGTGGGAGGGGGGAGGTGGGGGTCGGCATTGGGAGTTCATGTACACTCATGGCTGATTCATGTCAATGTATAACAAAATGAATACAGTATTGTAAAGCAAAACAAACTAAAAAATAAAAATTAATTTAAAAAAACTGTTAAGGCAGATGGATTAAGTCCATCAGCCATATGCAACTATATTTTACAGAGAATTAGGTAGACTTACCCTGCCCAGTACCTGGCAGCCCTGAACAATTGTAGAGCTTCCTCACTGGGGTCTGCTCTTGTAATACATAATTTTAAGGAAATGAATAATAGGTGGATTTTCTTTAGGCAGGTAGAAGCCCAAGGAGAAAGAGAGAAGAAGCTGAGTGGAGCTTCTCTATTTACCAAGCAGATCATTTCCCCATTCCCTGGAGGATGAATGAGTTCTTTCCTAACAAAAGATATCTCACCATGTCTGCTTACCGATAGAAACAGGAAAAACTGAAGATTCAGGGGAGAAGACCAGAGTTCTTGAGTATGCTACAGTAGTTGAAATCTAGTACACAAGCATTTGATAGGAACTAGGGAAGTTTATCCCATTTACTAGGAGAGGAGGCAGAAAGTAAAGATACAGATAAAGTGCAACTGACAAATTTGGTGTTGGAAAATGCATTTCTCTTTTCTGATTGTTCTTATTTCTCTGTGAAATAGGAAGCGAGATCATCAGTTATGAGTGAAAAGAGGAGAACAGTTTCAAAGAGACAATGGTGTGAAATAATCTTCTCCAAGAGTGGGAAAGGAAATTGACTAGAGAGATGAAGACTGGCTGAGCAGTGCTGAGGGTCCACTTGAGTTTTGTGGTTATAAATTTAGAGTGAGTTCATGCAGTGTAGTAATAGGCTTTTTTCTCCCCTGGCCACACTGTTCAATGCAGGAAAAGACCAGGCAGAGAGCTTTATTTAACCAAGACTGTGCTTTTGCTAGGTGACTCTTAGAGAGAGAGAAAGAAAGAGTGTTTCAGTTGTACGCACAGGGGTGATGAAGCATGGAACTTGGTTTAGTTAAAGGGAACAGAAAGGATGAGAGGTACAATAAAAAGAAATAGGAAAGGGCAATGAACTGAAGTTCCTAATGGGGTCGAATAAATGTTGATTTATCAGTACTGGGATAAATATGTTGGAAAGTTAGGTATAACTGTTACAGAATAAAGTGCTTGAAATTGAGATATGTAAAAGGTAATGACAGGGTCCAGAGTTTAGCTCTGAGAGTCAGTAGCCAAGGGGGATGGGTTGAAGACATCATTCCAAGTAAAAAGGTCAAGGTTCTGAGAGGACAGTTTGCAGGATGGACCATCTACATAACTGTTGAAGATGATGCCATGAATACTGGGCCAAGTGCTAAAAGCTTCAGTTTGAGTCGTATAACTGAAAGATTAGAGAATTATTTCAGGGAGGAAGAGTGGAAAGTAGCTTTGTCTACTTTTGGGTTCGGGAGGAAGATAGAAGAGAAAAAATATCTGAGAAAACAATGGCAGATAAGGAGGGCACCAATTATCTTGGGTCCACAGTGTGGGGACTGGGTGAGAAAAAGCAGGTACCACTTGAGAGGGCCTCAACTACTTTCTTTGACTATTTTAGATAGATCACAAGATAAAGAGATGAATGTTCCTGGGAGAGACCACGGTTGTGGAAGATGATGCCAAAGAAAGAACATAAGTGATAGAAAGCTGAGTGAAAGGATTTAGATGATTAGGGGACATAGCTCTGTATATGTGGAGATGTTCTTGGTGTTCTTTGCTGACCTGGGTTCCTGGACGTCTGGAAGAGACAGAGGTAAATGGGGCATATTGGCATTAGTCCTGATGGTCTCTTTGGAGAATGTAGGTCCTTGATTCCATTTACAGCCTTTTTCTTGGTTATAATAGGGGAGAAATGGAGTATCTGATGATGAGAATGGTGGTCTTACCATGGACTTATAGAAATCTGGAAAGCTCCTTAAATCCAGCTGAGGGAAACATTATAGTATACTGAGCTATTCACTTTGCTCTCTTCTGTCCAGAATTTTCCGTGTCTGCTCTGTTTAGTCTATATAATGTAATGTGATGTGCATGTATGTTCAGTCACTCAGTCGTGTCCAACTCTTTATGACCCCATGGACTATAGCCCTGCAGTCTCCTCTGTCCATGGGATTCTCCAGGCAAGAATACTGGAATGGGATGCCATTTCCTCCTCCAGGGAATCTTCCTCACCCAGGGATTGAACCTGCAGCTCCTGCATTGGCAGGATTCTTTACCACTGAGCCACCTGGGAATCCCATGTAATGTAATATTACATTGCAAACTTGAAAAAAATTCCTCTGAATTTTTGCTGTTGATTAGGGTGTTCTTTGGAAGGAATGATGCTAAATCTGAAACTCCAGTACTTTGGCCACCTCATGCAAAGAGTTGACTCATTGGAAAAGACTCTGATGCTGGGAGGTCTGGGGGACAGGAGCAAAAGGGGACAACAGAGGATGAGATGGCTTGATGGCATCATCAACTCGATGGATGTGAGTTTGAGTGAACTCCGGGAGTTGGTGACGGACAGGGAGGCCTGGCGTGCTGCGATTCACAGGGTTGCAAAGAGTCGGACATGACTGAGCGACTGAAATGAACTGAATTCTTAAGATTGATTTGAAGCTTAGTAGAAAAATATCAGAATCCTCCTCTTCCTTCCACTCAGAAATGAATTCTCTCCCTCCTCTGAATTTCTCATAACCCTTTACTTAGATCTCTCATAACATTTTATCACAATTATTTTTTGTGAATGTTTATATATATGACATATACAACTTTCTATTACACTGCAGTACCCCCAAACTATACCTTAAACATAGTGCTTCTGAAATAAATATCTGTGGAATGTATGAATAAAAAGCAATGAACAAGCTGGGAATCCGAAAGTCTGCATTTGAGAATCATTCTGCCTCTTACTAGGTATGTAATCTTGAGCACGTTATTTAACTTCTCACACTTGTATCTGTAGGATGNAACTTTCTATTACACTGCAGTACCCCCAAACTATACCTTAAACATAGTGCTTCTGAAATAAATATCTGTGGAATGTATGAATAAAAAAGCAATGAACAAGCTGGGAATCCGAAAGTCTGCATTTGAGAATCATTCTGCCTCTTACTAGGTATGTAATCTTGAGCACGTTATTTAACTTCTCACACTTGTATCTGTAGGATGGGAATAATAATGGTCTTCTCTACTTATAGCTGCTGAACTAAAAAGTGTGAAAATTAGATACAGTACTGGAGCACGCTTTGAAAACTCATTCAAGGAAGTGATATAAAAATGACATTTGAAAAAATATTATCATTCATTACAAGACAATTTGATAATTTGCAAGAAGCACTCTATTATATGTCCCACAATTTTTTTTTTTGGCTCAAATATGTCTCAAGGTAAAAAACCTGGCTGGGACACAGATGGTAACGAGGCCCTTTCATTCCACCATGAATGAAATACTTTAGCATGGAAGTACTGCTGAAGGTAGTGGCCATGAACTGACATTCAACTCTAAACTCAACAAAAACATGCTGTTCCTTCATACCACACCAAAATCTCAACATCACTTATTCCCTGGAGTTAAATATTGTCTTTATCTTGAATTCTATTTCAAAGAATGTAGAGGAAAAGTATAGTACAGTGGCTTGAATTTGAATCCCAGTTTTGTGACTTAGTGGATTTAAAACTTTAACTGGGTTTCCTAATTTATAAAATAGAAATGATAGTATCTTCCTCCTAAAGTTATTCTGAGGACAAAATATGATAATATTTAAAATATGTATGTGAGCATTTTGATGTGATACCTGGACAATGATAATATCTCAAAAAATGTTGGGTATTTTAAAAATCATCATAAAATATCTAGTAACACACCAAGGATGATAAATGAAATGGAAAACAAAGAGCTAATACAGAGAATCAACAAATCTGAAAAACTGTTCTTGGGAAAAGATTAATAAAATAACCAAACCTATGGGGAAATTGATCAAGAAAAGTAGAGCAAGAACACATAAGAAATGCTAGAAATGAAAGAGGGATATAATTGCAGATACAGCATAAGTTAATATTTAATAAGACAATATTGTTAATGCCAATAGTTCAAAAAGTTAGACAAAAGAGATACATTTCTAGAAGACAATTATAAATTACCAAGCTTGGGAAGAAACAGAAAGTTAAAATATTCCTACGAAGGAAGAAAATGAAAGTGTTAGTCATTCTGTCATATCCAACTCTTTGCAACCCCATGGACTGTAGCCCACCAGGCTCCTCTGCCCATGAAATTCTCCAAACTGGGTGGGTAGCCCTTCCCGTCTCCAGGGGATCTTCCCAACCCATGGATCAAACCGGGTCTCCTGCTTTGCAGGTAGATTCTTTACCATCTAAGCCACCATATTCCTGTAATCCTTAAAAAAATTGAATTAGTAGTATCAAACCTTCTCATAGCAGGTCAAGATAATTTTATAAGTGAGTTACACCAAAGCTTTAGGGAGCAGATAACACTCATCTTATTCAATCTAGAGAACAGAGAAAGAAGTAAAGCTCCTCAAACTCACTTTGCAAGATGAGTAAAGCTTTGATGTCAGAACTACAAGAAAATGAGAAACTAAAATTGCAGTTTAATCTGACTCATAAACATAGATTCAGTGTCCTACCTAAGCCAAAATTTATAAAATTAAGTCCATCAAAACAAACAAAAAATAATACATAGAAATATGTATGAAATACATATTTATCTAAGAAATAAAAGGTTGAAACATTATAAATCTACTGATATACTTTTCAAAATTAATATTTAAAGAAGAAAAATCATATAGTCATCTTAATAGATGCAAATAAGGCAATTGATACAATTCAACAATCTTAGCAAAAAAAAAATTGAAGAAATTTTCTCTAAGTTGATAAAATGTGTCTGCCACAATATATAATAAGCATTGTGATCATGGTGAAAAATTAGACTCATTCCATTTAATCTTGGGAATATAGTGAGGATACTACTATTATTACTTTGATTCAACAATGTACTAGAGATCTAGCTGGAGCAGTAAAGCAAGATAAAAGAAGATATAAATATACGGAAGTGTGTCTACCTGCTTGGGCTGCTATAACAACATATGATAACTGGGTGGTTTAAACAACAGATCGAGGTTCTAGCCAATTTGGTTCCTGTTATGATCTTGCTTCCTGACTTGCAAACAGCTAGCTTCTTGCTGTGTCCTCATATGGCAGAAGGAGAAGGAGAGGGGGAGAGAGAGAGAGAGAGCAAGCAAGCATGAAAGTAAGCTCCTGATGTCTTCTTATAAGGTTACTAAACCCATCATGAGGACCCCATCCTCATAACCTAATGTAAATTACTTACCTCCCAAAGGCCCCATCTTCAAATGCCATCATATTGAGAGTTAGGACTTCAACATAAGAATTTGGAGGTGAGAAAGCCCATAACTTGAGGCAACAATTCAGTCTGTAGCAAGAAGATATCAAAACATCTAAATGATTGATTTTCTGCATAGGAAATCAAATGGATCTACAGAAAAATATTGTTGATAACTGTGATTAGCAAAATGGCCAAAAATAAGATTAATATATAAAAATCAGTCACTTTTTTTCCTACCAGAAACAAATAGACAATAAATATTTTGAAATATAAAATTTATAGTAGTAATTAAAAAACCATAAAATACCTAAGAATAAATCTTAGAAAGTGTGTGTAAGTATTCATAGAGAAAATTAGAAAACTTCATTAAACAACATTAAGGAAGATCTAAATAAATGGAAAGAAAAGTAGACCAACTACACAGAATAGAGAGCTCAGTATATAAGAGAACTTTACATATATGACAAAGTGAAACCATAAGTAAATGGGGAGAGAATGTATAACTTAGTAGATGGTGTTGGGAAAATTGACTTACTTCAGGAAAAAAAAATGTGGACATCTCTATAACACTGTTTACAAAAGTGAACTATATGGATGAATTAAAAATCTAACTGTAAGAACTACATTTTAAAATTCTTAAAAAGAAACACAGGAAAATAACTTTGTAACTTAGAATATTGGTTTTCTGTCGGTGTTAAAAAAATTACCATAAACTTAGTGGCTTAAACAACAGAAATTTATTGTCAGAAGTTTTAAAGATAAGGTGCTGTAAGTTGTGTTTCTTCTGTATCCTCTAGAAAAGAACCCCTTTTCTTACCTTTCCCTGCTTCTAGAGGCCATCTGCATTCCTTGGCTTGTGGTCCCTTCTTCAGTCATCAAAGGCAGCATCATAGCATCTTCAAATCAGGAAGGACAAGAACACTCTTTGACATAAATCACAGCAATATCTTTTTTGATTCATCTCCTAAAGTAATGGAAATAAAAATAAATGGGACCTAATTAAACTCAAAAGCTTTTGCACAGCAAAGGAAATCATAAACAAAATGAAAAGACAACCCACAGAATGGGAAAAAATAGTTGCAAACCATGCAACTGACAAGGAGTTAATCTCCAAAATTTACAAACAGCTCGTGCAGTTCAATATCAAAAAAATAAACAACCCAGTCAAAAAAAAACATGGGCAGAAGACCTAAATAGATGTTTCTCCAAAGAAGACATACAGGTGGCCGAAAGGCACATGAAAAGATGCTCAACGGTGCTAATTATTAGAGAAATGCAAATCAAAACTACCGTAAGATAGCAGTCATAATGGCCATCATCAAAAAGTCCACAAACAAATTCTGGAGAGGGTGTGGAGAAAAGGGAACCCTCTTACACTGTTGGAGGTAATGAAAATTGGCACAGTCACTATGGAGAATAGTATGGAAGTTTCTTATAAAACTAAAAACTCAGTTACCATATGATCCAGCAATCCCACTCCTGGACATATATCCAGAAAAAAAAAAAAAAACATGGTTTGAAAGGATACACGTACACCAGTGTTCACTGCAGTATTATTTACAATAGCCAAGACATGGGAACCACCTAAATGACCATCAGTAGATAAACAGGTAGAGAAGGTGTGGCACATGTATAAAATGGAATATATTCAGCCATTAAAAAGAATGAAATAATGCCATTTGCAGCAACATGGATGAACCTAGAGATTATCATATTAAGTGAAGTAAGTCAGAGAAAGACAAGTATCAAATATCATTTATGTGAGGAATCTTTTAAAAAAAAGATACAGAGAACTTATTTATAAAAGAGAATTCCAAACTCACAAACTTAGAGAACAAACTTATGGTCACTATGTGGGAAAGGTTGGGGGGATAGTTAGGGAGTTTGGGATTGACATGTACACACTGCTATATTTTAAATGGATAACCAACAAGGACTACTGTATAGCACAGGGAACTCACAACTTTTTGCATTTTGTTGCCCAATAAATTTGATACTATTTTGGTTAAAAAAATTACATAATAACCTAAATGGGAAAAGAATTGGAAAAGTAATAGATACATGTTTGTTTATAACTTTGCTGTATACCTGAAACGAACACAGTTTTAATCAACTATCAGTTCAGTTCAGTCGCTCAGTCGTGTCCGACTCTTTGCGACCCCATGAATCGCAGGACGCCAGGCCTCCCTGTCCATCACCAACCCCCGGAGTTCACTCAGACTCACGTCCATCAAGTCAGTGATGCCATCCAGCCATCTCATCCTTGGTTGTCCCCTTCTCCTCCTGCCCCTAATCCCTCCCACCATCAGAGTCTTTTCCAATGAGTCAACTCTTCGCATGAGGTGGCCAAAGGACTGGAGTTTCAGCTTTAGCATCATTCCTTCCAAAGAAATCCCAGGGCTGATCTCCTTCAGAATGGATTGGTTAATCAACTATACACCAATATAAAATAAAAATTTTCTTAAATGTCTATCTCTTCTAATCTCTGCTTTTGCCATTATACCTATTTCTTTAATTCCCACTCTCTTGTTTCCCTGTTTCCTTATAAGGACCCTCGTGATTACACTGGGCCCACCCAGATAATCAAGGAAATCTTCCCATCTCAAGATCTTTAACTTAATTATACCTGTAGAGTCTCTTTTTCCACATAAGGTTATGTATTCATATGTCCCAAGGATTAGGATACAGATGTCTTTGGGGGTCATATTCTGTCTACCACACTTAGAAGCAGGAAAAGGACTCTTCGGGAATATTTCAGAAAGTTAAATCATAAGGGGGGGAAAACTCATTGCATCAAAATGAAGAACTTCTGAAGTAACTTCAGAAGACACAAATAAATGGAAAGATATTTCATGCTCATGGGTTTGAAGAATTAATGTTTTTAAAATTTCCATGTGATCTACTCTCCAATGTGATCTACAATAAAATCCCTACTAAATTTTCAATGTCATTTTTCACAGCAATAGAACAAATAATCCTAAAATATGTATGGAACACACCACAAATGACCTCAAATAGATATAGAAATCCTGAGAATGAAGAACCAGAGGTCGCACTTCCTGATTTCAAGCTGTATTACAAAAGTAAAATAATCAAAATAGTATAGTAGTCTTGTAAAATAGACACTTAGACCAATGGAATAGCATAAACCCACATCTCTATATGGTCAGTTAGTTTCTGAACAAAGGAGCCAAGAATATACAATGGAGAAAGGATAGTCTATTTAATAAATGTTGTTGGGAAACCCATCCTACATGTATAAGAATGAAACTTAACCACTATCTTACATAATACACAAAAATTAACTCAAAATGAGTTAAAGACTTGAACTTAAGACCTGAAACCATAGGTCTGAAAGAAAACATAGAAAGTTAAGCTCCTGTGAGGATTTTTTAGACTTGATATCAACTACAAAGGCAACAAAAGCAAAGATAAACAAGTGTGACTACCTCAAACTAAAAACTGTGCAGCAAAGGAAACCATCAACAAAATTAAAAGACAATCTATGTAATAGGAACAAGTATTTTCAAGTTCTGTATCTGGTGAGATGTCAGAAGTTCAGAAATGACAGAAGTCAAGCCAATTAATCACTGAAGTAGTCATTAGTAAAAGTTTATTGTACACACACCAAAACAGACCGTCTGCAAACCAGGATCACTGAGGTTCAGGGGGATATTGTTATAGAGCAGTTATATAGTGAGAAAGCAGAGATCTTTATTCTTTACAGTGATTGGTCATTTCATTAGAATTTTCTTCAGTGATAGGAAATTGGTTAGTGATTACCTCATATCAGGCTTGGTAAACAGTGTAAGTATTGCTTCTGATCTCCAGAAAATAAGCAAGAAATGACCCAGATCAAGTTAGTCTTGCAAAGTGAGCTAAATTAAGCTTTGCCAATATGATTAAACTGGTTTTGTCTACTCAGGGAATTTTCAAGGTTGGTCTCCAATTTTTTCTTTTTAATTTTTAACAGGGTTCATATCTAAAATATACAAAGAATTCACACAACTCAATATTAAAAAAAGATCAATTAAAACTAGGTTGCTGCTAAGTCACTTCAGTTGTGTCCAACTCTGTGTGACTCCAGAGACGGCAGCCCACCAGGCTCCGCCGTCCCTGGGATTCTCCCGGCAAGAACACTGGAGTGGGTTGCCATTTCCTTCTCCAATGCATGAAAGTAAAAAGGGAAAGTGAAGTCGCTCAGTCGAGTCCGACTCTTAGCAACCCCATGGACTGCAGCCTACCAGGCTCCTCTGCCCATGGGATTTTCCAGGCAAGAGTACTGGAGTGGGTTGCCATTGCCTTCTCCTAAAACTAGGCAGAGGAACTAAATAGACATTTTGCCAAAGAGGAACACAAATGGCCAACAGGTACATAAAAAGGTGCTAACTCACTAATCATCAGGCAAATGGAGGTTAAAACAACAAAATATATCATTTCACACCTTAGGACAGTTATCATCAAAAACACAACAAATAACAAGTGTTGGTGAGAATGCGGAGAAAAAGGAAACTAGTACACTGTTGGCAGAAATGTAAATTGGTGCAGCCACTATGGAAAACAATATGGAGATCCTCAAAAAATAAAAAATAGAACAGCCATATGATCTAGCAATTCCACTTCTGAATACATATATTTGAAACAAGCAAAAGCATTATCTCAAAGAGGTATCTCTACCCCTGTGTTCACTGTAGCATTATTCGCAACAGCCAAAACATGTAAACAAATTAACTATTGATAGATAAATGGGTAAAGAAAATATACTGTTCTTTAAGGTAATACTGTTCAATTATTTTAAAAAAATCTTGCCATTTGCAACAACATAGATGGATCTTGAGGACATTATGTTAAGTGAATAAGTCAAAAAGAAAGACAAATACTGTGTGATCTCACTTATAATGTGGAATCTAAGAAACCTAAACTCATAGAAACAGAAAATAGACTGGTGGTTGCCAGAGATGAGGGGAGGGGGATGGGAGAAAAGGGTGAAGTTGGTCAAAGGGTACAAATGGACAGTTACAAAATTAATAGGCTGTGGTGTAAAATGTACAGCATGGTGATTACAGTTGACAATACTGTATTGAATATTTGGAAGTTGCTAGAAAAGTAGATTTTTTATTTTCTTGGGCTGCAAAATCACTGTGGCTGGTGACTACAGCCATGAAATTAAAAGATGCTTGTTCCTTGTTCCGATGGAAAGCTATGCCAAACCTAGGCAGTGTATTAAAAAACAGAGACATCATTTTGCCAGCAAAGGTCCATATGGTCAAAGCTATGGTTTTTCCAGGAGTCATGTGTACAGATATGAGCATTGGACCTTAAAAAGGCTGAGCATCAAAGAATTGATGTTTTTGAATTGTGATGCTGGAGAAGACTTTTGAGCATCCCTTGGGTTGCAAGGAGATCAAACCAGTCAATCCTAAAGGAAATCAGCCTGAATATTCATTGGAAAGACTGATGCTGAAGCTGAAGCTCCAATACTTTGGCCACCTGATGTATATGCTGACTCGTTGGAAAAGACTATGATGCTAGGAAAGATTGAAGGCAAAAGCAGAGGAAGAGGGGTCAGAGGATGAGATGGTTAGATAGCATCCGTGACTGAATGGACGTGAATTTGAGCAATTCCAGAGATGATGGAGAATAGAAGAGCCTGACATGCTGAAGTCCATGGGTTCACAAAGAGTCAGATAGGACTTAGCAACTGAACATCAACAGGAGAGTAGACCTTAAAAGTTCTCATCATAAGAAAAAAAAAAGTGTAAATATATGAGGTGATGAATGTTAACTAAACTTGTAATTATTTCACAATATATACATATGTTAAATCATTTTGTTGTATATCTTAAACTAATAGAATGTTTTGTGTCAATTATATTTCGTTGTTGTTTTTGTTCAGTCACCCAGTCATGTCCAACTCTTTGCAACCCCATGGACTGCAGCATACCAGGCCTCATTATCCCTCACCATCTCCTGGAGTTTGCCCAGGTTCATATTTATTGTATCCAGCCATCTCATCCTCTGATGCCCTCTTCTCCTGCCCTCAATCTTTCCCAGCATCAGAGTCTTTTCCAGTGAGTCAACTCTTCGCATTAGGTGGCCAAAGTATTGGAGCATCAGCTTCAGTATCAGTCCTTCCATTGAATATTCAGGGTTGATCTCCCTTAAGATTGACTGGTTTGATATCCTTGCCATCCAAAGGATTAAATTTTAAAAATAAAGAACTTCTGTTCAGCAAAAGATATTGTAGAAAAAGTTAATAGACATAAAATATATATATATGTATATAAAAGAAGGTATTGTCTAAAATAGATAAAGGATTAATATCTAGAATATATAAGAATGCCTTATCCAGCAGTCTTAATGGAAAAATATTCATCTCATCACATCACAGGAAAATGACAGCAAAGGAAATCCAAAAGGGAAAAAATCATGTCAAGAGATTCTAAAGTCATTAGTAATCAAGAAAATAAATGTTAAATAAAGTTATATTCTCTTATACCTACAAGATTAGAAAGTTGGATAATGCAACAGGAAGACAGGGAGTGGGAACTACACACTGAAACCATTCTGAGAGAAATCTGTCACAGTGTAGGGCTCTGTCCATATTCATCATCTATGACAAAGCCCTTCTTTAAGTGAATAACCCCCAAAGAAATTTACCTCCACACAACTGCACCAGGTTGTTCATGGAACTATTACTTGTGTGTATGTGAGCATGGCAGGGTGAGTTGAAGTTAACTGGGGGAATGAATAAATGAAATAAAGCAGCTTCACATGTTAGCATACTATGCAGCCATTAGCAAGAACCATCTAGATAGACATTCAAGCACTTAAATTGTATCTGAAAAACAGGACTGAGAAGAGTAATAAATGATATTATAGAAAAGCATTTACAGAAATAAAATACACACAAAAGCATACGTTACAAAAACACAGACCACAAAGCATATGTTACAAAAACACAGACTAAAAGATTCACATCAAATTAATTAGAATTTTGCCAATGATAGGCAAGGGGGAGGAAGGCTGAGAAAGGGATGGAGTGAGAAGGGAGGGAGCAAGGGAAGGTGGACAGAAGGAAGGACCGAGGAATGAAGGAAGAATGTTCAAGGATCTAAACACTGAATATTGTAAGTATATCAATTCTCTCCAAATTGATTTATAAACTCAGTAAAATCCTAACATAAATTCCTATAGGATTCTAAGTGAAACCTGACAAGTTGATTCTAAAATTTATGTAGAAGAACAAAAGGTTAGAATGGTTACTGTACTCTTTAGGAAGAATAACAAGACAAGGAGACTGCAAAAATCAAGACTTACTGCAAAGCTTTCACAGTTAAGAATATGATCTTGTAACATGTAGCAGAAAGACCCATGGAATATAATATAGAACCCACATTCATGGAAACCTGACGTATGATAGGGGGCTAGTATACAGACTATGCAATAAATAGTAACATGGTGAGGCACTTGGTTATACATTTGAAGAAAGATAATGGATTCATTTCTATTCCATGTATATAAACCAGTTACATGTATAGTGTGAAAACAAAACTTGAAGATGGTCTATTTATGAGACAAAATAGAATATCTTAATGATCTTGATGTCAGACATGACTCCTTAAACAAGATTAAAGAGGTAGCTATAATAAAATATTGGTAAATTTTGACAGTTAAAATTTAGAACTCCTGTTCATCAAGGGACTTCATAAAGAAAGTAAAAGGGCATTTATCACATGTAAAATTGAAATATCTGGAATATAGGTTTTTTTTACAAAGTATTCTATATCAACAAAACTAAAAAGAAAAAAAAGAAACAGAAGAAAAATAGCCAAAAGACATGAATTCAAAATAGGAGGTATGAATGGCAGATAAACATATGAAAAGGTACTCAGGCTTGTTAGTATTCAGAGAGGCATAAATAAAATCCTAAGGATGTACTATTTCATACACATCAGAGTGGTTGAATTTTCTGAAGTCTGATAACACTGAATGTTGCTGAGGAGCTAGGACAGCCTAGCTTTCATATTTGGCTGGTGGGAATGTACATTTGTATAACACCAAAGCAATCGCATCAGAGAGCAAAACTGATGGTGAACCTACCCCATGGTCCTGCTCTTTCGTGCATATTTTGTGCCCTAGAGAAAAGTTTGCATGTGTACACCAGGAGTCAGGCAACAGAATGATCCCAGAAGCGCTGCTCTCATTAGCAAATGAACCAGAAAGAACACAATGCCCATAGTGAAGCAGAATGGGTAATACATTGGGAGGTAGGCATGACATAAAATCCACTACAGTGTCTTGAACCACATTCATTCATTCATTCATACTGCATTCAACTATATTCATAATATACACTACATAGAATAACAAGGATGAATCTCAAAAATCAGATTGAGTGGAAAAAGCAAGTTGTAGACAACCACATTTCATATCCTATTCATGCAAATTCTGAAACCATAAATGTAACAATGCTTGTTTAGGGATAGTTACATATGTAACAAAGCCCAAAATGAAAGAGAATTATAAACAGTAGATAGAAGCAGGAAGAATTCAACTAGGGACATATTAATATAGAACTTTTAAAAAAACTTTTATTTCTTAGGCTATGTGCTATGTACATGGGGTTTTATTTTTCTTTTTGCTCTGTAGTATATACATATATACATACATATATAGACACACAGAATGTACATATAAATAATGTTATGTTCATTATCATATTTGTATTCACATTCTTTTGTGTGTATTATTTCATGGTAAAACTGCAAACAATGAAAGAAAAAAGTGAAACTTCCAGTTAGCATATAAAAGGTTTCCAATATAAGCTGTCACAGCTGATGCTCAGGCTCCATAATTTTCCCAAGCCTAGAATTTCCATATCTTGTGGCTTTATGCAAAAGTAATTCCACAAAGCCTGTAGCTGGGAACATACACTCTTACAAGGTCTGAAAGACACACAGATACACACACAGATGGCAACCACAGTTGTCACGCTTCTTTCCCCTTTCGAGCTCCATTGCTGAGACTGGCAAATTAGCAGCCCTTTATCTTGGATGGAAGGGGGCATCACGGAGAACAAAGCCCATCAAAATGCCAACCATCTAGATTTCCTTCTATACCTGAAGGAGAAGAGGGCTCAGACACTGGTGGGGAACTTGGCAGAGCCTGGGGGGGTTTCATGCAGGAGGGAGCTGTATGAAGAGTGCTGGGGAATGCTGGCCTGTGGGAAGGACATGCATGGAGTTGACTTCTGAGAGCAGTATTAGGCGTATCAAATGTACTCACCATCCTGAGAATTCCTTCTTCCCTTTGACATTGCTAAACATGGAATCAGTTACAAACAGTATGTGACTGTGTATGGTAATTTGGGTAAAGCTTGTCAAGGGTGACATGTAGCCAGAAACATGGTATGGTCTGGGATCAAAATATTATTTTTAAGATGATGTTATTGCTCAAGCTTCCTCAGGAGCTTACAGATCTATTCGGAAGATTTACCTGAGTTCAGTCATGTCCACAGTCCAGACAGTCTCATCACCACATTATTAACCCAGGTTGTATCCTTGGGAAGCTTCTGGGAGCAAGGAGCTGGGAAGGTAAACAAGCACACACTCCAAAAACAGGGGGAAGGGTGAGGAATCTTCAAATGCCCAGGTCCAGCTTTCAGGTCAAGCCAGCAGGCAGTCACCTATTCTTGAAGACTTTCCCCTGACAGATGAAGTGGTGCGGCTTTCAGAGTAGCCAATGCTATTTCAGAAGACTATTCAACCCTTAAAGAAAAGAGAAAAAAACCTT
Organism: Aepyceros melampus; assembly: GCA_006408695.1. Lineage (NCBI taxonomy): Eukaryota > Metazoa > Chordata > Mammalia > Artiodactyla > Bovidae > Aepyceros > Aepyceros melampus. The sequence continues at coordinate 198,953 of SJXQ01008316.1, read as the reverse complement.
CGCTTTCTCCCAAAATACTCTCCACACCCTGACAGTAGCTAAGCAGCCCTTTCTAGTAAACTGTCATGGTGGGGGAAATATTACCACTCACTCAGCTGTAGGCAGTCCCAGGGGACTATCTCGGACTAACAGAGCCATGTCAGGCTTGAAGCAGAGGCCGATGATATCCAGAGAACTGGGGAGATTTTCAGAGTGATTGCAGCTAGTGAAAACACCATGTTCTTTCTATAAGTTTTGTTTTCTTGTGAATTGAGATCATGACAATGGAGCAAGTTACATCTAGGCCTTCAGTCAAACATAATTTTTGACATGATTTTTCTGCCTTTGGCTCGCTGTTAAGTCTACCTCTGCTAACAAATACACTTAACTTTAAATGTTTTCAATTATAGCAACTGTAAAACCAAGGGGTCCCACCCACCAGCTGTAATGGGAAGCTTTTAAAGAAAGATGTTTGGTTTTCTCCAAGTCATTCAAGTGTGTCACTGGATATAATAAAATCATACCAAATTGTGTTTTTATTTTGTCACGAAGAATGCTGACCTCTTGAGGGATATGGCATGATGTGCCTAAGTAATGGAATTAACTTGAAGAGAGTCTACTTTTTTTTTAATGCAAACCCAGTAAATTGTTAGAATGGCCTGGATCTCAAATTCGCTTGATGTCCTAGTCTATTCAAGGTACTGTTAAAAAATATTACAAAGTGGATAGCTTATAAACAATGTAAGTTTATTTCTCATCGTTTTGAAGGCAGGAAGTTCAAGGTCAGGGTGCCAGCATAGCTGTGTGAGGGCCCTGTTCAGGGCTGCAGATGTCTTATTCTTTGTATCTGCACATCGGGGAAGAGGCATGGGTTAACTTTCTGGAGTCTACTCTACTACTATTAGGTAAGTCTACTACTATTAGGTAAGAACCCTAATCCCATTCACAAGGGGTCTACTCTCGTGATCTTATCACCTCCCCAAAGGTGCCACCTCCTAACACCATCACTTTGGGCATTAGGTTTTCAACATATGGATTTTGGCATGGCGGCACACAAGCAGTCAGATCATAGCCCTTAGGTTACTTCCCCAACTTCTTAACTGCTTCCCCTGGAAGAATCTTTCAAAAGTCAGGAAAAAGAGAAAGAAAAATGGAATGTAAACAGAAAGGAAGGATAAAAATGAGAAGGAAGAAAGAGAAGCAAAGGTGAAACGAGAAAGAGAAGTATGAAAGAGGGCAAAAAAGTAGATGAGAGTAGCGGGAGATAAAAAAAAAGGAAGGTGAAATGCCCATTTAACACTCTGAACTGAGCAGGTTCCCACAAGGCTCAAGGAGGTTCCCAGTGATATTGCAATGTCCCTTTGGTGAAAGCATCAAATTAAGGGTTTCATTCCAAATTATTTTTACTTTTTTTTTTCCCTAAGAGAAAGTACTCTATTAGATTAACTAGCCATTTGAGCGTGGAGCCTGCCTGTACTGGTCTAATTAAGATCTAGTTCCCAACGAGTAAGGGGAAGAGTGCTCTGTATCCTGAGCCCATCTGCTCCTGCGTGACACTTGACCCGTTCAGCAACTCTCAGAACAGCACCAAGCGGACAGCTCACAACTGAGGTTTACAGAAAGAGAATTTAATCTGGAAGGTGTAGAGTATACTTTTCCCACTGAGTTTTGTCTATTTGATGTAAACACATGCACATGTGTATAGGCACATATATATATACGTAAACAAAATGAGTGGATTTAAGGCTTTTCAGATAATTAAGCAGGGACATGTTAGCCATCGTTGTGTCTTTCTGTAGCGCAATAAGATACCAGTGTTTTCAGGCCAGTGGTGACATCTGCTCAAGGATTTCTGTAACAAGACCAGCCCACCACACAATCACTAGCTGGTTGGCTTTGGTGCCCCATTCTTTCTCCGTGTCAGTAGCCCTGAATGACAATGTCACTCTTTCTTATAGTCCTGAGGACACTCAGGGAGTCTGTCATTTATTTGTTTAACAAAAAGAAGAGCTCATTTCAAAAGCACACAGTGAAGAGGCGCTGGGCCATACCAGCTAAATCCTACTTTTGTATTTGATGAGCTTTATTAAGGATTTGCATACTCAGTAAGGAAAATTGACAGTCACTCAGTCAGCTCCATGTTATTATTTCACATCCTATCAGTGCCTCTCTTTTGTCCAGTTTGAACCCCTGGAATATTCCTCTTAATTTTTAAAGTTTTGTCATTCCTGCAAGGTACAATCTTAGCATTATGTTGCCAGGATGAAATGGGGAGAAACATGAAGTCCTTTACAAACGATATCTGAAAAGAAGGATAAATTCATAAACTGTTACATAGCTAGTAACCTAAATATTTGCTTGAAAAAAGTAAAGTGAAAATTTTAGTCACTCAGTCATATCTGACTCTTTGTGACCCCATGGACTGTAACCCATTAGGCGACTCTGTCCATGGAATTTTCCAGGCAAGAATATTAGAGTGGGTAGCCATTCCCTTCTCCAAGGGGATCTTCCCGACCCAGAGACAGAACCTGAGTCTCCTGCATTGCAGGCGGATTCTTTATTGTCTGAGCCACCAAGGAAGCACTATTCAATTTTTTATTATTAGATTACAGGAACATTATTAGAGTGTGATGCAAAGGAGATAACAAAAGTTTATAGGTAGAGCATATGTAGCCTGAGTAGCTCTCATACTCATTGTGCCAGTCATATTAGTATACGTCTTTACATATTGTTTCTGATCTTCCCTGGTGGCTCAGAGGTTAAAGCGTCTGCCTCCAATGCAGGAGACCCGGGTTCGATCCCTGGGTCGGGAAGATCCCCTGGAGAAGGAAATGGCAATCCACTCCAGTATTCTTGCCTGGAGAATCCCATGGATGGAGAAGCCTAGTAGGTTACAGTCCACGGGGTCGCAAAGAGTCGGACACGACTGAGCGACTTCACCCACCAATTACATATTGTTTCTAAGTCTTCACCACTAACCCAACAGGTGAATATCACTATCCCCATGTTACAGATGAATAGACTGAAGCTTAACAAAGTGAAGTGACTTGCCAAGGTTATGGGCTAGAAAGTGGAAGAACAGAGATTCAAACCCTGTCTGATAGACTTCTCTGCCTAACCCATGTCCTGGATTAGACTGTCTGGTTCAAATCCTGACTCAGTGATGCTGTGTGTATATATTGATATATGACTATGAGTCAGTCACTAAACCTTCTTATACTCAGTTTCTTACCATAAACTGCAAATAATAATAGGAGCATCATCACAGAGTTGTGAGAATTAAATGAAATGACACAAGTGCTTACAACAGTGCACTTAACTACATGCATGATATGCGTCCATACATGTAGATATTATTTAAAATGTTTGTAATGAATAGATATAATCACCCTTCACTGTATGGCACTTGTTCCTTTATCTTGGTTCTAACAGATCTATTGTACTTTTGTCTTTTAATGAAAGCTTACTCAAATCTGTTTTGGAACCAAAATGGGTATAAGTAACAAATGCTTGAATTAATTTCAGATTTTGCTCCACTGAAGGACCTGTTGCAGAAATGTTTCCCCTGTCCCCTTCCAGTGGCCCTGAGCAGGAACTGTCCATCTACACGATGACACCATCTGGTGACAACGAAAGGGTGCCCTCCCTGCGTTTCCTCTCCAGCAAGACAGACAACAGATGATTAGTGAAAATAAAATTTTAGTTGGAAATTATTTGGGAATGGTTCAACTCCCACATATGGATGCAGCCTGACTGGAACTGGAAAGATCTATCCTATTTGGTTTCTTGTCAAGGTCTTGAGAAGAGCTCTAAAAAACCTCTCAGGCCATCTGGCCTATTTTTTTCATATGTGTGACTCCTACAAGGAAATGTGGTCAGAGAAGATATACAGAAGCTCCCAGGTATCTTCCTTAAAAGATAGCAGAGGCTTTCCCTGTGCACTTTCAGGCCCACTTCATTGTCTGGCTATGTTCTGAACAAGAGGCAGACGGCTGTACTTTAAGGCCAGCTAGAAGAAACCCCAAAATACCCAGGCCAGGATTCAGGCAGATATTGGTTTGACTCTAAGTCCATGCTCTTTCCACTGAGACATTTTTTCAAGGCCTTATTCACAGAAGTTTACTCAGTAAAAGACATAAGACAAGTGTGTAAAGAACAGAATGAAGTCTGAGCAAGGTCAGTATTGATTCCACAAACTTTGGAGTGAAAAATCTCCCCTACGTAGTAAGTGTAATAATGGGCAAGTAAATAAACCTTTCCAAGCTGCAGTTTTCACATCTTAAACTGAATAATGATATTGAAAGTATTTAATGAAATAATCAGTGTAAAGTGTTTAACACAATCCCTGGCATAAAAATTGTAGCCACCCTCTATCCTCATCTCCTTCCCCTCCTCTTTCTTATTTTCCAATTTACAATACATACCAGAAGAAAAGCACTAAGTATTTTAAAAAGAGAAATTCTTCTTATCTGGGTTTTAAAATATTTCAGTTTTTTGAGGTAATCAGTTCCTATCTCTAGAAATTCTGAGACTAGGCCTAGAAATATGCATTTTAAAAAGCATCTTTGTTGATTATTTTCAAGTGGACCATGGACCACGTTGGGCAATAACATTGGACAAACAGGTGGAAGAAAAGAGAAAGAAAGAGGGAAAAAATACAGGCTATGAAGATGAATGTTGGACAACCCTCAATGTTGGACTACAAAACTTGAAATTAACAGTTAATGAAGCCATTTTATGTTTTTTAATAGAGTTTTTAATCCAATCTTTATTTAGGAAAAGCAATTTGGTAATTGTATGTTGGAAGATAAGATAATTGAATTAGGTATCTTCTGTGTGTGCTATTACAAGGTGAGGTAACAGGAAGAACTGGTAAACATTGGAAAGATTTTTAAAATGTTGTGTGGGAGGTGAATGATGACGAACTTGGAATTGAACGTGTTCTATTGAACGTGCTGTTGGGACACATAGCAGTCAGGGAAAATGCAGATCTATAGTTGCTAAGGGAAAGGCTAATGAAATCTATGTCATTTCCCAAGTTTGGGAACTTTTCTCTTTTGTAAATATAATAACTTCACCACCAACTATAATAGTTTGCACAAAAAAGTAACTATGATTATTTCTACCTTACACATTCAACTGCATTGGGATCATATGATTGGTTTTAACTGTCATCACTATCAGTTAGCAAGTAACTAAGCTGCCTTCCAGCAGCTGAAGAGCAGAGCGAATGGGGACTGTGTGTAACCCTATGCCACCAGTGGCGCCAACCCACAGAGCGCATACAGTTGCCCGGAGCTGAGCCACATGCCCAAGCCTGTAACTCAATAATTCTGTCAAAGTAATTGGCCACAGGTGGTCCCCACAGCTGGGTGAACAGCTGAGCTTGTTCACTATTTTTGAGGCTATCTTAACAAGTTGCTTGAAATTGGGTGTGTTGGTCTCTCTACTGTACATGATTCTCACCCTGGAGTGATTTTTGCCTCTTAGGGAATGTCTGAAGACATTTTTTATTGCCATGACTTGTGGAGGTGTTGCTCCTGGCACCTAGAGGGCAGAGGCTGGGGATGCTGCTAAACATCCTATACTGCTCAAGACAGCCCCCCACATAACAAATAATTACTCAGTCCAAAATGTCAATAGAACTAAATTGGAGAAATCATGCTCTATTAAAACACAAACCTGGGCTCCACCTCTAGCCAATTTGCTTTACTTTGTTTAGCAGAATGCAATCGCTGGGTGATAATCAGGAACCACAGAGAAGATGACTTATCCCTGAACTTTCCAGGCCTTGAACTTGAGAAAGGTATTAATGGGTCCTGAACTTGGCAATGGAATAATGTGTTTCATCTCATATGTGTTGTATGTGCGTCTGTGTGTGTGTGTGTGTGTGTGCGTGTGTGTATGAGAGAGAGAGAAAGAGAAGAGGAGGGGAAGGAATGGGAGGGGAGGAGAGGAGAGGAGAGGCGTTGTTGCGAAAAATAATTTGCAAGCAGAGACAGCAATCCAAATCTGAACAAAGAAAATCGTTGAATGCTAAGCCCCGACAGCACATGCATAGCAATGCCAGGATAGTGAATGATTGGGATGACTCTAAGCCAATAACCTCCAATAAAATGCACACAAATTGTATATAAAAAGCAGAATCCCTCCTCCCCCTTCCCCTGCAACAGTAAGCAACAAAAAGCAAGTTTTGGAAATTCAGTCCTTCACCAACATTTATCCTGTAATTTTCTACAGATTGGCAGTGATAGCAGGAGTGGAATCAGAATATTGAAAAGGCAGGGAAGAAATGGCATTCCCACGGTCAGTATTGGCAGCACTCACCTAGAAGACAGGCATTGGGAATTTCCTGTCAGGATGTAGAGAATCTGCCCAGCGGGTGCTTCTGGACAGTGGGGAAGTAGGGAAGGCTCTGCGGGGCATAATGATCATGGAAACAGTGGTCTCTAGCACAACTCTTGGTCCAGTCTAACTCCCATGAACTCTGTAGGCATGAAAGCACTGGTTTGGAAAGAGCAGAAAGGTGAGCAAGTTTGGAGGCACTCTGACAGGGTTACGTAGGGGAACATTTGTTCTTCTACACTTCACATTGTTTCCTATGCGTAATCTTACCCCTTAACTCAGGGTCAAGAAAATGACCCTAGCCTCCTTTTAAAAAGGAAAGGTTATATAAGCTATCAGCTCTAGAATCTGCCACCTTAGGATTGATGAGTACAAATGAAGAATTTCTTATGAAATTCAAATGAAGTTGCCAGTGAACTTTCCTTTTCAAAAGAAGCATTGACTTTTCCTAGGATATTTTCTGTTCCTCTCTTGCTGTGACTCTGGTGCCTTCCTATCCCACTGCCTTGCTGTCTGTATTAGTTTCCCATGGCTTCCATAACATACTGCTACAAATTAAGTGGCTCAAAATAACACAGATCTATTATTTTGTGGTTCTAGAGTTCAGAAGTCCAGCGTGGATCTCACTGGGCTAAAATCAAAGTGTCAAGAGTACTATATTCCTTCTAGATCTATGGAAGAATCTGTTTTTTCACCTTTTCCAGGTTCCAGAGGACACTTGTATTCTTGGGTTCAAGAGCCCTCTTATCTTCAAAGCCAGCAGTGGCCTGTTGAGTCTTTCTCATTTGGCATCACTCTGACACTGGCTCTTCTGCCTACCTATTCCATCTTTTAGGAACCACTGCGAGCACATTGAGCCCACACAGACAGTCTAGGATAATATGCCTATTTTAAGGTCACTTGATCAGCCACCTAATTTCCATTTGTAGACCTTAACCTCCCCCTTGCCATGCAATATAACGTATCCATGTAGGTTCTGAGGATTACGACATAGACATCTTGGAGGAGCCATGGCTCTACCACAGCTTCTCTATTTGATCACCTTTGTGGCTCTGGGTTAGCAGCTCATGGAGGGCACATGTAGTGCCAGCAAGTGTCCATAAATATTATTTATATACTTGCCATCAGGATTCAACTCATGCACATTTGTATATCTCTTAGCTATGTTGCTTAAACTTCCTCCAAAAGAAACAAATATTACATATATGCTTGTGTAAACAAAATAGAAATGGGGCAGGGGGTAGGGATAAATTAGGAGTTTGGGATTAACATAGACACACTGCTATATACAAAACAGATAAACAACGAGGGCCTACTATATAGCCCGGGGAACTATATTCAGTATCTTGTGATAACCTAAAATGGAAAAGAACCTGAAAAACAATAGATTTAAATATATATATGTAACTGAATCACTTTTCTGCACACCTGAAACAAGCAACATTGTGAATCAATGAGCCTTCGATTAAAAAATAAAGGGAAAAGATAAATGGAAATATATATATATATGTCAAATGAATGAATTCAGCTTCCTGACTTAACTATAAATTCTAAAAATAAGTGTAATTAATAGGATCTTTCTCCCCCGCAACTGATAAAAACCCTTCAGGGACCTTGCACTCCATCTGTGGGCAGCTTAGCCAAGCTTCCAGTGTCACTTCTGACTTTGGTGACTCTCTCTTGGCCTTTTCAGGATTTAGTCATTCGAGACCAGAACAGGCAAGGTTTTTTTTCCCATCTTCTCCCACACAATCGAGATACTCAGTTATGCAAACCTTGCTCTTTCACAGCAATACCCTTTATCCGTTTGATTTTTTTTAATCACCTCAATTCAGGATGATTCTTTAAAAAAAAAAAAAAATCCCATGAATTTTTTCGAACTAATCAACCCCCCTTTCCCATTCACTCCAGGGTTTGGGCTTAGGAGTTCTGACTTCAATGAGGTCAGTCAGTCACTGTGGAGTTTTCATTTACTGGACTCCTCTGAAAAGTATTGAGCCCATCTGGACTCAGATTTATTTTCTATTAGGTTCTGTGAAATTCTGACAGCTGCAAAAATAATTATGATGCTAGAATAGAACATAAATGCATGTGTAGAACAAACACATTTTATCCTTTCTCAATTAAAAGAAACGATTTGCCTTTTTATCCTAGAGACTATTAAGGACAGAGTTAACTCTCTGTTCTAAGGGGGAGGATTTAATTGATGGAGGTTTTGCTGGAAACCTGCACTCCTATGCTGGGCTCCCTTCACCAGTCATGGTGTCCAAAAACTGCCTAATTTAGATTACTGGTTTAAGGATGCTAATTTTTAATATTAGCCTAATCAAAATACATTCCCAAACTACTGTCTTTATTTGCCTAATTCTATCATTCAACCCCTTTCATCTGTTTGCTCTAAAACAGAGGGAATTATGTAAACATCTGGCTACCAGTTGTGACAGTCATTAATCATAATATGTTTGCACCCCAGCTCATTAAAGAATAGTCTTTGGTCCAAAGTTATCCAACAATCAGTGACAAAGTTAATAGGAAGCTATATCGTCTTGCAACCTCCTTCCTCAGTCTCTGACAAACACGTTCACCAGCATCAACCTGCTCCTGGCAGTGACACTGATTGTGGGTAGTGAAAGCTACCACTGATTGAGCTTGAGTCCTTCCTGAAGATCGAACCCTTTGTGATGCACTGAGTACATTTCCACTTTATTCTTCACAATCATGGGGGGTTTGTGCTGTTCCCATTTCATAGATAAGAAAACTAGAGCTTAGAGATAGACATTAATTTACCCAAAGTCATACCACTAAAAAGTGGCAGAGAGTAACAATTTTTTAGAGCTCCATAATTCCCAAAGCCCCAATTCTTACTGTTTTTTCTAACTCTTAAAGATATGTTTACTATTCTAAATTGAAAAAAAAGGAGAACAAAAAAGATTATAATGGGGATTTTTGTTCATAATGGAATGGAAAAATATATTTATGGGATAAAATTTGCAAAATTATTTTTAAAACGTACTTTGGGTAATTCCTTGCTTTGTGCTAATCTATGTCTTTTTGCCATTAGAATGGCTACTTAGGACGTGCTCCATGAGATTTGTCTTCATCTTGGAATTCTCAACTCAGTGTCCTCACTTCATAACATTGCTCTGTGCTGAAGAGACCTACACTTCCATTACTGGGGGACAGAGGTACCCTGCTACGTTTTTTAGTGGTCCCTGTCTGTCACAGGAGCATCATCAGTCTGGCTCTCTGCTGTCTGGACTGCCCCCTTCAGCCCCACATTTCCCGGGTGTGCTCTGCTTCTTGCTCAGCTGCACCCATGTCCAGCCTCCTCTGCCACTCTTCTCTCTCCTACACTACCTTTTCATCTGTTACCTTGCAGCCCACCTTTCCTGGTCAAGTCTCAGCCAGCTGTGACCCTCTATTCTCTTTCTTAATTCAGCAAGTGTCCCTTAAGGAGTCATTACATTGGCACCTCAAGTTCCATACATTATAATCTTTCTTTTGTCCTTTTTTTTTTTCACTTTTCTATCATTGCATCATTCTTTTCTGTTATGCTCCAATAAGTAGCAAGTAGAGATGACGGACCAGGCCTATCTGTGTATTTATGTATGTGTAGTGGAGAGTGGGGTCCACAGGAATTGTGGTCCATGACTGCTGAGGCATTTGAATGACTTGTGGGTTACTTGAGGCCCCTCTCCATCCCTCTGTTCTTTCTCCCTCACAGTATATCTTTCAAATCAGGGTCCCAGATTATTGTCAACACCACTTAGTTCCACCCAAGAAACCAACCCACAGAAAGATAGCACCGTCGCTTAGAGTCAAAGATGTTAATATCAGCAGGCTGTCTAAAGATAATGTGGGGAGTAAATTTTTTCTCTCAGAAACAAGAATATCTGCAGCATCTCATAAGGCAAACAAATCTTATGTAATCCTACCCAGAACTTTCTTTCACAAACTTCAAAAGTGCCCATCCATAGCTTGTTCAGAAATTGTGTTATTTTGTAGAAGAATTGCATTTTTAAAATATCGCTCTTTCATGAAAATATAATGGCTATAAAACAAGGGAAGTGAAAGTCTCTCAGTCATGTCCGACTCTTTGTGACCCCATGGACTCTACAGTCCATGGAATTCTTCAAACCAGAATACTGAAGTGGGTAGCCTTTCCCTTCTCCAGGGGATCTTCCCAACTAAGGGATCGAACCCAGGTCTCTCACCTTACAGGCAGAGTCTTTACCAGCTGAGCTACAAAGGAAGCCCAGGTATACCAGCATGCGTAGCCTCTCCCTTTTCCAGGGGATCTTCCTGACCTAGGAATTGAACCAGGGTCTCCTGCATTGCAGGCGAATTCTTTACCGAGTTATCAGGGAAGCCTGATTAAACAAGATACTCTATCAATTCATCCATCTCTCCTTCAGTTACTAATGCTCCTCTTATGTACAGACAAGATGTTTAGGCATTATGAATAAGACAGAGTATAGTCTACCCTGCTCCTTCTCTGAAAGATTTAACAGCTGTGGGGACAGGGAACATATACACAAAACAAAAATACGTATCACAACTCGGGCATTCTGATGCAGACAAGATGTGGAGAGGAGCCACCCTCCCCTCAACGTAGTGTTTTTTAAACTGGTTTATCTGAACACGCAAGTGGTCACATCATTTTTAGGGTTCCTCAAAGAGGATGATCAAGTAGAGATAGGTTGGGGGTTCTTGTGTCACTTTAAGCCTCACATCAGTCTGACATTTGACAAAGCCTTCTCCCCATGGCTACGAACAGCAGTGAGCAACTGGCACAGCATGATTCCAGACCTCACTCACTGCTCAGAGGGAGGCCATTCTGCTTCCATTAGGTTTATGCTATTATCCAAATGCTGGGAGCAGTGGCGTCCTCTGCCAAGAGCCTAGTTACTGAGGAGGGGATTAAAAAGGAGAAATATATGTTCACTGGCAGGGCTGCCCAAGTAAGCATGACCAAGAAATCCATATACTGAAAGGAAGAACCCCTTCCTCCTCTCTGTGCTTACGCCAGGTACTGAATCTAATTAGGACTTCTGACCTTGACTCTTTCCTTGCCTGAAATCATGGCCAGCCAACACAATGAAGACGGTAGTCTCATACTTCCCTTCCTTTTGTAAGATTTTGATTTCTATTAAAATACAAGGTACTCTAAGAAACTTACTCTTGAAGATGTGATAATAATTCATCAATACATATGAATTTTCTACGAAAAGTACTTCATCTGTTCCAGAGACACAAAGGCAAGGAGTCCCTAAGTGGCAGGGGGAAGGAAGTCCTTTAGCCAGGGGAAAGCCCAGAGATGAGACCCCCTGGAACATATGCCACCTATTTCCCTATATTGTTTGGAAACAGCCTGCTAAGAGGTAGAAAATGTGTTTGTCCACTATTACTGTAGATATTCCATTTTGTTACTGACAGCTCCTTTCTTCACACTGATCTAAGTGGCCAACTATTACTTGAGAGTGACTCCCCTTCCATAAAGTGACTTTCTCCCTAAAGAAGTGTTAGCAACTAACAAAACTGCCTTGGCACCTCACAAAACCAGCCTATAAAAGAGATGAAGGACGAATGAGCTGGATGGAGCCCTTGAATGTATTCTCCAGGGTAAGAGCTGAAAGTCAAAAGGATGCTAACAATGTAGGAAGAAGAGACCTTTGTGAAACTAAATGTAGGTGGGATTGGATGGCCTCCTTTCTTTAGTGAATTGCCCACTCAAGGAACCCTTGAAGTGTTAGTCATTCAGTTGTGTCCGACTCTTTGCAACCTTATGGACTTGTAGCCCGCCAGGCTCCTCTGTCAATGGGATTTCCCAGGCAAGAATACTGGGGTGGGTTGCCACTCTCTTCCCCAGGGAATCTTCCCAACTCAGGGACGGAACCCAAGTCTCCTGCATTGCAGGCAGATTCTTTATTGCCTGAGCCACCTTGAACTTGTAACAAACCACAGGCAGGAACCTACTGACTCCAAGCCTCTCTGCTCCCAGGTGCCAGCACTTCTGGGAAGAGAAGAAACCCTTCTTTTCAAACCTCCAGCTTCTTCATCGGCAACTACCATTGTCCCAGCAATTCCGAAAGCCAAAACCAGCCTTCTTCTACCTCCACTCAAGCACAGTCTCCAGTTCCATGGTCTCTACTCTGTCCTGATCTTTCATTTTCCTAAGCCATGTTAGCACACGTAATGCACTGCTGCTGCTTCTGCTGCTAAGTCGCTTCAGTCATGTCTGACTCTGTACGACCCCAGAGACAGCAGCCCACCAGGCTCCCCTGTCCCTGGGATTCTCCAGGCAAGAACACTACTCACGAATAAACAATAAAAAATGGCCTTATTCATAATCTCAAATTCTTTGGGGGAATAATTCAGGGTATTATTTAATGTTTTATATTGTCCTTTGTTTCACATGTGATAATCTCATTTCTCTGGATCAGTAATTCTGCAAAGGCAGGACAAATAACCCTGTAAGTCACAAAACCTGATGGAGATCTTATTTCCAAATTAAAACTCAAATCATATGGGTCTACCAGTACAAGTTCATGTCTGAAAATAATAGGAAGGAATACTGTAAATTTGAGATGTCTATGAATATCCCTGTGTTCATCATGCTCATATATCTGGGGTCATTATCTTACACTGGAGCCAGTACTTTATCAGGGTCTACAATGACTTGCTCAAAGGATGCAAAGTATCTAAAAAAATATCTCCAGGAATTTCTAGTATCCAGTTCCACATGTAAGGAGTTTAGAAGTCACCAATCCATTCTAACAATAAATAACAGCCTAGACAGGCTGAAAATTTAACAAATCTTCTTGAATCTGTAACAGAGAGGAAGACACAGAGCAAACCATCACCCCCAGTAGTGGACTGACAGACAGGCAAATACTAGGAATCCAAGTTTATCAGAGCAGAGACTCAGGAGCAGAAACCACCACAGGAACCAGGCCTGGGGTGAGAAAGCCTGAATTGTATCAATAATTGACTGATGGCTGGAGACCCAGCATGAACAACTCTGAGAATTAAAAGCTCCAAAAAGACCCAGCCTTTTGTGGATTTTATGTCCAAGAGCCCAAGCAATTTGTCACAGTAAATATTGGAGAAAAACTCCCTCCTGTTTTAGGAAGACAAGAGGAAAAGGAAGGATTTTGAAATACCCTAGAGCACACTGATCTTAGCGAGATCTGCCCTCAGGAGACACTTGTTAATTAGAGTCTAACCTGCTGAGGTGCTTTGGGAGCTTAACTGACCTGAGGGAAGGAAAGCACCTAGCTCTAGTCAGCTAGCCTACCACTTGACTGAAGTGAAATAATCAACCGTGGTTCACTCTAACCATCCTGTCCCGCCTAAGGAGGAAATTTTTCAAAAAGCAACTGAGTAGTGCTTATGAGTAGTGCATCAGGAGAAATGCTGGGCTGGAAGAAGCACAAGCTGGAATCAAGATTGCCAGGAGAAATATCAATAACCTCAGATACACAGATGACACGACCCTTATGGCAGAAAGTGAAGAAGAACTAAAGACCCTTTTGATGAAAGTGAAAGAGGAGAGTGAAAAAGTTGGCTTAAAGCTCAACATTCAGAAAATGAAGATCATGGCATCTGGTCTCATCACTTCATGGGAAATAGATGGGCAAACAGTGGAAACAGTGTCAGACTTTATTTTTTGGGCTCCAAAATCATTGTAGATGGTGATTGCAGCCATTAAAAGACACTTACTCCTTGGAAGAAAAGCTATGACCAACCTAGATCCAGCGATCCCACTGCTGGGCATACACTCCAAGGAAACCAGAATTGAAAGAGACACGTGTACCCCAATGTTCATTGCGGCACTGTTTATAATAGCCAGGACATGGAAGCAACCTAGATGTCCATCAGCAGATGAATGGATAAGAAAGCTGTGGTACATATACACAATGGAGTATTACTCAGCTATTAAAAAGAATACATTTGAATCAGTTCTAATGAGGTGGATGACGCTGGAGCCGATTATACAGAGTGAAGTAAGCCAGAAAGAAAAACACCAATACAGTATACTCACACATATATATGGAATTTAGAATGATGGTAATGATAAACCTGTACGCAAGACAGCAAAAGAGACACAGATGTA
>SJXQ01008316.1:167241-184427 GCA_006408695.1 Aepyceros melampus | reverse complement strand
AAAACAAATACAGTATTGTAAAGCAAAACAAACTAAAAAAAAAAAAAAATTAATTAAAAAAAAAAAAAAAAGCAGAGACATTACTTTGCCAACAAGGGTCCGTCTAGTCAAGGCTATGGTTTTTCCAGTGGTCATGTATAGACGTGAGAGTTGGACTGTGAAGAAAGCTGAACGCCAAAGAATTGATGCTTTTGAGCTGTGGTGTTGGAGAAGACTCTTGAGAGTCCCATGGACTGCAAGGAGATCCAACCAGTCCATTCTGAAGGAGATCAGCCCTGGGATTTCTTTGGAAGGAATGATGCTAAAGCCGAAACTCCAGTACTTTGGCCACCTCATGCAAAGAGCTGACTCACTGGAAAAGACTCTGATGCTGGGAGGGATTGGGGGCAGGAGGAGAAGGGGACAACAGAGGATGAGATGGCTGGATGGCATCACGGACTCAATGGACGTGAGTCTGAGTGAACTCCGGGAGTTGGTGATGGACAGGGAGGCCTGGCGTGCTGCAATTCATGGGGTCACAAAGAGTAAGACATGACTGAGCGACTGAATTGAACTGAACTGAACTGAGTGCTTATGAAGTCCATAGTCCAAAGGCTCACTCAAAGAATTAGACCTAACCATAGACAATAAAACTTTTCTCCACTATTCTCCCACTGACCACCACAATATTGAAGGTCTGTGTACGGCAGGTTCTTTTATGGGTTCATCATGTCTGGCTGTGAAATTACAAAGCATACTAAAAAGTAGTATACACAATTTGAAGAGACAGAGGAAACATCAGAACCACACATGGCATGGATACTAGAATTGTCAGATTGTGAATTTAAAACAAGTATGATTAATATGCTAAGGGCTGTAAATGGCTAAAGTAGACAGCATGCAAAAACAGACGAGCAATATAAGTGGAGAGGTGGAAATCCTAAGAAAGAATCAAAAAGGAATGCTAGAGAGATCAAAAACAGTATAGCACAAATGAAGAATGCCTTTGATGAGCTTATCAGTAGACAAGAAACAGCTAAGGAAAGAATCACTGCTCTTGAGGATATAGCAATAGAAACCTCTAAAACTGAAAAGCAAAAGAACAAGGACTGAAAAAAAAAATTATAACAGAATACCCAAAGATTGTGGAAAAACTACATATTTAATGGGAATACTAGAAGAAGAAACAGAGAAAGGGACAATATTTGAAACAATAATGACTAAGAATATCCACCAATAATGTCAGACACCAACAACCAGACATCAGAAAGCTCAAAGAACATCAAGCAGAATAAATATCCCCCTCCAAATTACACATTAGCATATCATTTTCAAACTACAGAAAATGACTTTTCCTCAGAAAGCACGCAAGCAAGAAGATAGAGAAGTAAAATATTTAAGGTGTTAGAGAAAAAACCCACTAACACAGAATTTTTTACCCTATTAAATTCTTCTTCACAAGTGAAGGAGAAATAGGGACTTTTTCAGGCAAACAAAACTTGAAGAAAATTCTGTCAGTAGACTGGTCTCGAAAGAAATGTTAAAAGAAGATTAACATTTAGAGAGAAAGGGAAAATATGGTATAAGTCAGAAACTTGGATCTACATAAAGAAAGAAGGGGTACCAAGAATGAATAAGTGAAGGTAAATTAGAAACATTTATTTTTCTTATTCTTAATTAATATAATAGATGAGTTGGTTAAAATAACAATAGCAACAACATAGTTGATTATATATGTACATCATTATGTATGCTTATACATAGGTGAAATGAACAACAGCAGTGATACAAGGAATGGAAGGAATTAGGGTTATTTGGTTATTATAAAGTATACCACATGTGAAGAGGTATAGTATTATTTAAAAGTGGACTTGGACTAGCTGTAAAAGGATATTGCAAATTCTAGGAAAACTACTTAAAAAAAAGCCTACACTAAAAGAGAAAGTGGAATCATATAACAATAAATTAAATCACACCACAATTAAAACCACAAATGGCAGAAAAATACTAGAAAAAATAGGAATAAAGAACAATGGCAACAAGTAGCAAACACTACCAAATATGGTAGCTATAATCCAACTATATAAATAATCACCGTGAATGTTAATGAAAACCTAAATGACCAATTAAAAGACAGATATTGTCATCAGTTCAGTTCAGTTCAGTTGCTCAGTGGTGTCCAGCAATTTGCGACCCCATGGACCACAGCATGCCAGGCCTCCCTGTCCATCACCAATTCCTGGAGTTTACCCAAACTCATGTCTTTTGAGTCAGTGATGCCATCCAACCATCTCCTCTGTTGTTCCCTTCTCCTCCTGCCCCCAATCTTTCCCAGCATCAGGGTCTTTTCAAATGAGTCAGCTCTTCACATCAGGTGGCCAAAGTATTGGAGTTTCAGCTTCAACATCAGTCCTTCCAATAAACACCCAGGACTGATCTCCTTTAGGATGGACTGGTTGGATCTCCTTGCAGTCCAAGGGACTCTCAAGAGTCTTCTCCAACACCACAGTTCAAAAGCATCAATTCTTTGGTGCTCAGCTTTCTTTATAGTCCATTTCTCACATCCATACATGACCACTGGGAAAATGATAAGCTTGACTAGACAGACTTTTTTTGGCCAAGTAATGTCTCTGCTTTTTAATATGCTGTCCAGGTTGGTCATAACTTTCCTTCCAGGGAGTAAGCGTCTTTTAATTTCATGGCTGCAGTCACCATCTGCAGTGATTTTGGAGCCCCCAAAAATAAAGTCTGACACTGTTTCCACTGTTTCCCCATTTATTTCCCATGGAGTGATGGGACCAGATGCCATGACCTTAGTTTTCTGAATGTTGAGCTTTAAGCCAACTTTTTCACTCTCCTCTTTCTCTTTCATCAAGAGGCTTTTTAGTTCCTCTTCACTTTCTGCCATAAGGGTGGTGTCATCTGCATAGCTGAGGTTATTGATATTTTTCCTAGCAATCTTGATTCCAGCTTGTGCTTCCTCCAGCCCAGCATTTCTCATGATGTATGCTGCATATAAGTTAAATAAGCAGGGTGACAATATACAGCCTTGACATACTCCTTTTCCAATTTGGAACCAATTTGTGGTTCCATGTCCAGTTCTAACTGTTGCTTCCTGACCTGCATACAGATTTCTCAGGAGAAAGTAAGGTGGTCTGGTATTCCCATCTCTTGAAGAATTTTCCACAGTTTATTATAATCCACATAGTCAAAGGCTTTGGCATAGTCAATAAAGCAGAAATTGATGTTTTTCTGGAATTCTCTTGCTTTTTTGATGATCCAGCAAATGTTGGTAATTTGATCTCTGGTTCCTCTGCCTTTTCTAAAACTAGCTTGAATATCTGGAAGTTCATGGTTCACGTATTGCTGAAGCCTGGCTTAGAGAATTTTGAGCATTACTTTACTAGCGTATAAGATGACTACAATTGTGTGGTAGTTTGAGCATTCTTTGGCATTGCCTTTTTTTGGGATTGGAATAAAAACTGACCTTTTCCAGTCTCCTGTGGCCACTGCTGAGTTTTCCAAATTTGCTGGCATATTGAGTGCAGCACTTTCACACCATCATCTCTCAGGATTTGAAATAGCTCAACTGGAATTCCATCACCCTCACTACCTTTGTTCATAGTGATGCTTCCTAAGGCCCATTTGACTATGTATTCCAGGATGTCTGGCTTTAGGTGAGTGATCACAGCATTGTGATTATCTGGGTTGTGAAGATCTTTTTTGTATAGTATATAAAAAAGAAAGACCCAACTGTACGTTATCTACAGGAAACCCCTTTAAATATAAAGACATATATAGATTAAAAATAAATGGATGGAGAAAAATACACCATGCTAACAGCTAATCAAAAGAAATTGGGAGTAGCTACTTCATTCATTTCAGACAGAGCAAACATCAAAGCAAAAAAAGTTATCAAAGATAAAGAAGGACATTACATAATCATAAAGGGGTCAGTTCTCCAAGAAGACATAACAATCCTAAACATGTATGTACCTAACAACAGAGTATCAAACTATATGAGGCAAAAACCACTAAATGTGCAAGGAGAAATGGATTCTACTACCATAGTTGAAGACTTCAAAACCCCTCTACCAGAAATGGATAAATCCAGCAGGCAGAAAATTAGTAAGGGCATAGTTGAACTGAGCAACAGTAATAATAACTGGATATAAACATTTTTAATACCACAAATAAACAAGTGAAGTTTGAAATTCAAAACCCAATACCATTTACATTGGCATTTCAAATTAAATACTTAGCTATAAACCTAATATGATATGTAGAAGGTTGATAGATCTATAAGGGAATCTATAAAACCCTGATGAATAAAAACAAAGGAGAACTAAATAAATGGAGGGATATTTCATTTTTATGGATAAGAAGAAAACATTGTCATGATATCAGATCTTTCCAACTTGATCAAGAGATTCAGTACAATCCCAACAAAAATCCCAGAAAATTATTTTGTGAATATTGACAAACTGATTCTAAAGTTATTATGGAAAGGCAGTAGACCTTGAATAACCAAGACAATATTCAAGAGAGAACAAAGTTGGAGGGTTGACACTACTTGATGCTAAAATTTACTGTAAACCTATAATAATCAAGACACTGTGGTACTAGTGAAAACATTGCAGAATGGAACTGAATAGAGAACTCAGAAATAGACTTACATACATATAATCAATTAACTGATCTTTGACAAAGGAGCAAAGGCAACACAATGGAGCAAAGAGTTTTTTAACAAGTGGTGTTGAAGTAACTGCAAAAAAAAATCAATCTAGATATAGATAAAATGAACTCTTCACAAAACTAGTTCAAAAGTATCATAGACCTAAATGTAAAATGCAAAACTACAAAACTATAAGATTAATAAGATAGGAGAAAAGCTTAGATAACCATGATTATGGTAATGACATTTTAGATATGGCATCAAAGGGACAATCCATGAAAAAAAAATCAATAGCTGGACTTCATTAAAATTAAAAACGTCTGCTCTGCAAAAGGCACTGTGAAGAAACTGAGGGGAAAAAGCCACAGACTGCTGGAAAATATTTGGAAAAACATATATCTGTGAAAGACTGTTATCCAAAATATACAAAAAGCCTTTAAAATTCAACAATAAGGAAACAAACATTCTGGATTAAAAAAAAAAAAAATGGGCCAAAAGACCTTAATAGACACCCACCAAAACAGAGATATATGTGATAAATAATTATGTAAAATGAAGCTCTACATCCTACTTGATCAAGGAAAGTCAAATTAAAACAACAAAAAGATACCATTTGTCATCAAAATCTGAAACACTGATAATACCAAATGCTAGCCAGGACATGAAGCAACAGGAATTTTCATTCATTGCTGATGGGAGTGCCAAATGGTACGGCCACTTTGGAAGACAGTTGGCACTTTCTTATAAAACATATCATTATACATTTGTCCAAACTCAGAATGGCCAAGAGTGAGCCCTAAGATAAACTCTGGACTTTAGGTGACTACATTGTGTCAGTGCAATTCAGGAATTGTAACAGTTCAGTTCATGAAATGTACCACCCTTGGTGAAGGATATTGATAATAAGGAAGGCTTTGGATGTGTGGGAACTGAGCATATGGGAAATCTCCTTAATTTCCTCTTCATTTTGCTGTGAACATAAACTCCTCTAAAACACACACACACACACACTCACACAGACACACACAATCAACAACAACATAAAACACCAAAGTCTTGTAAATAAATGCATAGAAAAAAATGTTCTAGGAGCATTGGTTTTATTCTATGGTAAATAATCTAAACATTATTTATACATGAACACAAACAGACATTTTAAAGAGTCGAGTGGAAAATGTACACTATTATCTAAGATAAACTTGATTTGAATGAAATTTCATCCTCACAGCACACTTGTCAACACCCACCGCCTCCCCCAAGCCTGTATCAAGCTCTTCCTCGAGTCTAAGTCCACACTCTCTTGTTTAAGGTCCTAGTGTTCATATTCGAAAAACCCCTGCTCTTACACTCCCATGACAGAACGAAAGAGAGTAAACTCTTGATAAATATTTATTGACAAATCGATTCATCATTTCTTCAAAACTCAGAGCAGGTATAGGGAGTTGAAACCAAATTGTTTAGGTGGAAGTAGAAAGAAATGGCCATCTTGGCAGTGGAGAAGCATCCTGCCAGGGAAGTGTTCTAGATGGCCACTTGTGATGGTTCCCTCACCGATGAAATGGTGATGAGAAAGAGAACCTGGTGAGAAAGAGAACCTTCCTGGTGGTTCCAGGGAAGAAGAAACCCTGGAAGGGTGAAACAAAAGGAATGACAAGGCAAGTATGACCGAAAAGAAGAGGATGGAGCAGAGCTCGGAGACACGAGCCTCAGAAGCTGCAAGTGCATTCAAGCAAAGCCACAGGCAAGTCTTGTTTTCCCTCCAAATACAAATATTCAAGAAATCAACAGTTGGTTTTTGTTTACTTGGGGCTTTCTTTTTATTTTGCTTGTGTGCCTTAGAAAGGACCAGAGAAATACAGTGGCTCAGGTGAAACCCTTACGTCAGCAGGAGAGACAGAACCCAGATTAACCACCTTGGCAGCACTTACCGCAGCTGCGGCCAAGCACAGAGCAAGCGCCCTCTCTTGTTTCGAGAAATCCCAGCCAAAACCAAAATTGCTTAGCCAACTTTGCCAAGTGGAAACTTGCGTTAACACGATTTTTTTAAGCCTTCTAATTTGATCATTTTCAAGTTGCCGCAACTTCTCCCATTTGGGCTCCATGACTAAACGGCTTCGCTTCACTTGCAGTATGCAGACTTGTTGCTGGGCACCTACTTGTGCAACACAAGCCCTGGGCTCCCTACATCATCTCTAGGTAGGATTACAATGTCTCAGGAAAGGGGTGTAGCCCAGCCAGTTTCTCCACGTTAGCAGCCAAGGATGCCTACCAGAGACCTCTCCTCAGACCTGGCCTCCGGGGTGTGTTAGTGTCTCTAATGGCTGTGGAATTCACTCAGCTTGTCATAGCCTGGCAAAGATTGGTCCTTCAAAGAATGGTACTAGCTCTCCTCTAGGTTCCCAGTCTTTGGTTTCAGAGACAAATGGCACTGGGCTGTGAGCAGGGAGTGTAGCAGTGTGAGAATCAAGAAGGTGGGCTGGGGTGAGGGGAGTGGAGTGAGGCAGCAGCCATTCCTGTGTGCACTGTGCTTGCTGCTGGAGTGCTTAATGGTCACGCTTGGGAAGGATCTCAGGGATCATCTAGTAACCAATCCATTATACAGAAGTCAAAGCTGAATCTCAACGAGGTTGAATGATATACTGAAGGTGAGACAGCAAGTTTGTGGAGAAGAAGGGTAGAATGTACATTACTTTTGCTTTTAGAGGGAATACTCTCAACATGCCAGGCATTTTTCAGAATACTTTGCATAATCAATCTTTTTTAACTTTACAAATATGTGTGGCAGGTAATCTCAACTCTTCATGGCCCTATTTTATGAAGAAGGATGTAGGTTCTGAGAAGTAAGTTAAACCTGAATCCACATGTGTCCATAAACCCCATGCCTTTTCCTCGATGCACCCAATGCCCATGCCCATGTGTGTTTGTGTGTGTATTATCAGTTAGTCGTCTCTGACTCTTTGCAAGGCACAGACTGTAGCTGGACAGGCTCCTCTGTCCACAGAATTCTCCAGGCAAGAATACCGGAGTGGGTAGCTATTCCCTTCTCCAGGGTATCTTCCTGACCCAGAGATTGAACCTGGTCTCCTGCACTGCAGGCAGATTCTTTACTGTCTGAGCCACCAGGGAAGCCCCAACCCATCTCCTACTAAGCTGAATTCATTAACACTTTCCCCAGAAATCAACCCAGGGTCTGAGGACTCGGCTTCTGCAGCCATGCAGAAGGTGGTGAAGGAGGAGAATGACTATCTCTAGGGCTGCAAGTTGTATCTAAGAATACATTCATACATAGAAACAATGATATAAATTGATACTTAGGTTTGCATAATGAATACTAGAACTATCCTATGTTGAATAGCTTTTTCAGCCCCATTGTTTGAGTGCAAAGGCATGCTCTGAGCTCCTAATAACTAATTTACTTTAATGTGCCTACTAGAGATGTTATTAAAGGACATTTAAATTCAGTAGATCTGCATTTCGGTCACAGATTCTACATTTCTTCTAGCTCCCAGGTGATATTGAATTGACCAGTCCATGGACCACACTTTGAGTAACAACATTTTCAACCAAATTCAATTCAGAATAGGGGACTCACTCTAGATCAAAAACAGGTAATTAATTGGAGTGGTTTTGTTGTTTGTTTGTTTAATGGGATTAACCCCTAAGTCAGCCATGGTTTCCTAACCATTTTGTTTGGAAAAATCTTGCTATTTCCCATGCAGTAAGCCACTACTCACCCTTAGTATTTCACCTTCTCCAAGACACATCTAGACTCTGCAAAAAATTATCTTCTATAACTCCACAAGGAAATGCCAATCTTGTGCTCTCATGAACACACACATGTGCCAGCTGGCAGCAACCTTTCTGCTCTTTCCAACAAGAAAACCAAAGCTTAACAAGTCCCATCATCAAAGTCTCTGGATGAGCCGTGCGTGCCCTTCTGGAAGTTCCCCATTCTCCTCCCACAGTATGAAGGTCTTTCAGCTCTACCTTCTCAATGAACCCTTCAGCTGAGCATTTCAAAGCAAGCACTCTCCTTCCAATTTGTCTGCCTTACACATTTGGCCTATAAGATCCTCTTACTGAGTCATCTTTTTTGTTTGTGTGTCTTGTTTTCTTAACTAAATCTTCAGCTCTTTGAGAGCAGAAGCTCCATTTAGTGTCTCATTGCATCATCCAACAAAGCTTAGTCCAATGTTTTGCTCCAATTATGGGCTAAATAATTATCTCTTAATTTCCTGAAAATCTTTTTTTCCCCCTATTGTGTGAGAATAAAAGCTCCCAGTGGGCCTGCAAAGAACGTCTGTGAAGATCAGAGAATGGAGTCTTCAAACACTACTAAGTCAATAGATTAATTTCTTACCTATGGTAAGACAGACCATTTCTTACCTATGGTAAGAAATTGTAAA
Source organism: Aepyceros melampus (assembly GCA_006408695.1). Classification (NCBI taxonomy): domain Eukaryota; kingdom Metazoa; phylum Chordata; class Mammalia; order Artiodactyla; family Bovidae; genus Aepyceros; species Aepyceros melampus. The sequence continues at coordinate 175,367 of SJXQ01008316.1, read as the reverse complement.
AATTCATGCCAGAATTCACATCAGTAGTGTACAAGAATCATAGGAGATAATGCATGTGAAAGCATTTAATAAAGTATAAAGCCCTCTGTGAATGTAAAATATTATCTTGTTGTTATTATTATTTAACATATATGTTTCTACCAGAATCGCAGGATCACCAAGAAATGACAGACAGGCTTTAAATCCACCCCATCGAAAAGGGCCTTTTTTTCATTCATTCATCCTTGAATTATAAGTCAATAAACTAAGATTCTCTCCTGGGCCAGGAAATAGAGGAAAGAGGAAACATTAGGATAGATCTGAAAACCTGTGCTAATATCACATGGCAACTCCCATTTCCTGAAGCTCAGGGGTAGCCAGGTACAATTTAATATGACCAGGGGAGCTATTTCATGGGCTGCAAGAGGCAGTGAGATGAATGTCATTCACAGCAGGGCAGCATAATAGCATCCATGTGTTTGTCTGAATATACACAGGCACTCCATATGCCTGACTCTTCCACCTTATTGAATACATCAGGTTACCTCGCACTCTCCTCCTGCTGCCAAGACATTCTCTGCCCCAAACCTCCTCCCTTTCTCACTGCAGTCTCTTTGTTAGCAATGACTCGCAGTGGTCCTGGGCCCTGTATTCTAGGCACACTTCTCCTAGAACTTCAGCAGCTCCTCCCAGCTCCTCCTCCTCTGAAGACCCATTTATACTTCCTTTCTCACTCCATCTGGCTGTTATGGCCAACATTCCATCCTGGACTTACCAGTTACCTTAAATTCAGCACACCTTAAACAGAACCATCCTTCATGTTGGAGCTTCTCCACTCCTAGCATTTCTGCGTCTCAGAGAATGCCACCAGCAGCCATCCAGAGAACCAGAGTGACCAAAACAGGCCAACACCCATGGCTCTCCAAAGCACTGTTTGTTAAATGCTGACCTGACATGTTTAGAAGAGTCGCAAGAGCTGCTTGTGGGAAGACAGAGCCCTGCTGAAGGCTGTGCTCACTGCTCCCTCCTGTCCTAAGTCATTCAGCTCTGCCCTCACCCTGACAAGCTGCAGTTAAGCAGACTCACTCTCTTAGGGTGACCAGTTCATCCCAGTTTACCCAGAACTTCCTTGACTGTATCCTTGAAAACCCCATTCTTTGGAACACACCTTAAGGGATGCATGTGCTCAGTCACGTCTGACTCTTTGGGACCTCATGGACTGCAGCCCACCAGGCTGCCTCTATCCACAGGATTTCCCAGGCAAGGATACTGGAGTGGGTTGCCATTTCCTTCTCCAGGGGACCTTCCTGACCCAAGAATTGAACCCGTGTCTCTTATGTCTCCTGCACTGGCAGGCAGGTTTTTTACCACTGAGCCACCTGGAAAGCCCGTATTGGAACCCCTATGCTGCTGCTGAGTCACTTCAGTCGTGTCTGACTCTTTGTGATCCCATGGACTGTAGCCCACCAGGCTCTTCTGTCCATGAGGATTCTCCAGGCAAGAATACTTGAGTGAGTTGCCATGCCCTCCTGCAGGGGATCTTCCTGACCCAGGGATCGAACCAGCATCTCTTATGTCCCCAGCATTGGTAGGCAGGTTCTTTAACACTAGTGCCCCTGGGAAGTCTTTGGAAACTCTGTGTCATTGTCGTTTTCAGTCACCCAATCGTGTCCAACTCTTTGTGGTCCCATGGACTGCAGCACGCCAGGCTTCCCTGTCCATCACCATCTCCCGGAGTTTGCCCAAGTTCATCTTCATTGCATCGGTGATGCTGTCCAGCCATCTCATCCTCTGATGCCCTCTTCTCTTTCTGCCTTCAATCTTACCCAGCATCAGGAACCCCCTGGTCCTGGGCAAGTCTGGACAGTTGATTTCTCTCTCTCTCTCTCTCCCTCTCACCTCAAAAGGAAGTTTAGAGACCATCTATGCTAGGTTGGAAAGATCCCTTGGAGTAGGAAATGGTAACCTGCTCCAGTATTTTTGTCTTGGAAATCGCATGGACAGAGCAGCCTGATGGCCTACAGTCCATGGGGTCACAAAGAGCAGGACATGACCGAACAACTGAGCACGCACACATGGTTACTTGCTGCACTAGCTTCCCTGGGCCGCTGTAACTAAGTACCATCAGCTGGGTGGCCTTTACAACAGAAATGTATGTCTTACAATTCTGGAAACTGGGAGTCCAAAAATCAAGATACTGGCAGGGTTGGTTCCTTCTGGGGGCCATGAGAAAGCATCTATTCTGTATCATTCCAGATACTTCTGGTGGTTTGCTTGCAATCTGTGGCATTCCTAGGCTTGTAGAGACAGCACCCTGATCCCTGCCTTCCTCTTCATGTGGCTTTGTCACTGTGGATGTGTTTGTGCCAAATTTTTCCCCTTTTAAAATGACACCACTCATATTGGAATAAAACCCTACCCAGGTACAGTATGACCTCATTCTAACTTAACTAATTACATCTGCAATGACCCTATTTACAAATAAGGTCACATTCTGAAGTACTGGAGACTAGGACTTCAACAGATGAATTTTAGGGGAACACAATTCAACCCACAAAATTTGGTGTTGGTTACTTGGGAAACTCAACCTCCCAGGCCTATTTCAACCACCTCATGTAGCACATGGAGATCAACTACAGTCAGGAATCTCCCAAAGTGAAACTGGTCAATATGGTTTTTTTCTACTTCATTTCATGTTCCATGTTCTTTTGATGATCTTTCTAGATTAGTTCCTGGAAGCTGACAAGCCAGGCCCCAGGCTTTACCTGGAAGTCTCCTAGAGTCTCCTATTCACTCCTACCATTGTTCAATTTTTATCCCTTAAATGTCTCTCAAGTCAATCTCTACCACCAGTATCTTAACTCAGGCTCTCGTCACAACAGCCTAACTCACCTTTCCCTTTGCTCTGATCCAGAGAGTCACCCTTCTAGCTTTCCCTGCACCCTGGTTTCTACAGTGCACACTCCAACAACCTGCTCCCACACGTAAAGCCCTCAGTGGCTCTGCATCAGTTCAGTTCAGTTGCTCAGTCGTGTCTGACTCTTTGCAACCCCATGAATCACAGCACGCTAGGCCTCCCTGTCCATCACCAACTCCCGGAGTTCACTCAGACTCACGTCCATCGAGTCAGTGATGCTATCCAGCCATCTCATCCTCTGTCGTCCCCTTCTCCTCCTGCCCCCAATCCCTCCCAGCATCAGGGTCTTTTCCAATGAGTCAACTCTTTGCATGAGGTGGCCAAAGTACTGGAGTTTCAGCTTTAGCATCATTCCTTCCAAAGAATCCCAGGGCTGATCTCCTTCAGAATAGATTGGTTGGATCTCCTTGCAGTCCACGGGACTCTCAAAAATCTTCTTCAGCACCACAGTTCAAAAGCATCAGTTCTTCAGTGCTCAGCCTTCTTCACAGTCCAACTCTCACATCCATACATGACCACAGGAAAAACCATAGCCTTGACTAGACGGACCTTAGTTGGCAAAGTAATGTCTCTGCTTTTGAATATCCTATCTAGGTTGGTCATAACTTTTCTTCCAAGGAGTAAGCGTCTTTTATTAATTTAATGGCTGCAGTCACCATCTGCAGTGATTTTGGAGCCCCAAAAAATAAAGTCTGACACTGTTTCCACTGTTTCCCCATCTATTTCCCATGAAGTGATGGAATAGAGCAGGTTCAATTGAAATGCCTTTGCTTCACACCCAGGGGTTTGGGTGACCTGTCTCCTGTCTGACTTCTCAGCCTTACTCTCTCCTGCCTTGTCTTCACACACAGCAAATTCCAGTGACACTTAACTCTGTGGTTCACCAGATCGTGCTTGCGAGATCTTAGTTCCCTGACCTGGGATTGAACCCAGGCCCCCTGGAGTGGAAGCATGGAGTCTTAACCAGTGGACCACCAGATCGTGCTATAGTCTCTGGCTCCCTGCCTTTGCACACGCTCTTCCCTCTACCCCAGATGCCCTTCTCCCCACCACTAGACATCTAATAAGCTCCTATTTATCCTTTACACTCTGTTCAAGTATGACTTCTTCTGGGAAGTTGCCCCTGATCCTGAAGAATGATTTATGCTGTTCCCACAGAACTACTCCCTGCACTTACCACAAATCAATACACTTTTTATCAGTCTCTTCCTCTTGGTCAGAGGACAAGAAGTTCATGAACCATCTAAAACTGTACCAAAAATGCACTTTGTACCTCATCTCCCCTCACTACTAGATGTGTACTAGAGCAGGTTCAATTGAAATGCCTTTGCTTCACACCCAGGGGTTTGGGTGACCTGTCTCCTGTCTGACTTCTCAGCCTTACTCTCTCCTGCCTTGTCTTCACACACAGCAAATTCCAGTGACACTTAACTCTGTGGTTCACCAGATCGTGCTTGCGAGATCTTAGTTCCCTGACCTGGGATTGAACCCAGGCCCCCTGGAGTGGAAGCATGGAGTCTTAACCAGTGGACCACCAGATCGTGCTATAGTCTCTGGCTCCCTGCCTTTGCACACGCTCTTCCCTCTACCCCAGATGCCCTTCTCCCCACCACTAGACATCTAATAAGCTCCTATTTATCCTTTACACTCTGTTCAAGTATGACTTCTTCTGGGAAGTTGCCCCTGATCCTGAAGAATGATTTATGCTGTTCCCACAGAACTACTCCCTGCACTTACCACAAATCAATACACTTTTTATCAGTCTCTTCCTCTTGGTCAGAGGACAAGAAGTTCATGAACCATCTAAAACTGTACCAAAAATGCACTTTGTACCTCATCTCCCCTCACTACTAGATGTGTACCTTGGGGCAAATTATTTTAACCATTTTAAGCCAAGAGGTTCTGCCCTGAATGGCAGATAATAAAAGTATCTCCTTATGATGTTAGGATTAGTACTAAATGAAATAATTAACACAGAGACTTTTACACATGGCCTGGTACACAGCACTTATTCTCAGAAACTGTTGCTGTTATTATGTTGTTCTTACTGTGGTTAATTTCAGAAACACAGCAGTTTCATATGAGGCTCTAGACTTGCACTGACTAGGAGTAAATTCTGGTTCTCAACACTCATTAGCCCTGTGTCCTTGGGCTTATGTCTCATCCTCTGTATATCTGCAGATAATAATAAGTACCTTATAGATATCTGAGGATAAAATATGCTACTTTTGAAGCATTGGGATAGAACCTGGCATGCAGTAAGTGCTCAATAAATAATAGCCTATAATATAATGGGCTTTCATCAGATTCCTGAAGGGTTCCATGCTGCAGAAAAGATCGAGAATCAATTTTATAGTCTGTAAGCACCTTGAGGAAGTCACTGTGTATTAATCTTTGTATTCCAATCATAGCACTGGACACACAGTAGAGGCTCAATAACTTTTTAAATGAATGGATGAAATTTATGTAAATTGAGCAGTAAATGCCAAGTTAAATAATATCACTTTTCAAGATGTCACAAACAGAGCAACCTCATCCCCTGAGAACATGGTTGAAATTCAGGAAATGGGAGAAGTGTATGTTCCAAAAATGGTGGCTAAAAGGTCCCATACTTTATTCAGAGGAATCATAAAATGTTAGAGCTGAACTAGACTTTAGCAATGATCTATTACAGCTCCCTCAATTTGCAGATGAGGAAAATGAGCTGACTCTCAGGTCTGATTTCCTCTCCCTTTATGTATAATTCTAAGGTTCGTTATCTGGCTTCCTGGCCAGAGCTCATCGAGGACAGCAAATCTGGAGAGGAAAATGGAGAGGGAGAACTATGCGTACCCACGATAAGTACCAAGAAGTAAAAGCTGGGCTGGGCACAAGGAAACAAAATAAAAAGAAGACACAAAAACTGAAGACTCACCAGAGCCTACAACACTGGCATGGGGGTAAAAGTGCTCCTTTCTCAACAGATCCACAGGATCTGGACGGTGAGCCAGTCCCAACCATGGAAGAGATTACCTGATGCTTCAGAAAAGCAAGGTTTGCAAGAAATTTAATGTCCGTTAGCTCACAATATTTCTATTAAGAGCTCTTATCCCACTGAGTGGATTAGGAATTCAAACCTCAAGTTTTCATAGCACCACTCTAGACTCCATAGCTCTGCTGCTAAGTCGCTTCAGTCATGTCCGACTCTGTGCGACCCCATAGACGGCAGCCCACTAGGCTCCTCTGTCCCTGGGATTCTCCAGGCAAGAACACTGGAGTGGGTTGCCATTTCCTTCTCCAATGCATAACTCTGAGGTTACGACAAAGCTTCCAAGAGATGTCAATAGTGTTGAAACACTGGTGAGTTGTAACTGGGTCCCTGAGTCACCGGCACACGGGGGTGAGCTCACTTTTGCCGTCAGCACTCCTGCTCCTCACCCATCCTTGGCTCACTGCTGCTTGGCATCAGTCCTGCAGAGTAATGATCTTCCTGAAAAGCTCTGCCTGGCTCTTCTGGAGGCACCATTCATGCATTCCTGTCCAGGCAAGGGAAGGCTGCTTCTCTGTCTCTCTACCTCTGTTCCTCTCCTGCCATTCCCCCATTCTCCCCACCCCCTTCTTTCTCTGTAGCTTTTCCTTCTCCTCTTCTGCCCTGGGGTGCATGTATTTTTAGCTTGAAGGATTATCCTTCTTCATGCATATTTCCACAGCCCAAGTCCGCTTTCTTTCAGCCACTCTCCAAATCCACTAAATTGTTCTAAGAACCTGGGCCTTTGAACCACAAAAACCAGACAGATGCACAGCGTATTTCTGCCTTCCAGCCCATCATAGTCCTTCTTTGAGACAATGAAAGAAAACTGATCCTGCTTGGATAAGGGAAAGGGGAAAAAGAGAAAAGCAGAGAGGGGAAAACATAGTGCATATCTCAAAATGCATTATCCCATCACATATGTAATATATTCCAGAAATGCTGTTGCCCAAATGATATTCAAAAGAGAGTTAACAGCCATAAAAAAGAATGAAATTTTGATATCTGCAGCAACATGGATGGACTTGGATGACATTATGCTTAGTGAAATAATTCAGACAGAGAAAGACCAATACTGTATGATCTCACTTATACGAGAAATCTTAAAAATACAACAAATGAGTGAGTATAGCAAAAAAAAAAAAAAAAAAAACCAGCAGAATCAGGTATATAGAGAACAGAATAAGGTTATTAGTAGGGAGAGGGAAGCAGGGAGGGGCAAGAAAGAGATACTTACTCTTATATGTAAAATAAGCTATAAGGCTCTACGATGACCTAGAGGGCTGGAATGGGAGAAAGGGAGAGAGGCTCAAGAAGCAGGCAATATATGTATAATTACGTCTGATCTGCATTGTTGTACAACAGAAACCAGGGTAAAGAACCCACCTGTAATGCAGGAGCCTCAGGAGATGCAGGTTCGATCCCTGGGTCAGGAAGATCCCCTAGAAGAGGGCATGGCAATCCACTCCAATATTCTTGCCTGGAAAATCTTATGGACAAAGGAGCCTGGCGGGCTATAGTCCTTAGTCCTTAGGCTACAGTCCTTGCAGAGTCTGACACAACTGAGCAACTAAGCCCGCACACGTGGCAGAAACCAACACAGCACTGCAATCTTCCTCCAATTAAAAAAAAAAATTGAAAATAAAATAAGCTAAAAGGATATATTGTACAACATTGGGAATATATCCATTGTTTCTTTAAAAATATCTAGTATAATCTTTGAAAATTGTGAATCACTATATTGTATACCTGTAGCATATAATATTGCACAGCAACTTCCACTATGGAGAACAGTGTGGAGATTCCTTAAAAAATTGCAAATAGAACTGCCTTATGATCCAGCGATCCCACTGCTGGGCATACACTCCAAGGAAACCAGAATTGAAAGAGACACGTGTACCCCAATGTTCATTGCGGCACTGTTTATAATAGCCAGGACATGGAAGCAACCTAGAAGTCCATCAGCAGATGAATGGATAAGAAAGCTGTGGTACATATACACAATGGAGTATTACTCAACCATTAAAAAGAATACATTTGAATCAGTTCTAATGAGGTGGATGACGCTGGAGCCGATTATACAGAGTGAAGTAAGCCAGAAAGAAAAACACCAATACAGTATACTTACACATATATATGGAATTTAGAATGATGGTAATGATAAACCTGTACGCAAGACAACAAAAGAGACACAGATGTATAGAACGGCCTTTTGGACTCTGT
>SJXQ01008316.1:34611-167058 GCA_006408695.1 Aepyceros melampus | reverse complement strand
AAAAAAAATAAATAAAAGGAGGAATTTTTTTTTAAAAAAGAGAGTTAATTTTCAATCATCCAGAAAATGTACGGCTGTGCAATAGCTCGTTCTCATGCATGCTGAATAAATAAATGCCTTGTTACTCGATGCCTATAATAGCACCGAGCACCATTTCCCTAAACATATAGGAAAGATCTCATTGATATTTTGTACTGATGACAAATTCAAGGTGAAGAAAGGCAGAACTTTTCCATAACATGTGCTGAGGACAGAAATGGGATTTGGTGAGTCACTGCTGACAAGGAGTGAACAGACCAGTACCAACCCTTAGAGCAGAGAGCCTTTATTTTCTCTGTCAGCCTTGATGCTTTCAAATTGTGGTGCTGCAGGAGACTCTTGGGAGTTCCTTAGATGGCAAGGAGATCAAGCCAGTCAATTCTAAAGGAAATCAACTCCCAAAATTTATTGGAAGGCCTGATGCTGAAGCTGAAACTCCAATACTTCGGCCACCTGATGTGAAGAGCTGACTCACTGGAAAAGACCCTGATGCTGGGAAAGATTGAAAGCAGGAGGAGAAGGGGACGACAGAGGAGGAGATGGTTGGATGGCATCACTGATTTGATGGACATGAGTTTGAGTAAGCTCCAGGAGATAGTGAAGGACAGGGAAGCCTGGCGTGCTGCAGTCCATGGGGTTGCAAAGAGTCGGACACGACTTAAAAACTGAACAACAGCTCGAAGGGTTTTGTAGCCCAAGGCTGAAAGTGACAAAGCTGTCAGGTCCACTGTTTAGTTGGTGGCACAGCAGATGCTGAGGCACAGTGCTCTGGGTCAGTGCATGGGCCCCTAGCTTTATGCTGCCCTCTACCCACCCAGGATGATAACTGTATCTTCAAAGTCACTCAGCCCATGCCTATTTGATTGCACAAGAAGTCAAGAAAAAAAGAATTATTTGAGATGTTGGTATCTCTGGTCTTATTTCCAAACAGAAAAAACAGATAACTGAATTATGTCATCTTCCCTTTGTACAGAGAAGAAAAGGCTCAAGTTAGACAAGAAATCCAGAATTGCTTTCTGAAAGATGGAAGGCACTGAAATTATGTAATAACAGGTCAAGAAAGGTGCTGAAATACTCTGGATGCTAACACAGTGAGCTCAGCAGAAAGGCACGGATTCGGGAAATTCCTAATTCACATTCTATATACCTGTAAAGTAGTTTCAGTTTGAGAAAGAGTATTTGGACATCTCAGAAATGTTTGCAAATGTTAGGGGCTTCCCTAGTGGCTCAGATGGTAAAGCGTCTGTCTGCAATGCAGAAGACCCAGGTTCAATCCCTTGGTTGAGAAGATCCCCTGGAGAAGGAAATGGCAGCCCGCTCCAGTATTCTTGCCTGGAGAATCCCATGGATCTCAGAGCCTGGTAGGCTACTGTCCATGGGGTCACAAAGAGTTGGACACGACTGAGAGATTTCACTTTCATCAGGATCTTAAAATGTAAAATTAAAACCTTTTCATTTATAAGGCTCTTTACAGTATGAAAGTGGAGTGAAAGCCACTCAGTCTTGTTTGACTCTTTGCGACCCCATGAACTATACAGTCCATGGAATTCTCAAGGCCAGAATACTGGTGTGGGTAGCCTTTTCCTTATCTAGGGGATCTTTCCAACCCAGGGATCAAACCCAGGTCTCCCAAATTGTAGGCAGATTCTTTACCAGCTGAGCCACAAGGGAAGCCTTCTTTACAATATAGCCACTGTCTAAATTTTGGACCACATCTCCAAGTTTCCCCTCGGATAGCCTATATTTCCAGGTTTTGTAAGCATTTTTTCAGCCCTAGTCTCATCATCTTTTCTCACTCTTCTATGTCCTGGTCTTTCTGCTCACCCTCCAGTCCATTGGGCAAATGTCCATTTCTCCTCTAAGACACAGATCTAATGTTAGCATCAGTGTACAAAATGGCCCCCACCTCTCAGAGATTTGATTCCTCTGGTCTCTGTGTTCCCATTTCATCTCAGAGAGATATCTGTAGTAGTTAGCACAGTAGAATTAAAGAGGGAAATGTGCTTGGAGCTCCTGCTGCAATTAGTGTATAATCTTGGGTGAGCTACCTAACCTCTCTCTCTGCTTCTGCTGCCTTATCTTTAAACTTCACATAAAGTTTAAATGACATAAGAATGAGTTTTCGCATGGTACCTATTACATATGTGTTCCATCAAAACATTAGTTATTGTATTACAGTTAATGATTTTCTATTTTTCATTTGAACAAGCCTCAGTTTGAAGGTCTGCCATATTTGTTTTGTATTCTTCATTCTTAGCACAGTGCCTGATGCACAGTAGGCATTCAAGAAACAGTTTTAATTAACTAATTAATAAATGGAGAGATGAAGGGGCTATGTTTCTGAGGGGCCATGATCTCTAGGAGACAAGACAGGAGTAAGTAATAGTGTGCTGGGAGAGTAGGTACCTGAATACCAACAGGACTGGATTTGGCACAGGGTCCCTGGGAGCCAAGCGTCATGAGATGCAAGACCAGCCATGGAGCTCAGAGACAGCACCTGAAGATATTTCATGAGTACCTGAATAAAGGACATAACTTTAAGAAGTAAACAGGAGTAGGTTAAGCCTTGTAGGCTCACTATACAGGAGGGCTCAGAACTCTCTCAGGAAGAGGGAGATCAGAGCATATTTGAAGGCTTTGAAAGGAAAGATTCACTGGAGAGGAGGAGTTGAAGAACCTGATGATGAACTGAGGATGAAGGAGAGCAAAAAACTGAGTCCTTAGAAGGAGCTAGGGCCAAGGACACAGGTCGGGGGGCAGCCTCCTATGATAAATGCTATTTTTCTAGTCTGAAATAAGGGGAAGAGAATGGCTGGACCTCCATGTTTGACATCTTTAATGTTGTCCTCATCACCTCTAGAATCTTTATGCTCGGTCATTTTGCTTTGTCTCCCACCCCCAAGGACAAATATATAGAGCTGGAGCCAAGGACAGCTCTAAAACTTAATATACAAAACTGAACATAGTATACACAACTGAATAGCAAATGCTGTGGACTAAATGTGCCTCCTCCAAATTCATATATTGAAGCCCTAACCCCTAAAGTGGGGTTCAGTTCAGTTCAGTCACTCAGTCGCTCGTGTCTGACTCTTTGTGACCCCATGGACTGCAGCATGCCAGGCTTCCCTGTCCATCACGAACTCTCAGAGCTTGTTCAAACTCGTGTCCATTGAGTCAGTGATGCCATCCAACCATCTCATCCTCTGCCTTCTCCTCCTGCCTTCAATCTTTCCCAGCATCAGGGTCTTTTCAAATGAGTCAGTTCTTCGCATCAGGTGGCCAAAGTTTCAGAGTTTCAGCTTCAATATCAGTCCTTCCAATGAATATTCAGGACTGATTTTCTTTAGGATTGACAGTTTGATCTCCTTGCAGTCCAAGGGACTCTCAAGAGTCTTCTCTAACACCACAGTTCAAAAGCATCAATTCTGTGCTCAGCTTTCTTTATAGTTCAGCTCTCACATCAATACGTGACTACTGGAAAAACCATAGCTTTGACTAGACAGACCTTAGTTGGCAAAGTAATGCCTCTGCTTTTTAATATGCTGTCTAGGTTGGTTATAGCTTTTCTTCCAAAGAGCAAGCGTCTTTTAATTTCATGGTTGCAGTCACCATCTGCAGTGATTTTGGAGCCCCCCAAAATAAAGTCCCTCACTGTTTCTATTGTTTCCCCATCTATTTCCCATGAAGTGATGGGAACAGATGCCATGGTGGTATTTAGAGACAAAGTCTTTGGGAGGTAACTAGGATTAGGTGAGGCCATGAGGGTGGGGCCCTGATCTGATAGGATCAGTGCCCTCCTAAGAAGAGACTATAGAGAGCTTGTGCTGTCTCTCTATGCACACACAAAAGAGTGGTCATGTCAACACACAGTGAGAAGGCAGCCACCTCCAAGCCAGAAACTGCCCTCACCAGAACCCAACTGTGCTGAGATTCTCCTCTCAGACTGTTGGCCTCCATATCTGTGCAAAAATGTATTTCCATTGTTTAAACAAACAAGCAAAAACTATAATACAAAAAGAGAAAATGTGTAAGAAAGCCCGTATGTTATATGGACTTTCTCAGTGATGTAGAAGCAAAACTGTCTCCTGTGAGAGAAGGGATGGGAATTTAAAGATGTGATCCAGACGTCTCTAGGTTATCCAGTGTCAAACTGTGATAACACGACCAATCTGTCCCCACCCGCCAGGGTCCTGGGAAAATTCCTTCCACTTCTTGTGCCTCAGTTGTCTCATTTGTAAAATGGGAAATACAATAATACCTACCTCTCTCATAGAATTACTAGAAGAATTCAGTGACTAAATAACTGTTAAACACTTATAGGATAGCCTGAACTAGAGTAAGTAGTATAGTAACATTTGCCATTATTGTTGTTTTATTTTGTTTATTAACATTATTAATGTTATTTTCAAGGCTTCCCTGGTGGCTCAGAGGATAAAGCATCTGCCTGCAATGCAGGATATGGAAGAAGAGCCTTCTGTGTATTAGAACATGTTTGGACCAGTCATTATGGGAAGTGCCCAGGAAAATCAACATGAAATTGATATTGTATAGCACATGTGTTGCAGTGGACAGAGCCACACTGTGGTCCTGTGTCCTTCAACAAGCAGGGAATAGAGGCAAGGAGCAGAGAAAGTAGGAATCTGTCCCTGGGGGTGGGAGATAAAGCAAAGTGACAGAGTAGAAAGTTAAGATTCTAGAGAGTGTGATGAAGACAACATTAAAGATGTCAAACATGGAGGCCCAGCCAGGCAAAGAATCAAGGGAAGCTGGGCATGGGCTAATTGACCAGTTATGGGCCCAGAGAGTAATCTATATCCATTTATAGAGGCTAGAGTTAATGGCTTTCAAGTTATAGTATAAGTCATTCTCTCAATTCTGTTCAGTCGCTCAGTCGTGTCCAGCCCTCTGCTATCCCCATGGACTGCAGCATGCAGCATCCCTGTCCATCACCAACTCCCAGAGCTTGCTCAAGCTCATGTCCATCGAATCGGTGATGCTATCCAACCATCTCATCCTCTGTCATCCCCTTGTCCTCCTGCCTTCAATTCTCTACCGAGTGTCTATTAAATTTGGCAGTGAGAACCAAAAGGTCCTCAGCCTGTAGTAGGTGTGAGATATTCTGAGTAAAAGAACATCTCTAGAAATATGACACAGTTATTCCAGACTTCCTTCCCATCCATGCTCTGTTCCCTCCTTATCAGCACTACCCTGGACACAGATAAACACCAAAAGCAAGACAATAGCATCGACGGGAGTGGATGACCCAGCAATGCAGAAGGACAAGTTCAGTCCCCGACAGAGTAGAGAGAGAAACCAATCAGGAGGCTCTGTTGAGAGGGAGGGGACATCAAGCTGGAGATTTCACTGTCACCTTAGTTCCATCGGTTGCTTTTTAATGTCGATTTCTTACATGAAAATTGTATTTTCTTATCACTTTATTTTACATTTCTTTGATTGCTAGTGAAACTGAATGTTTATTCATATGTGCATCATCTTCATTTTTTTAACCAGTTTTCCAGTGGAGATCTTAGAGATCTTTCTATTGATTGGAAAAGCTCTTTATACATTTATGATATCAGTCTGTTGCCATATTTATTGCAAGTTCTCCCAGTTTGACATTTATCATTAATAGTGTTTATAATCTATTGTGACAAACTGAATTCTTAAATTATTCTGTAGTCAAATCTACTTTTTTCTGTCACATTTTCTTCTATTGCTTTAGAGAGGCCTTTCTGGCCTGGAATAAGTAAACATTTATTTATATTCTTCTTGCATTTTAATGAGTTGCATTTTTTTCTTTTTACATTTAATTATTACACTAAAGTGGGAATTATTTTGGTTTTTGGTTTACAGAGTTACTAAGGGAGAATAATACTATTTTCCAAATACTTAAATAGTTCTGAATAATCTTTTTTTTTTTGTCTTGTCTATAAGACACTGCCTTTTAATTAAAGACTTCAAGAAACAAGATATCTTTGAGATATCCTCAAAAGACCCAACATGCAATTTCAGTTTCTGAAACTGTGGTGGGTGAAACAGTGGTAGGTTAGATTTCATGTTTTGAAGGGGACAGAAGGAGGTGGGCAGAGAAAATTTCTCAGCATCTCTCAGATCTCCGAAGAAATCTCTAAATAAAGTTTCCTGTGGTTGGATAGTCACTTCATCATTATTGCATTTAAGATCAAGCATCATAAAGGAAACGGTACATTTGAGTTGTGATATCCTATAGTAGAGGCTTTATACAGCAAGGGTCTAGAGGATGCTGGTTTGGTTCAGGAAAGCACATATGCATCCTAATTAAATATATAATTAATACACAAATATATCCTGTGTCTATAGGAGTGTAAGCTCCCCAAAGACAGAAACTCCCTTTTCTATTTTCACTACTAGCTCTTCTTACCTAGTCCTCTATCCCCCTGGTTTACCCTCTGGAATAGAAGAGGCATCAGTGAACCAGTGACCAATCTGAACACTACTTCTTGGCTCCAGAATCACCTGCCTCAATCTCTTTTCTCAATTCCTTACACTTTCTTCATTCCTTTGAGTTCATCCTCTGAGACTCTCCCTCCATCTGAAAGAAGGCAGTGCATTTATGAGTGTTTCTCTTTCTAGAATAGCCTCCAAGGCACCAGTGCACGAGTGGGCAGAGGGAAGAACAGGTAGGCCCCTGGGTCATGTAGCCAGGATATGGCCACAAGGATGAAAATCCAGCTCTGACCTCATTGGGGCAAGATGGCCCGCTGGTCTTGTGGTGCCATCAGAGAACAAAGAGGAAAGAAAGCTGGCTTATCCCCAGTCATTTTCCTGGGTGGCAGCTGTGTTTTCTCAGAGCTGAAAGTATGTCAGATATCAGTGATCAGAGGGAGCTATTTAAAGTCTTGCATTTCACAGTGATGCAACTAGGTCTAGAGCATGATAGAAGGGTTTAGGGTGGAAGGATGGGAAAAGAGTGATCCAAAGCCAGTGCTGGACCCCTGCAGCTGAGGTCCTTGCCACGTAAGAGGGAGCCCATGTGTGTAGAAGCTTGGCTGCTTCTCCAGGCCAAGAGCCTGCCCTGCCCTAGCTCACACACACAGACTGATCAGTATTTACTCTCAGGAAAACACAGAACCAGGCACGGCTGACCAGAGTTGCCACAAGACCAGGATTCCCAAAGAAGCATGGGAGACAGAGACCAACATCGCATCTGTCACAGGCCAGAGGGTTCTGAGGACGGAAGCTGAGTGTGGCTGATGGATGCATCACAGACACTGACTCCCTGCTGGGAGCACCTCTCCCAGCGCCCACCCAGCGTTTTCACCTGTGCCTGCAGGGGCACTTTATCTTCCAGCTTCAGCATGTGCTTATCCTTGGAGAGATACCGCACCCCTACTTGTGTGGAGAACAGGACTGGAAAGAGCCAAGGAGCCCTAAGAAATGTCCTCCCCATGGGCTTCCCAGGTGGTGCTAGTGGTAAAGAACCCATCTGCCAATGCAGGAGATCAAAGAGTTGCGGGTTCAATCCCTGAACTAAGAAGATATCCCCTAGAGGAGGGCATGGCAACCCCCTCCAGTATTCTTGCCTGGAGAACCCCATGGACAGAGAGCCTGGTGGGCTACAGTCCACAGAGTCACAAACAGTCGGACATGACTGAGTGACTTAGCACACACACATGCACACCCTTTATTTGGCAGCTTGAAAGCTGGACTGAAACTGAAGGCATAGTTCCCAAGGTCACAGGGCCAGCCCAACAGGAGGGGATCCAGAGCTTTGGGGTACATTTGTGAGAGAATCAGTAAGACTTCCATTGATCCTATCCAGGTTTTTCAAGTTATGATTCTCTTTGGCTAAGCCAATGGAAGTCCCTGAATGGCCTTCTATATTCACTATGATCATCTTGAAAATTTTAGAATTAGTTTATCACATAAAAAGAATTTTTTAAAAAACATTTTATTGTGTGAGACTCTGTACAAATACAAAAACATATTAAGATCCAATCTTTAAGTTCAAGGAGATTTTTATAGCAGAGGAACCAGGATTTCAAGTTTTAAAGAGCTGAATATAAGTTCTAAATGATGATGGAAGACAGCAACAGAAAAACAGTAATAAAACAGTTCAGTTCAGTTCAGTCGCTCAGTGGTGTCCAACTCTTTGTGACCCCATGAACTGCAGCACGCCGGCCTCCCTGTCCATCACCAACTCCCGGAGTTTACCCACATTCATGTCCATTGAGTTGGTGATGCCATCGAACCATCTCATCCTTTGCCATCCCCTTCTCCTGCCTTCAATCTTTCCCAACATCAGGGTCTTTTCAAGTGAGTCAGCTCTTCACATCAGGTGGCCAAAGTATGGGAGTTTCAGCTTCAACATCAGTCCTTCCAACGAACATCCAGGACTGATCTCCTTTAAGATGGACTGGTTGGATCTCTTTGCAGTCCAAGGGACTCTCAAGAGTCTTCTCCAACACGATAGTTCAAAAGCATCAGTTCTTTGGCGCTCATCTTTCTTTATATCCAACTCTCACATCCATACATGACTACTGTAAAAATCATAGCCTTGACTAGACAGACTTTTGTTGACAAAGTAATGTCTCTGCTTTTTAATCTGTCCAGGTTGGTCATAACTTTCCTTCCAAGGAGCAAGCATCTTTTAATTTCATGGCTGCAGTCACCATCTGCAGTGATTTCGGAGCACAAGAAAATAAAGTCAGCCACTGTTTCCTCAACTATTTTCCATGAAGTGATGGGACCAGATGCCATGATCTTCGTTTTCTGAATGTTGAGCTTTAACCCAACTTTTTCACTCTCCTCTTTCACTTTCATCAAGAGGCTCTTTAGTTCTTCTTCACTTTCTGCCATAAGGGTGATGTCATCTGCATATCTGAGGTTATTGACATTTCTCCCGGCAATCTTGATTCCAACTTGTGCTTCATCCAGCTGAGCGTTTCTCATGATGTACTCTGCATATAAGTTAAATAAGTAGGGTGACAATATACAGCCTTGACGTAGTCCTTTTCCTATTTGGAACCAGTCTGTTGTTCCATGTCCAGCTCTAACTGTTGCTTCCTGACCTGCATACAGGTTTCTCAGCAAATGATTAATTGCCCATGCATAGGACACACAACAACCTACTGAGGGATCTACGTCAGGGGAATTTTGGAAGACCTTACAAAGTTGGCAGGATTTGAGCTGAGTTCAAGAGGGTAGGTCCTGCCTGGCTTGAAAGAATGAAAGAGAAGGGGCAGTCCAGGAGACAGCTAAAGCTCAGAGCAGAAAGCAGAAGCTGTGGTCAGGGAACAATGAATGAACACCTCTGCTGAAGTCTGGGGCTCATGTGAGGCCTATGTGGAGATGAGTTTATGGACTAGCTCCATTCTGAAGGGACAGACATAAAATGAAACACATTTGATTACAAGAAAGGCTATAAGCATGGAAACTACAGTGAGTGTGATCAGGGCCATTAGGGACAAGTATATGGGCACTGAATCCCCAAGAGATGGGGCACCTCAAAGTCAGTGAGCACTGAAGATAAATTTATGCAGTTTTGTAGCTTTGCTACAGACCACTTGCAGCATGAAATTAAAAGTCACTTGCTCTTTGGAAGGAAATCTATGACAAACCTAGACAGCATATTAAAAAGCAGAGACATCACTTTGCCAACAAAGGTCTGTATAGTCAAAGCTATGGTTTTTCTAGTAGTCATGTATGGATGTGAGAGCTGGACCATAAAGAAAGCTGAGCACCAACGAATTGATGCTTTTGAACTGTGGTGTTGAAGAAGACTCTTGAGAGTCCCTTGGACTGCAAGGAGATCCAACCAGTCCATCCAAAGGAAATCAACCCTGAATATTCATTGGAAGGACTGATGCTGAAGCTGAAGCTCCAATTCTTTGGCCACCTGATGTGAAGAGCTGATTCACTGGAAAAGGCCTTGATGTTGAGGAAGACTGAAGGCAAAATGAGAAGGGGGTGGCAGAGAATGAGATGATTAGACAGCATCACCTAATGAATGGACATGAATTTGAGCAAACTCAGGGAGATAGCAGAGGACAGAGGTGCCTGACATGCTGTAGTCCATGGAGTTGCAAAGAGTCAGATAAGATTTAGTGACTGAACAACAACAACAACAAACCTCTGGGGATAAGAATGCAGTAACTCATTCATCCCAGAGCAAGCTGATAAGCACGTAGGAGCAACTGCTCACCTGTTGTTAGAACCCGATTGTCCTCAGTGAAGCCCAAATATTGCCTTTAACAATACTACAAACACAAAGCGTGTGACCCATCTACAGAGAAGCACAGAAAATATCCTGATTGGTGATAAAATCAAATGTAAGAGGGCATGTGCACATACATGTTCCACGGATGTAGGGGCAATCTGAACTTCCAAATATACATGCATACAAAATATTGAACTCCAAAAACTTAAAACCATTGATTTTTGGCTAAGTACCTTCAACATTTTTTTCAGAAGCCATTTCAAGCATCTTAAAAATATATGAATCCACAGAAGTTTCAAAAATCAAGCCACTGTTTTTCTCCAGTGAGAGATTGTAGCATGCCTGAGCTTGCTTTGTCTCCTTACC
Source organism: Aepyceros melampus (assembly GCA_006408695.1). Lineage (NCBI taxonomy): Eukaryota > Metazoa > Chordata > Mammalia > Artiodactyla > Bovidae > Aepyceros > Aepyceros melampus. The sequence goes on along the minus strand of SJXQ01008316.1, from coordinate 156,455 downwards.
AACATTGGAATGGAATCTCAAGTTGAATCCTGTCCATTTTTCAGGGCCATGAAACCTTTTCCCATGCTCTGGCCCACACTGATTTTTCTAGTTTTCTACATATTTGAATACTCAATGATATCTAGTTTTCCTGATCTCTGCCTCTAACATGAGTGACTTTTCTGCAACGGTCTTGTCACCTGTAGCATCAGCATCCCTTCAGGGGATGTCAGGAATGCAGAATGTCTTCCTTGGAAATGTCTTTATGCACTTTTGCCCAAGATTCATTTCCTCTTCCTGTTCCTGCGCTCTGACCCACCCAGTACAGTGTTCCAGCCTTTACTATCCCCCATGCCCATGGATGCCCCCATTCCTAACCTGTGCCCCATATTCCCCTCCTGCTTGCAATAGCCCTGTTTCCTTGATCACACCCCAAGTGACCATATGTTCATGGTGCTCCTGGTTGGGAATGGACTTGAATCTTTCGATTCTGATTGTTTACTAAGTCCGGATTTCTGTGAGTAACTCAAACAACAGGTTTTCCTCCTCAAAGACCTGGACACCTAAGTAACCACAAATCCAATCAGAGAAGTAGCTTCAATAAACAAGTGCTGTAATGCTAAACTATGAGAAAAGAAAAGCAGCATCTCAGACTTCATCCCAAACTGAATCAGAAACTGCATTTAACAAGACCCTGGGAGTTTGGGTGCACACAAACATTTGAGAGGCATTTCTCTAGGAGAGAGGGACCTTATTCTATATTTCATTTGTATTCGCACCCCTCCAAAATTACATGGAACCATGGCAGCCATGAAATTGATTGAACATATTCTTGCTAAATTTAGTTGAAATGGTTCTCAATGGCCAACCACTCTTACAAAGGAAATGGCAAGTAAGTAAAGTCACTCAGTCGTGTCTGACTCTTTGTGACCCCATGGACTGCAGCCCACCAGGCTCCTCAGTCCATGAGATTCTCCAAGCAAGAATACTGGAGTGGGTTGCCATTTCCTTCTCCAGGGGATCTTCCCGACCCAGGGATCGAACCCAGGTCTCCCGCATTGGAGGCAGGCGCTTTAACCTCTGAGCCACCAGGGAAGTCCGTGCCTTAACCCTTTGATCGGATTGAAACAATCACCCAGGAGACAGGCAAAAAAAAAAAAAAATTCATTCTCATTTTATAAATAAGGAAATAGAGGCTAAGAAGGGCTTTAGAATTTAAGGTCAAACAACTAAAATTTAGGAAATACCAATGATTTTCAAAAGAAATTAAATAAAGTGATAATTAAAGACAGATGGTAACTACCAAGAAGGAAGAAAGAACAATTTGAAAACAAATAGAAAACTTTAATATTTAAGAAAAACTTCACTCTGGCTTATCTTTTAACCTTAATTTCAAACTTTTTAATCTCTTTCGCATGATACTCACATGCTGAAGCAATGGTGTGGAATCTTGTAATACTCCTTTAGTAGATAAACTCCTGGGCCTTGCACTACACACATAAACAGATATTGAACTCATGGCATATCCAAACTATTGTCAAGCATGGACTAAAAAGACTTAAAACTTTTGTTGATGTTTCTGATTTCCTTGCCCCAAAACAACCTCACCTTAAAAGTAAAATATCTTTTATTCAAGGCATTGTTTAGGAAGAAAAAGGAAAACCTAAAATTTTCTTATTTTGTCTTTTTCCAGGATGAATGAGCTATTTTCAAAATAAGGATGTCTTTTTTTTTTTAACCTGTTTTTTAAAGATATAGCACTAGAAATGTTGATGATATTTATTTGAGAAAAATACAATAAAATTTCCCAAAAGTTTGATAATAACTTTTTAGAAAAAATAAACATAATAATCAAATGCATTCTTTTAGACCCATTGCAAATAGCTAGAGACAAAATAAAATTTAAAAATTATATTACAACTGAAATAGTTAAATGCATATTTATTTAATTCAAGACATAAATGACTTACTTATTCAAATAAAAATTGAAACTCATAGTGGGAAAAGTAAAAGATAAGAGGAATAATTTGAGAGATATATATTGATCCTTGTTGGAAAGACCATATATAGTAGAAATGACAATAAGTCCTAAGCAAATATTTATAGATTTTATGCAAAACCAAGATCCCAAATGAATACATTATAGACTCTGACAAACTCTCAATGTAATTCATCTAGAAGAATAAGCTATCAAGAATACTGAAGTGTTCTTTTAAAAAGGATAATTACAATGGCTTGCTATACAAGATTTTAAAACATGATTTATAGCAACAATTATCAAAACAATCAGTTATTGGGTTAAAAATAAGAAAAGTTGATCAGTGTTTAAAATCTCAGAATAGTGATTCTAAGCTAAGTATTTACTTATTCAAATAAAAATTGAAACTCATAGTGGGAAAAGTAAAAGATAAGAGGAATAATTTGAGAGATATATATTGATCCTTGTTGGAAAGACCATATATAGTAGAAATGACAATAAGTCCTAAGCAAATATTTATAGATTTTATGCAAAACCAAGATCCCAAATGAATACATTATAGACTCTGACAAACTCTCAATGTAATTCATCTAGAAGAATAAGCTATCAAGAATACTGAAGTGTTCTTTTAAAAAGGATAATTACAATGGCTTGCTATACAAGATTTTAAAACATGATTTATAGCAACAATTATCAAAACAATCAGTTATTGGGTTAAAAATAAGAAAAGTTGATCAGTGTTTAAAATCTCAGAATAGTGATTCTAAGCTAAGTATTTCATATCCAAATAACCAAAGCAACAGCTGCACTACACTAATGACATATTGAATTTATTGTCAACTTAGATTTCAAATCTTTTGCACATATTGTATTCTCTATCCAAATTTTTTTCCCATTCTCTATTTTGTTAAAGAATAACTTTCAAAGTAAGGTAAAATTATGATTCTCACATAAATATAAAATGAAGATTTTATTTAACTCACTATCTAATAAGAGAACCCAGCAGATGTTACTTTTCATTCAAAGGAGAATCCAAAGAACAGACACACTTACAGATCAGGAATATTGAAATAAATTTGCAAATAGGTGCAAAACTAGTGAATCTGCAGTGTCAGCTGAACTTCTACTAGACAAAATTTATTTGTATTGATAAGTCTATAGACAAGAATTACTTTGCTATAGTTATCTATTAATACAACTCACATAACTGCAAAATAGTTCAAAGGCAATGAAAGATAAAGACTCTCCATAGAATCAGAATCAAGTAGTTCAGAACCATGGGTCCTAAATAACACACAGTCTGCCACTGAAGAACACGTTTTTCTCTCCCATTCACACAGTTGCTTCTTTTTTGTACTCAGCTGAAGAGCTTTACATTTGTGTTTATTAGACCCAATACTGATAGACTCAGGCAATCATAATCACCATCCCTCCAAGCTATATGAGTGTGTGTATTTGATCAGGATGTTATCAATACCATTGTCCAAGCCATTGATTTTTTTGTAAACAAGTTGAACATAACAGAAAATCAAAGCACATATATATCTGACATAATGTAGAGCAATATCATCCTTTCAAACAGCAAAAAAATAGATACCAAACACAGAAAACAGAAAGCAGCAGGATGAGTAAAATAGATATGCTTTTTCACCTATGTAACAGGTGTCTTTGTGAGGACAGCTGGGTGCTAGGTAGTGTCCTAGGTGCTGAGGGCACTATGACAAATGAAGACAAACACCTGCACTCATGGCAATTTATAGTCTGGGGTGGAGTGGGGAAAACAGATATTAAACAGTTTGTATGTTGGAATAATGGTAAGTGATGTGCTGAATGTGGTAAGTGATACCAGAGAGAGTTACAGGCTGTTTAGCAAGTGTGGAAGGTTGATATGAACATATTAATCATTATCATTTGTTTCAGTCTTGCAGATATTAGGTCTCTCTCTTTTATTTTCTCTGTCTTCGGGAGTTTTTAAGGATGTTGAAGGGGAAACCAAAAGAGTCCAGAGCTGAGAGAGAACTGCTACTCACCAGCAAAATGAGGATGGTCAGTAGCTTGCCTGATTTTTCTCCTCTTTTAGAACAACCAACAGTACCAAGCAAGTGCTTCCTTTCAGTAGTTTTCTTTCAGTAGGATGTGCATGAAGAAGACAAAGCCTTAGCTATTTGGATTCTATTATAACCAAATGTATAAAGCACTGTTACTACAGACATTAGGATATAAAATAGCTCTGTTATACTGCTAGAGAAATGTACTTTTTCCATGCAAATAGAGCTAATCCTGTACACGCATACAACAAATGGTGAAAATACTAGCATAATTTTATGAGAAATTAAAGTTAAATCAAAATAGTAGAAGACATTTGCCACACATCATAATTGACAAATGATTGGGTACTGGATATTTAAATACTCCATAAAATTAACAAGTATTTCCATAGAAACTGGACATTTCATGAAAGAAGAAAGACTTATGGCCAGAAAGTATATGAAATATGTTCAACCTTATCAAAAGGCAGAATCTAAATTAAAACCACAAATATTTTGCTCCCAGGAGACTGGCAAAAATATAAAATTTGGCAATAACTAGTGTTGAAGAGAACGTAGAACAATCAGAATTCCTATACATTGCTGGACAAGTGTAAACCATGCTGGAAGGAAAACAATCTGTCATTACCTCATCAAGTGGCAGATGTTTGTTTCCTACTACCTCACTATCTGGATCTTGGAAGACACCTGCACATGCACTCCAGAAACCACGAACAAGAATGTACATAAAAGCATGCACTGTAATTTCTAGAAAGAGCCTAAATGCCTACTGCCAACAGTATGAAGAAACAAACTGTGGTGTCATCTCACAAGAGATACCACATATGTCTCTTTCAATTCTGGTTTCCTCGGTGTGTATGCCCAGCAGTGGGATTGCTGGATCATAAGGCAGTTCTATTTCCAATTTTTTAAGGAATCTCACACTGTTCTCCATAGTGGCTATACTAATTTGCATTACCACCAACAGTGTAAGAGGGTTCCCTTTTCTCCACACCCTCTCCAGCATTTATTGCTTGTTGACTTTTGGATCGCAGCCATTCTGACTGGTGTGAAATGGTACCTCACTGTGGTTTTGATTTGCATTTCTCTGATAATGAGTGATGTTGAGCATCTTTTCATGTGTTTGTTAGCCATTTGTATGTCTTCTTTGGAGAAATGTCTATTTAGTTCTTTGGCCCATTTTTTGATTGGGTCATTTATTTTTCTGGAATTGAGCTGCATAAGCTGCTTGTATATTTTTGAGATTAGTTGTTTGTCAGTTGCTTCATTTGCTATTATTTTCTCCCATTCAGAAGGCTGTCTTTTCACCTTGCTTATAGTTTCCTTTGTTGTGCAGAAGCTTTTAATTTTAATTAGATCCCATTTGTTTATTTTTGCTTTTATTTCCAGTATTCTGGGAGGTGGATCATAGAGGATCTGCAGGCAGATTCTTTACCAATTGAGCTATCAGGGAAGCCCTAGCTCCATTTGGGTGGTAACATATTGCTCCTAGAATGGCTGTGGTGTGCAAGGTTTCTTATATTCCTACATTTTCACCAAGAGTTGTTATTGTTCAGTCGCTCTCATGTCTGACTCTTTGCGACCCCATGGACTACAGCATACCAGGCTTCCCTGTCCTTCACCATCTCCCAGAGCTTGCTCAAACTCATGTCCATCCAACTATCTGGTCCTCGGTCATCCCCATCTCCTCATGCCTTCAATCTTTCCCAGCATCAGGGTCTTTTCCAACGAGTCAGTTCTTTGTATTAGGTGGCCAAATTATTGGAGCTTCTGCTTCAGCATCAGTCCTTCCAATGAATATTCAGGACTGATTTCCTTTAGGATGGACTGGTTTGATCTCCTTGCAGTCCAAGGGACTCTCAAGAGTCTTCTCCAATGCCACAGTTGAAAAGCATCAATTCTTGGGTGCTCAGCCTTCTCACTTCTGTACATGCCTACTGGGAAAACCATAGCTTTGCTAACACCATCTAACTTGATATTTTTGTCAGTCTGTTGGATGTTCTCAAAGTGTGATCTAGGAAACCCTGAGAGTCCTTGAAGCCCTTTTAGGGAGTCTGCAAGATCAAAACTCTTTTCATACCAATATTGGCTTTATCTGATCTTTAACTCTCATTCTTGCATGAATGTAACGTTTCTGGAGACTGCAAGATATGTGATATTCAATGGGTTGAATGCAGAGGCAAATATGAAATTCCAACTATTTTAAAATTAACATTAAGCTAGATATTAGAAAGACATGTAAAACTACACAGTAGTATCACTCTTATTACTAAATTTTTGTTTTATTTTGGAATATATAGTTACTTTTCACAAAAATATTTATGTTAACTTGTAATAGATTTGTTATTCTTACTTTAAAATAAATAAAGATTTTCAGCTTTAATTTCTAATGTGGTAAATATAAGTTGATGTCTCTCTCATATATAAAAGCTCTTTGTTCCTTGATGTTGTTTAAGACTGCACGGGGATCCTGAGATTAAATGTCTGAGAGCTGTTGGTATAAACATGGTATAAAGCAGGACCTGATAAGAATATGATGATATACTGGTCATGGGTCAGCATCAGGTGGTCAAAGTATTGGGGCTATTTTAAGAGTAAGACCCTTAAAGTACTGATGAACTTTGTGTCAGAGAAGAAGATCCTCTCCTTTGAGGATGGCTTGTCATAGGTCTACTTCTTGCTTATATTGTTCATGGCTAAGTGTTACATCTAAGAGTTACATTTCAAATCCTGAAAGATGATGCTATGAAAGTGCTGCACTCAATGTGCCAGCAAATTTGGAAAACTCAGCAGTGGCCACAGGACTGGAAAAGGTCAGTTTTCATCCCAATCCCAAAGAAAGGCAATGCCAAAGAATGCTCAAACTACTGCACAATTGCACTCATCTCACATGCTAATAAAGTAATGCTCAAAATTCTCCATGCCAGGCTTCAGCAATACATGAACCGTGAACTCCCTGATGTTCAAGCTGGTTTTAGAAAAGGCAGAGGAACCAGAGATCAAATTGCCGACACCTGCTGGATCATGGAAAAAGCAAGAGAGTTCCAGAAAAACATCTATTTCTGCTTTATTGACTATGCCAAAGCCTTTGACTGTGTGGATCACAATAAACTGTGGAAAATTCTGAAAGAGATGGGAATACCAGACCACTTGACCTGCCTCTTGAGAAATCTATGTGCAGGTCAGGAAGCAACAGTTAGAACTGGACATGGAACAACAGACTGGTTCCAAATAGAAAAGGAGTACATCAAGGCTGTATATTGTCACCTTGCTTATTTAACTTCTATGCAGAGTACATCATGAGAAATGCTGGGCTGGAGGAAGCACAAGCTGGAATCAAGATTGCCGGGAGAGACACCAGTCATCTCAGATATGCAGATGACACCACCCGTATGGCAGAAAGTGAAGAGGAAATAAAAAGCCTCCTGATCAAGGTGAAAGAGGAGAGTGAAAAAGTTGGCTTAAAACTCAACATTCAGAAATCTAAGATCATGGCATCTGATCGTATCACTTCATGGCAAATAGATGGGGAAACAGTGGAAACAGTGGCAGACTTTATTTTTTTTTGGGCTCCAAAATCACTGCAGATGGTGATTGCAGCCATGAAATTAAAAGATGCTTACTCCTTGGAAGGAAAGTTATGACCAAGCTACATAATATATTAAAAAGCAGAGATATGACTTTGCCAACAAAGGTCCATCTAGTCAGGGCTATGGTTTTTCCAGTGGTCATGTATGGATGTGAGAGTTGGACTGTGAAGAAAGCAGAGCGCCAAAGAATTGATGCTTTTGAACTGTGGTGTTGGAGAAGAATCTTGAGAGTCCCTTGGACTGCAAGGAGATCCAACCAGTCTATTCTAAAGGAGATCAGTCCTGGGTGTTCATTGGAAGGTCTGATGCTAAAGCTGAAACTCCAATACTTTGGCCACTTCATGTGAAGAGTTGACTCACTGGAAAAGACCCTGATGCTGAGAGGGGTTGGGAACAGGAGGAGAAGGCGACAACAGAGGATGAGATGGCTGGATGGCATCACCGACTCGATGGACATGAGTTTGAGTGAATTCTAGGGGTTGGTGATGGATAGGGAGGCCTGGCATGCTGCGATTTATGGGGTCGCAAAGAGTCGGACATGACTGAACAACTGAACTGAAGGGTTACATGCTGACCCATGACCAGTGTATCATCATATTCTTTTCAGGTCCTGCTGGTAGTTGCAGTATTTGTAATGCGGTTGGTTAGTTTCAACCATAGACATTGTGCCTTGTATTAACATTGTCAGTTGTGAGTTACTCATCAGTCTTTACTTCTGTTGTCCATTAGCACAGATGACACCACCCTTATGGCAGAAAGAGAAAAAGAACTAAAAGGCCTCTTGATGAAAGTGAAAGAGGAGAGTGAAAAACCGGCTTAAAACTCAACATTCAAAAAACTAAGATCATGGCATCCAGTCCCATCACTTCATGACAAATAGATGGGGAAACAATGGAAACAGTGACAGACTTTATTTTCTTTGGCCTCTAAATCACTGCAGATGGTGACTGCTGCCGTGAAATTAAAAGATGCTTGCTCCTTAAAAGTAAAGCTTTGACTAATCTAGATAGCATATTAAAAAGCAGAGATATTACTTTGCCGACAAGGTCCATCTAATCAAGGCTATGGTTTTTCCAGGAGTCATGTATGGATGTAAGAGATGGACTATAAAGAAAGCTGAGTGCTGAAGAATTGATGCTTTTGAACTGTGGTGTTGGAGAAGACTCTTGAGAGTCCCTTGGACTCCAAGGAGATCAAACCAGTCAATCCTAAAGGAAATCAATCATGAATATTCATTGGAAAGATTGATGCTGAAGCTGAAACTCCAATACTTTGCCCACCTGATACAAGAACTGACTCACTGGAAAAAACCCTGATGCTGGGAACGATTGAAGGCAGGAGGAGAAGGGGACAATAGAGGATGAGATAGTTGGATGGCATCACTGACTCAATGGACGTGAGTTTGGGCAAGCTCTGGGAGATGGTGAAGGACAGGGAGGCCTGGCATGCTGCAGTCCATGGGGTCGCAAAGAGTTGGACACGACTGAGTGACTGAACTGAACTGAATAAAACAGTAGCTGCAGAGATCCACAGATGATGCATTTCAGAGGAGAGTAGTAAATGGGAGTGTGAAGTTGAGGATTAAGAAAAGTTTGAGCAGTCAAGACTGGGCACCCCACTGTGGTGCTCCCTGGAAGAGAGGGAGCTGGCCCCTGGTTGCCTTGTTGATTTCCTGAGAATGAAATCTGTTTTTGTAGAGCCATTTTCTGCAGCCATTCCCTTCTAGGAGGCAGGCCTCTGCCAAGGCCAGGAATGAGCATCTTCCCCACAACTGTTTCATGTGTTTTCTTCATCTCACTGCTGCTAATGTTTGTTAGGAGGCAGACCTGGTGGGCAGTGTTTCAGAGACCAGTATGGTTAGAGGAAATGGGCAAGGCCTGGAGTTTTTCCCACTTACAACTTCCTCATGTATTTAGAGATAAAAGTTTCTGTTTTATTTCTTGGACATGCATTTTGCTTCAGAAATGTAATCTCCCCTTTCCTATAGCCAATTCCAAAATATCCACCAGAACACGATAATGTAAAGCTGACATGATCCCAAATCCACAGAATACAGTGTGGTGTTTTTATGTTACTTACTGAATGACAAGTCATGTCCTTATCTATAAAATGAGAAATAAAATTATCAACTCCCATGGTGTGTTATAAGTATAAAATGGGATAATGCATATGGAAATATTTTTTTTCAAATGCTCGGTTGCTATAGAAGTGTGAATTGTCATTAGGTATCTAGACATTGACCTTAGTTTTCCCCTGGACTTGAAGCTCTATGATTTAACTCAGCAGATATCTTCCTACTTTGGGGAGGTTAAAGTGAAAGTGAAAATGTTATCCCCTCAGTCATGTCCAACTCTTTGCAACCCCATAGAATACAGCCTGCCAGCCTCCTCTGTCCATGGGATTTCCCAGGCAAGAATACTGAAGTGGGTGGCCATTCCTTTCTCCAGGGGATCTTTCCAAACCAGGGCTCAAACCTGGGTCTCCAGCATTACAGGCAGATTCTTTACCATTTGAGCAATCTGGGTTAGATTCCAGCTAAGTTGGAGGGCAGCAGCTGGGGTGAGAGCATCACGTGGTGTTTCCTGAGAAACCATCCCCAAAAGGAGGACAGTCTGCACACCACCAGGCCATGTATTATCAGTGTTAATGAGCTTGACTAATTGAATTTTAATGTGCACAGATGTCAGAGAAGACCATAAAGAAACTGTGTTAGGTGCCTGCATGTGGCCTGATTGTAGTGTGGCTTGGAGTAGCCAAAGAAGAAGGAAAAGGATAAAGAACAAGGGATGGTAGACACCCACAAAAACATGCATGTTGTCACAGCTGAGCGTTTGTGAAAATATTGTATATATGCCTATGGGTATAAGTACTGAAAATAAAAGATGAAGTAGGCTATAGTACTTTGTGTATTTATGCCAATAACTGGGTTTACTTTGCATATGAAGTCAAATCTAACAAATTGGTGGTTGGGCTTAAGTCCTATGATTGCTTAAAAGCCAGCATCTCTGACTCTAGACTGAAGGCACTGTTCTATTAAAGAAAGAGTACATTATAGCAACTGAGTAGCTTGAAAAATCGAGGCTTCAGAAAAGTTTTGTAGCTTAAAAAATTGAGCAAATTAGGCTTGGAATGTAGTTTACTTTGAATAAAATAAGGGAACTAAGAAAAAAAGATGTGCTCAGAGGAGCTCAGGAAAATTCAGGTTAGATGAGGTTAGAAGTAGGTGGAACCAGAAATGGAATATGACACGCACAGATCAAAAGAGAAATGATTTACGTGGGGAGCCAAAATCCTCTCTGCTCTGTGCCCTTGGTATTGGGGTCCCAAGAAGTTGTCTTTGACTTCCTCTTCTCAAGCCACATTCTCCCCCTGGAATTGGAGTATGTGGAAATATTAAGGAGAGACACATAGAAAACCATGGGAACACTATCTACTCTGGGAAAAAATAAAATGGAGCAAGTAGGGAAACAGTACATAGTTAAGTGCTGAGAATGAAAATTGTGATGTACCCATACTGAGAGGAGAGGAGAAGGGTACTGAGGGTGGGGAATATGAGAGAACTAAATCCCAGTCAAATTGAACTGGCAGTGATTCCCCAAGCAAATAATGATGAAAAAACTATAACTACTATTCTAGGCCCCGAATTATGTCTCAATTAGATGAATCAATAAATAGCATTGTAAGCATATTAGTTAGAAAGTCCTGATTTTAATCTTTGCTGTGTGACCCTGGGCAAATTATTTGGCCATTTGAAGCCCAAACATTTTTAGTTACAAATTGGGAATTATTCAGGCTTCTCAAGTAGTGCTCAGTTCAGTTCAGTCAGTCGTGTCCGACTCTTTGTGACCCCATGAATCGCAGCACGCCAGGCCTCCCTGTCCATCACCAACTCCCGGAGTTTACCCAAACCCATACCCATTGAGTCCGTGATGCCATCCAGCCATTTCATCCTCTGTCGTCCCCTTCTCCTCCTGCCTCCAACCCCTCCCAGCATCAGAGTCTTTTCCAATGAGTCAACTCTTCGCATGAGGTGGCCAAAGTACTGGAGTTTCAGCTTTAACATCATTCCTTCCAAAGAAATCCCAGGGCTGATCTCCTTCAGAATGGACTAGTTGGATCTCCTTGCAGTCCAAGGGACTCTCAAGAGTCTTCTCCAACACCACAGTTCAAAAGCAACAATTCTTCGGCGCTCAGCCTTCTTCACAGTCCAACTCTCACATCCATACATGACCACTGGAAAAAACATAGCCTTGACTAGATGGACCTTTGTTGGCAAAATAATGTCTCTGCTTTTTAATATACTATCTAGGTTGGTCATAATTTTCCTTCCAAGGAGTAAGCGTCTTTTAATTTCTGGCTGCAGTCACCATCTGTAGTGATTTTGGAGCCCCCCAAAATAAAGTCTGCCACTGTTTCCACTGTTTCCCCATCTATTTGCCATGAAGTGATGGGGCCAGATGCCATGATCTTCATTTTCTGAATGTTGAGCTTTAAGCCAACTTTTTCACTCTCCTCTTTCACTTTCATCAAGCAGTGCTAGTGGTAAAGAATCTGCCTGTCAATGCAGGAGAGGTAAGAGACGCCGGTTCAACGTCTTGGTCAGAAACATCCCCTGGAGTAGGGAATGACAACCCATTCCAAATTTTCTTGCCTGGAGAACCCTATGGACTGGAGCCGGTCAGGTTCTTTTGTCCAAGCGACCGCAAAGAGCCAGACACGACTGAGCATGTGTGGATACACACACACACACACCCCCAGACACACTTGAAAAATAGTGTTTCAATACATTTAAATTCTTGTGTTGTTATTATTATTTACATGTTTCTATCATGGCTCTTAAGCAAGGCACTCATCTCCATCAGCAGTGGCAAAGGACTCAGATTTTCACAGAAGCTTTCTAGAAGCATGGATCTTTACTGTTGGGAATCTAAACTGACAGACATCTCTGTGTCTGAGATGTATTTCCTAAAATAAAAATAATTTAAATTCTCGCTACTTTAGTTGCCTAACTTATATAATTAATGCTATTTGCATAATTCAGTAGAGTTTATGCATTCTTTTCACAAGTTTAAATTTTTAATCCTCATAAAAATCTTGGGGGCAGATGGTATTTATTAGCAGGAGTTATAATATGCTTTTTTTTTAATTGGTGAGGAAACTCATGTGCAGATAGATGAAGAGAGTTGTTCAAAGTCACAGAACTAAGAGAGATGGCTTGAACTTGACCTTGAAAATTCTGTCCTTTTCTCTTGCCTATAGTTTAGTGGTTCTCAACGGGTGGTCCCCAGACCAGCATCATCAGCATTGACTGGGAATTTATAAATCGTTGGGCCCCACTCCAGACCTATTGGAAACTCTGGAGAGGGAGCCTGGCAGCCAAGTCTAAATAGTTTTTCTAGGTGATTCTGATATATGTTAATATTTGAGAACCACTGCTGTAGTTTGTGGGCCTCCCATGTGGAGTTAGTGGGAAAAAGCCTGCCTGCCAACGCTGGAGGTGTAAGAGATGAGGGTTCTATTCCTGGGTCAGGAAGATTCCCTGGAGGAGGGCATGGCAACCCACTCCAGTATTCTTGCCTGGAGAATCCCATGAACAAAGGAGCCTTGTGGGCTACACAGTCCTCACAGAGTCGAATATGACTGAAGCGACTTAGCACGCACGCACGCTCTAGTTTGTAGCCTTTTAAGTCTTCACACTTGTGTCTCTCAAGCATTCGCTTTACTCTTAATGTCTTATTATCAGCATTGCATAGTGAAAAAGAGGAATGGTGTATTGTTGTTTTCATCTTCTAGGAAACAGAATCTCAAGAAGTTACTCAAGGACTTCCCTGGTGGTCCAGTGGTTAAGAATTCACCTGCCAATGCAGGGGACTCGGATTCGACCCCTGGTCTGGGAAGATCCTATATGCCCTGGGGTAACTAAGCCCATGCTCCACAACTACTGAGACCACACTCTGGAGCCTGTGCTCTGCAACAAGAGAAGCCTCTGCAATGAGAAGCCCATGCACTGCAACTAGAAAGTTTATCCCCCATTTGCTGCAACTAGCAAGAGCCTGTGAGCAGCAACAAAGACCCAGTGCAGCCAAAAACAAATAAATGCACAAATAAAATTCAAAAAAAGGTTACCCAAGTTACTCAAGGTCACACAGCTAGTAAAGGGCAGACCTGGGCATGACCTAGAACCCAGGACTTCTGACACCAGCCCATCCTGTCCTCTCTGTAACATGCTGTTTTGCTATAACTTAGTTTTATATAGGACTTTAGTTTTTCAAGTTAAATAGGTTCATTGAATTTCTGGGGACAAATGGGATATTATTGCTGTATATCATAAGCATTTTTTAAGGTTTCAAAAGTAAGATATGTGCATGAAGCAAATGAGAAAATATAAGTGGATGAGAAAAATGAGAAATTAAAAACACCATATTTCCTCTGCATTCTTAATTACTTAATGTCTGTCCTTCCTGATATTTTTGTATGGATACATATGTCTTTCTTTTTTCTGAAATGAGATCATATTACATATACTGTTTACAGCTTGCTTTATTGGGTTGCCTTTTAAGATACGTGGTTTTATATGATTCTCTTCCCAATGAACACACACACACACACACACACACTCCACTAACAATACCTGCTCCAACCATGCTCTTTTAAGCTTCAGATTACAGTGGTAAAGACAGGGAAATCCACATTGCATGAGAAGCTTTATACCTTCAATTGTAGTACCAGAATGACTCCACTTATACATAACTACAGTTCTGAGTTGTGTTTATTATCCATATTTTAAGATAGGGGATTTGAAGTTCAGTGAGAGGTTAAACAAATTTCCCGCTGTCATCCAGCTGGGAAGTGGCAGAGTCAGGGTATGTACTGAGATCAGACTAATTCCAAAGTTTATTTTCTGAATACTTAGCAGGGCCATATGATTTGTAATTCAAGTAGGATGCATCAGCTTTGAGAGGGGTTGAGTCTAGAGCACCATAACAGCCAAAATGGCAGAATAGGGAACTTCCGAAGTCCTTTCATTGACAAAAAGCAACAAACAAAATGACAAAAATGTTCAAAATAGACCTTCTTGGAACTCTGGGTACTAACCAAAAGCTTGTAGCAACCAGGGGAACACAAGCTCAAAAAAAAAAGCTGACTCTCCGTGAGAGAGCTCTGTGGCATTGTGACTTATCCTGACTGCATTTCCTGCTCTCAACCCAGCGTGGGCCTTGGAGACAGCAGGCTGTATCCTTGGAATGTGAGTACCAGTACTGGAAGGAGCATGACAGACCTTATTCTCCAAGAACTGAGGTTATTTGTTTTGACCTGCCTGGTACATCTCTGGAAGATAATAAAAGGGCTTGCCTATATTTTGCCTGACCTGATCTCCTCCTTCTCCCCACTGGCTGATGGGACTACAGGGAGAAAAGGCGTGTGTGGAGAATGTTTAAAGGCAAATGTATCCAGGTGGCAGAGTGGTAAAGGATCCATCTACCAATTCAGGAGACGCAAGAGACTTGTGTTCAATCCCTGAGTCAGGAAGATATCCTGGAGGTGGAAATGGCAACCCACTCAGTATTCTTGCCTGAAAAATTCCATGGACAGAGGAGCCTGGCGGGCTACAGTCCACGGGGTCACAAAGAGTCAGACACAACTGAGCGACTCAGCACACATGCACGCACGTGTTAGTAACTGTCACCTGGGGCAAGGGATAACAGCAGGGGCAAACACAACATTAACCAAGAATATTGGGCAGAATGGCTAGACAGTGATGTGTTTCTGAAAATAAGGGCTATGAAAAGAGCCCACATGTTCCTGGGAATCTAGAAGACCACACGCATCTTTAAGGCTGGGCACATGCTCAGAAATGACCTGAGAACCGTAGCTCTCACCTCTGGCAGACCTGCAGACAGCATTGTTTACAATAACCCCCCAAATGGAAGCAACCCAGGTGTCCACCAACTGTTGTATGGATAAATAGTTAACATGTGATAGTTAAAATGGAATATTATTCAGACCCCCAAACGCTGTGGTTATATATGTTACCACATGGACAGACCTTGACAACATTAAGCTGAGGGGAAGAGGCCCACGTGAAAGGCTGCATGTTGAATGATTCTATGTATATGAAGTGACCGGAAGAGGTGAATCAGTAGAGATGGAAAGCAGATTACTGGTTGCCGGGGACCAGGAGGCAGAGGGAATAGGAAGTGATGGGGTGTCTTTCTGAGCCAATGGAATATTCTGAAATTAGTGCTGATGGTTGCACATCAGTGTGAATGTACCCCACACCACCACATATACACCTTGAAATGGTACGTTTTATGTTTTGTGAATTTTACCTTAAAAACAGTAGAAATAAGGGGCTTCCTTGGTGGTTCAGATGGTAAAGAATCCACCCGTATTTCAGGAGACACGGGTTCAATCCCCGGGTAGGGAAGATCCCCTAGAGAAAGAATGGCAACCCACTCCAGTATTCTTGCCTGGAGAATTCCACGGACAGTGGAGCCTGGTGGGCTACAATCCATGGGGTTGCAAACAGCTGAGATTTTACCTCAAATTCTACCTCAAAGCAGAAAAAGCAAAAGCACAAACCCACAGAAAAGGGCTGCTCTAATAGCTTTGAAATGCATTTGAAACGATGCTTCCTTGGCAACAATTTCTGAAGTAACTTCAACTCAGAGGAACTTTTCCTGATGTTGCATCATTCAGACAAGAGCCCTCAGAGGATTTTAGTGAAAAGTCAACTTTTAATGAACCCCTGAGGTCTTATTTGCTCTTGAGTTCCAGGGAGAGTCTGCCTTCTGGGGCTTATTTGAAGTTTGTGATAATGAATTGTTTTTGCTCTATTTGTAGCATATGTGTGGCTGAAGCAAGTGCCATTTTTCTCTAATGTAAACTTTGTGCAGTGGGATTGAGGACAAGCACTGGGATTTATTAATAATTCTGAAGGATGCAGCAAAATTCTAAGTGAAAAATCTATAAAAAAGCCATCATTACTTCTGAGTTGGTTGAATATTGGCCACAGAGAAATGTAGGCAGTCATTGATAAGTGCGTTCATACTCTCATAAACATAAACAGGCCTTGAGGACAATGGGTTTTGGCCTCGGTAGTATGATTTAATAACTTCTCCAAGGGAACTCTAGCACTTAACTCTGACTAAGAATATATCTAACCTACCCACTCTCTGAGGTTTGAATTTTTCCCATATTGAGATTTATTGCTCTGGCTGAAAAGCCTGTCCTCATTCAGACAACAGTGACCTGAAATGAGGAATGTGGAGTACAGGAGATCACATTCCAGCTTTATTAGTCCTTGAAGTAATGGCTTTATTGTATCCCTTCCTGAAGTCAGTTGTAGAGTGTATGAAATTTAGAGGTGCCAGGGCTGGGTGTTTGGCGTACAGAATTAGGTATACATAAGTACCTTCACGAAATAACTTACGATTTCTTAAATCATACAAAATCTCTTCCTCAAACTCTCAGTGATATAAATTTTTCTTTGCTTTGGGTTTAGTTATGGTTACTGAAGTGCGTGGTAGGAATATATCGCCGAGGGAGGATGCTTTACTGAGGCACGTTTACCCGAATGGACATTAGAGTAGCCGATATAACCGAGGACAACTTCGGCCATGTGTTTTCCAAGTCTTTGCACAAGTATTACCTCCACAATGAGGCCTACCTCACCACTCCGCCTACATTTGCAGCCCATGGTCCTCATTTTCTATCATTTTTCCTTCCTTTTTTTATGATCATATTAAGAATTGAGAAAAGTATCTTTCATATTTATCCACACATTTTTACAGTTTTAGGTGCTCTCCAAGTTTATATTTACATTACATCTCCAAGGTTAATTTTTACAATGTTAGGGGCTCCCAAGTCTTCCATCTTTTTTCCTTCTGCCTGGAGAACTTCCCTTCATGTTTCTTGTAGTACAATCAACTGGCAGCAGATTCTCCAAGCTTTTGTTTATATAACTTATTTATTTCACCTTCAATTCTGGAAGATGTTACCACTGAATATAGAATTAAAGATTGACATTTCTTTCTGTACTTTAAAGATGCCATTCCATTATCTTTCCTCCTTATGTCTTTTGCACTTCTGATGAGTAGTCTAGGCATTCTTATTTTGTTCCCCTGTATGTAATGTGCTGTTTTTCCTCTGGTTGCTTTTAAAACATTCTCTTTATGTCTGATATTCATCAATTTGACTATGATACAGCTTTCTGCAGTTTTATTTTTGTTTATTCTGCTTGTAGATTCATTGGGCTCCTTGGAAATGTGGCTATATAGTTTTCATCTAACTTGGAAAAACTCTGGCTATTATATATATATATTGGCTTAAAATATTTTTAATTTAATTTTTTTTTGCTTTCCCTTTTTATTTTTATTGGCCATTATATATTTAAATATTTTTATTTCCCCCCTTTCTCTTGCTAGGACTCAAATTTCACCTATGTTATACTGCTTGATATTGTTCCACAGGTTGCTGAGGCTCTTTCATTTTCATATCAGTCTTTTCCCTGTGTTTCAGTTTAGATTCTATTGCTATGTCTTTAAGGGCATTGACATTTTCTTCTACAGTGTTGAATCTGATGTTAATACAATGAAGTGATTTTTTTCTTTTCAGATATTATATATTTTTAAGTATGGATGTTTCACTTAAAATATCTTTCATTTCTTTTAGTGTGCTTAAAAAAACACACTAAAAAGGTATATTTAAATTGTTGAGCATATTGAGTATATTTATAATAGCTAATTTAAAGTTTCTATCTGCTGATTCCATCACCTCTGTTATTTCCTGGCTGTTTCCTGCTGATCACAGGCCACATTTCTCTACTTCTTCCATATCAAGTATATGGATACTTTTTGATTGGATGTGGTCATTATAGATTTTATGTTGTTGAATGCTGGATTTTTGCTCTATTCCTTTAAAGTGTGCTGGGCTTTTTTATGGCAGGGTTTACTTAACTGTAGAGTCAATTTGACCCTTTGAAATTTATTTTTGAGCTTTCCTAGGGTACATCTAGAACAGCCCAGGGTATGTCCCTGGATTTATTAACATCTATCTCTTGTTAGTAAGAATTTGGATGATGCCAGGCTGTGTGAGCTCTGAGAGTTGTTCTGCTTATTGCTCTTTGGTAATTGGTTTGGTCCAAGATGCTTTTTTTGTTCTTCTTTTTTTAAACCTGGCCTCATGGAATTTAACTGTACATTAAATCCCCTACTTATGAACCTTCAAGCTGTCAACTTGCAAAGATGTGAACGTGTGCTCGCAGGTCCAGTCACCTAAGTTAGTCACGTGTCTGACTTACATTGTCCCATGCTTGCATCCTCTACGAGTGGTTGTGCTTTTGTGGACTTACTCTGTACAGTGCTATGTAGAGTTAAATAGTGCAGTATCTTTATTTCAAGCCCAGGATTTCCAAAGCAAGCATAGAAGCAGGAGTGATATAGCTGGTATATACTATTAAACTTGTCAAGGAATTGTACGTAAGATTAAAAATGTTTTCTTTTTTTTATGTATTATTTGTGTGAAAAGTATTGTAAACCTATTATAGTACAGTACTATGTGGCTGATTGTGTCAGTTGAGTATTTAGGCTAACTTTGGAAGACTTATGGATGAATTGGTTTTAGGAACATACTCAGAATGGAACTCATTCATATGTAGGGGACTTACTGTACTCAGATATGGTATCAAGTCCAAGTCTCAATTACACCTCTATGCAGGTTTGTGGAATTCTTGTTTGCACAGTTCCCTTTGCTCCCATATTCGGCTCCACAGATTCTAGCTGCTTTGGGCTCCTTGAACTTCCAGCATCTGTCTGCTCAGTTAGAGAGACCACCAAGCTTGGTTTGCTTCTCTTTTCTGGCACCCTTGTTTGGAAATTGCCTCTAGGAAGAAAGTCAGAATGACGTTTGGTTTCCTTTTTTTTTTTTTTTTTTTTGCTGGAATTAGATTCTTCTGCTGCCTTTTGTCCATGTCTGAAAACAACTGTTTCATATATGCTATTTTTCTAGTTGCTTAAAGCATAAGGAAAATCTGAACCCTGTTGCTCCATCAAGGTTGGAAAAGAAAGTCTCAACCCTAGTTTTTCTTGAAGTGTCTTTTCTATAATTTTAATCTACAATTCTTATATGAGAAAAGTTGAGCATCTTTTCATATGTTTAAAAACCATTAATATTTCTATTTTCTTGGAAATCTCTTCATATCTTTTGCTCAATTTCTCTTGGGTTGTAGGTCTCTGGATTCTCAATTTATAGAAGCTCTTTATTTTTAAGACATTAGCTTTTTATCTGTGATATAAATATATGTTTGGATACATCTGAAATTTATTCTGCTTATGATGTGAAAAAGGAATCTAATTTTATTACTTTTCATGTGGTTGTATCCAGTTATAACATTACAATTTAAGAAAATGGGAACCCACTTTTTTCTCTGCTGATTTGAGATGCTACTTTCATCATATATTCCATTTCTATTGTTCTCCAGTCTATATGTGAGTTTTGTATTCTATTTCAACATCCTACCACGCTATTCAGTGTTAACACCAACCTGTTTTAATTATAGAAACTTTGTAATATTTCCATGTCTATTATGGTTAGCTTCCAAACAATGTGCATGTTCAGTTTTCAGGCTATTCTTGCTTGTTTATTCTTTCACATAAACTTTATAATCAGTGTGGATTTCTCCTGAAAAAAGCCTGATGCTATTTTAATTGAAATCCTATTATAAACAAAGTTATAACTGATATATTTGGTTGAGTATTCCAATCCAAGGGCTTGAAATGTCTTTCTATATTTCTTTGCGTTTGTTAGGTGTGTTTATATCTTTAGTCATACAGGTTTTGTTAAAGTTCTTGTTAGATTTTTGCTTAGGAATTTATTTTACTTTTCTATTGAAATGAGATCTATTTTATATGTTCTAACTGGTTATTGTTTGTATATGAAGTTCTAATTTTATTCCTGCAGTTTTACTAGTATTATTTTTAGTGTATTTTTGTTGATTCTTTTGATATTTCCGGATGTGTAATAATATCATCTGCACATCTGCTAAGTTGCTTCAGTCGTGTCCGACTCTGTGTGACCCCATAGACGGCCCACCAGGCTCCCCTGTCCCTGGGATTCTCCAGGCAAGAACACTGGAGTGGGTTGCCATTTCCTTCTGCAATGCATGAAAGTGAAAAGTAAAAGTGAAGTCGCTCAGTCGTGTCTGACTCTTAGCAACCCCATGGACTGCAGCCCACCAGGCTCCTCCATCCATGGGATTTTCCAGGCAAGAGTACTGGAGTGGGGTACCATTGCCTTCTCCAAGCAGCCTCTCCCATTTCTGCACATAGCGGTAGTTTTACCACTTCCATTCTGATTCTTCTGCCTCTAAATTCTTTCTTTTCGTTACTGGCATTCTCTTGTCCCTTCTACACAATATTAAGTAAAAGAAGAGGTGGCCAAGAGTCCCACACGACGGAAGTACTAACAGTTCACTTTCTTTCACTAGTGGCCTCATTGTAACTTAGATACCTTTTTAAGGGCCTTATCGCCAAACGCTATCACATTCTGAGATCTACTTAATTACCTCTTTAAGGGTCTTATCTCCAAACACTCTCACATTCTGAGATACTGAGGGTTAGGGCTTCAACATATAAATTTTGAGGGGACACAGTTCAGCTCATCACAACAATGGATATTTAAAAATTAAGAATGGCCCCAATTCATGTATACAATTGTCTATCAATGTAGAGAACAAATATATGGACACCAAGAGGGGAAATAGGTGGGGTGGGATGAACTGGGAGTTGGGGATTGACATAGACACACTAGTGATACTACATATAAAATAGTTAGCTAGTGAGAACCTCCTGTATAGCACAGGGAGCTGCTCAGTGCTCTGTCCTGACCTAAATGAGAAGGAAATCCAGAAAAGAGGTGATATATGTTTACACATAACTGATTCACTTTGCTGTACAGTAGAAACTAACACAACATTGTAAAGCAAATATGTTCCAATAAAAATTAAAAATAAAAGAATTGTCTAACAATTCCTGCTTCATTTAATATTTACCATAATGCTGCTGCTGCTGCTAAGTCGCTTCAGTCGTGTCCGACTCTGTGTGACCCCATAGACGGCAGCCCACTAAGCTCCTCTGTCCCTGGGATTCTCCAGGCAAGAACACTGGAGTGGGTTGCCATTTCCTTCTGCAATGCATGAAAGTGAAAAGTGAAAGTGAAGTCACTCAGTCGTGCCCAACTTCCAGGCAAGAGTACTGGACTGGGTTGCCATTGCCTTCTCCGGTACAATAATGAGTGATACTGAATATGGTCAAAAGCTCTTGATTCCAATCCTTCTCATCCCTTCAGGTATTTCAAATCCTCAAAGTTCCATTTTCTTCCTTGTACCTTCAATATAGTTTTCTCTACTGGTTGTTTTCTTCAGTGTACAAACATAAGGGTACCTTCATTACCCTAAAAATGGGCCCCCTATGCCCTTTCTCTCTCTTTTCCTTTAATTGTAAAAAATTTAAGAATACTGAGGCATACTTAAGACTTCTTATGTACCTTTAAAGGTTGGTGTTCATTTCTAAATGTATGCCATCTATCCTCATACCCACTGAAATTCCTGTACTGATGTACTTGTAAATCAAAATCTGGGTTTTCTTTGTGTTTTGGAACTTGCTGTGTAAAGATCAGGTGTTTCCTGGGCTAGAAAATGAACCTTTGATTCCTGTTCTTGAATTTTAGGTATGTCGCCACTAGGTGGCAGTAGGAGTCATCTTCTGAACTGACACTGAAGATGTTTGGGCCCTTGCTGATTTAAAAAGCAAAATTTCTTTTCTTTTTTTTTTTTTTCAAAATAGTTGATAATTTTTTTTTTCTATGCTGAGCAGCAGGTGGGACATTAGTTCCCTGAGCTAGGATCGAACCTGTGCCCCTGCAGTGGAAGCGTGGAGTCTTCATCACTGGATTGTCAGGAAAGTCCCCTTTGCTGTTTTTAGATGCTGCTTTCTACTTTTAAAAATTGAAAGACATTATATTTAATGTATATATATATTATATGTACACATATGGTTTATTTAATTGGGAGAGTATATAAATATATACATTCAGGGCTTTCCTGGTGGCTCAGATAGTAAAGAATCTGCCTGTGATGCAGTTTCGATCCCCAGGTCAGGAAGATCCCCTGGCGAAGGGAGGTACCCATACCAGTATTCTTGCCTTGAGAATCCCATGGACAGAGGAGCTGGGCAGGCTGCAGTTCATGGCATTGCAGAGTGGGACACAACTGAATGACTAAATACATATACATAGTATCAAATATTTATATGTGATATATATGTATATTTATTTTCAAAAGTAAAATAAAAGCAAGCACTAGAGTTTGTCATGTAGAGACTGTTAAAGCGCTGCTTGATTTCCAGGTTCGCCAAATGCGTGCATGGCTTTTGGTCATCTCTGTAGGGATCTAATGCAGAGATTCCTGCCTGCATCAACCCTGGGCCCCATGGCCAAATGCGGGAGGGGGACAGAGTAGGCTCCTCCCGCCACTGTTCTGGGGTGAGCAGTGCCCGGGTGGAAGTGGAGTTGTGAGTGGTAGTGGCTGAAATATGAAATTCACGTGAGAATTTGAAGGCCGTGCTTCCAGGTTTTCTATAGTAACTCTGGGAGAGTGTTTGAGGGAACCACCTCTTGATTATTACTTAGACCCTTGATATAATTACATGTAAAGTAAAGCTCTTTAAAAAATAGCATCTTATGGCCACAGTGACATGAGCACATGATGTTTCTCTCTGTCATTTGGTGAGGAGCCTCAGGCATAGCCTTAATCATGGTCTTTAGCTCAGAATTCCTGCCAGGATAATGTAGAAACAAAGTGAAAGTGAAGTCACTCAATCGTGTCTGAGTCTTTGAGATGCCACGGACTGTAGCCTACCAGGTTCCTCCATCCATGGGATTTTCCAGGCAAGAGTACTGGAGTGGGTTGCCATTCCTTCTCCAGGGGATCCTCCCGACCCAGGAATTGAAGCCAGGTCTCCTGCATTGCAGGCAGATTCTTCACTGTCTGAGCCAGCAGGGAAGCCCGTAGAAAGAAAGGGACCAGGCTTTTCTTTTCCTATCGTAACAGAGAGTGGAAGGATCTAGATTCAGGACTGTTCCTCTCTCCCTAATCTGAGTGTTTTCCCTTACAGGAGCAGGAGAGAAGGGACTATAGGACCCTCTCTGATGACACCAGGCGGGGAATGGCTGTATCTCATGTCTCTTCAAGTCCTTTCTAACTGAGAGCTGTGCGCTGGAATGTTTTGGATTAGTATTTCGGTCTGGCTTTGTCCCCTCCTCTTGTTTGATCTGCATGAGAGGAGGAGAGACCAGAATATCTCTAGGTCTCTTTCAGGGGCTCAGTCTTTGGACTTTCTCTGAGCTGCTGTGTGGAGCGGATTCTGGTGCACAGCTTGGAGCGGCCCA
Organism: Aepyceros melampus; assembly: GCA_006408695.1. NCBI lineage: Eukaryota > Metazoa > Chordata > Mammalia > Artiodactyla > Bovidae > Aepyceros > Aepyceros melampus. The sequence continues at coordinate 132,414 of SJXQ01008316.1, read as the reverse complement.
TTCTAGACTAATGATGAGCCTTGGGTAGGGGCGGGAGCAGGGGTGGGGGCTGGGGCTTGAGGACCTATAGACGCTGCACACCTATGTGGGTGAATTTACAGGGGGGAGAGTACACTTTAGTGTGGAAGGGGCAAGAAGAGATAGCCACTTACTCCTCTTCCTCTGTGTGGGAGGAATATCTCTGGCCATATCAATGAACAAGGATGCCACAGTCATCAGTGATTTCAAGCTTCCAAATGTGAATGAGGGCTCCCCAAAGGGAACACAAGGCCTGCGATCCAGGAGATGCTACCCTGCCCCAGTGGTGATTGCTGAAGAGCTGGCAGAGAGGAAGGGGGCAGTGGGATATGAGGAATCAAAAAAACAGGATTTGGCCCCAGATAGCTGAAGTGCACATGAAAGGAATGAATTCAGCTAGTGCAGAGGCTTGCATCTTCCCATACAAAGAAGAGTGCTAAATTCCTTACTTGATATCTAGGTTTCCTTACATAACAATAATCTTTGATGTTCAGACTTACCTGTTCCCCTCCGTTGCAACTTTGTATATAGCCTGACTCCCTCTCCTGCCTCCTTGAAACAGTTTTCTCAGGGCTACTGAGATGCTGTCTACCATGCTCAGGGTCCTAAACATTCCCACCAAATAAAATAACTACTTTCAGGCTGTGACTAATTTTTTAGTTGACATCTGCACGAAGAATAGCCATTCTCTTGATACAGAGAAAGAAATTCTCATCCTGGAGGTAAAGAACTGGTTCTACCTCTAATGTTGTGTGTTGTGTTGTGTGTTAGTCGCTCAGTTGTGTCTGACTCTTTGCGTCCCTGTGGACTGTAGCCTGCCAGGCTCCTCTGTCCCTGGGGATTCTCCAGGAAAGAATACTGGAGTGGGTTGCCATTTCCTTCTCCAGGGGATTTTCCTGACCCAGGGATCAAACCAGGGTCTCCTGCATTGCAGGTGGATTCTTCACTGTCTGAGTCACCGGGGAAGCCTGTCTGCCTCTAATGCAGTTCTTTTCTAAACCTAGAACTCACTACCCATGAGATATGGCTCCACTGTGATTGCTAGTCTGGGCTGACTTCATACACAGAGCAAAACTGCAGCCTTTCACTTCCTCCTGATCTTAGGAAAGCCAGGGCTTCACCACTCTAACTGCTGAGACTCTCAACTTCCCACGTTCTTCTTCTTTTCTCTTATTTTACTTTCTCCTTCATAGCTCTCTTCATCTTTCACTTCACCCCAAATTATAACAGGGCTTAGGTCTTTTATTCATTTTGTGGTTGGTGGTGATCCCTGGGTTTGGATCCCTGTGTTCACTATTGAGATTCTGTTCTCTAAGGATTCCTTCCTGCTCATGCTTGCTTCCTAGGTTGCTGTGTTTTCTAGAGCCATGACTTGACTGGGAGACGTGGGCTGAACAAGTTTTGTGATCACAAGAGCAACGGCCCTCACGAGTGTGCCGTGCAGCTCGCTTCCTCCAGCTCTCCTAGATTAGCACCTGAACACAGCAGCGGGGTTTCATGTCACTGGCATGAGCTTCACAGTTCCCAATCTTGGCACCGTTATCTCATGTTTTCACTCACTTTATCACCTTAGGCATCATCTTTTTTTCTTCTTGTTTATTAAGCACTACTTATTTTTTATTTATTTACTAGACCACACCAGGCTGCATGTGGGATCTTAGTTCCCTGACCAGTGATCGAACCTGAGCCCCTTGTGTTGGAAGGACAGAGTCTTAAGCACTGGACGGCCAGGGAAATCTCAAGGCATCATCTTTTTTTTTTTTTTTTAATTTTATTTATTTGGCTGTGAACTCTTAACTGAAGCATGTGGGATCTAGTTCCCTGACCAGGAAACGAACTCTGCTTTGGGAGCGTGACATCTCAGCTACCAGCCCACCAGAGAAGTCCCACTAAGGCCTCATCTTTGATGAGGACTTGTCCAAAGTTCCAGTACCTGCAGACTCAACTCAGTCCTGATCACGTTCTCTTTCTCTTCTTCACTCTTTTCACTCTCCCCTTCCTCAGCACTCAGAGCTCTCTTGGAACTATAGGTTAAGCCATGCAATTTGAGTGCTGCTGTTTTTACGGGACTTTGAAGGAGATCTTAGTATTCTGGGCAAGCCCTCCATTTCCTTGACCTGGACTCTAACCTTGCCTCTTACTAGCCTCCTTCCCAGGAACTAAATCTGACTGCCGCCCTGTTGTGTAGGGGAGGAGCCCAGGAAGCAGGAGAACGTGTTCCCCCTGGCTTTGCTTTCCTGGTTCCTGTGCCTCATTCACCTATGACTCCTCACCCTCCCTGCCTCACCAAACACACAGGCTTGCTCTTCTCCACAGAGCCTGGGCAGTCAACACTCATCTGGCCAGGTCAGGTGTACCTTCCAGTCCCAGCGGCACAGGGCAGGGAACACAGGACCCAGGAGAGCTAGGGTTAAGACTTGCAGGGACACAGCTTCCCCCTCCTCCTCCATATATGTACCTGTAGAGAGATTTGTTTTAAGCAATTGGCTCACAAAATTGTGAGGCCTGGCCAGTCCAAAATTTGTCAGGCATACTGGCACCTTGGAAATTTCAGGTAAGAGCTGATATTAAAAAAAAAAAAATTATTTTATTTGTTTTCGGCTATGCTGGGTCTTCTTTGCTGAGTGGGCTGTTCTCTAGTTGTGGAAAGCGGGGCCTGCTCTCTAGTTGCGATGTGCAGGTTTCTCATTGCGGCGGCTTCTCTTGTGGAGCATGGACTCTAGGGTGTGCCGGCCTCAGTAGTTGCGGCACGTGGGCTCCGCAGTGGAGGTTCCCGGGCTCTAGAGCACAGGGCCAGTAGTTGTGGCACACGGGCTTAGATGCTCCATGGCATGTGGGATCTTCCTGGATTAGGGATCGAACCTGTGTCTGTTGCTTTGGCTGGCAGATTCTTTACCACTGAGCCTCCAGGGAAGCCCTGACAGTTGATATTAGTTTTGAGTTTCAATCCCTTCAGGCAGGCAAGCTGAAAACTCAGGCAAGATTCTATGTTACAGTCTTGGGGCAAAATTCTCTCCTCTCCGAGAAACTTCTTTGCCTTCAAGTGTTTGAATGACACCTTCTCACGTTAGGGAGGATAATCGACTTTTCTTGAAGTCAACTGGTCATGATGATCACACCTACAAAATACGTTCACAGCAGGATCTAGGCTAGCATTTGATCAAGCAGCTGGACCCATGGCCTAGCCAAGCTGACGCATAAAACTAACCATCATGGTCTGCCTTTGTCAGCTAGGCACCCATACACGTCTCCCTTAATCATGCTGATGTCTGTATAAAGATAATAGCAACTCCAGCTTCCATCTAACATGATATGACCAAGTTGACACATAAGATGAACAATCGCACCACTCTCCCCCAAAGCTCTCCTATTACGCTCTTCCGTAGACTCAGTGTTAGTCACTCTGTCATGTCTGACTCTTTGTGAACCCATGGACTATAGCCCACCAGGCTCCTCTGTCCATGGGGTTCTCCAGGCAAGAACACTGGAGTGGATTGCCTTTTCCTTCTTCAGGGGATCTTCCCAACCCAGGGATCGAACCCAGGTCTCCTGAATTGGCAGGTGAATTCTTTACTGCTGAGCCACCAGGAAGCCCTATAATCTCACGTACCTTTCCCTAAATATACTTGGGTTTTTCTGCACCTCCATGTCTTTTTTCATGCTGTTTTCTCTGCTTGGGTCCCTCCGCCATCCTCTGTGATCAACTACATGTCATTCAGGACTCAGAGCAATGAGTTATCAGCACTTCATAAACCTGACTGGAGAAGGCAATGGCACCCCACTCCAGTACGCTTGCCTGGAAAATCCCATGGACGGAGGAGCCTGGTGGGCTGTAGTCCATGGGGTCGCTACGAGTCGGACTCGACTGCATGACTTCACTTTCACTTTTCACTTTTACGCATTGGAGGAGGAAATGGCAACCCACTCCAGTGTCCTTGCCTGGAGAATCCCAGGGACGGGGGAGCCTGGTGAGCTGCCATCTCTGGGGTCGCACAGAGTCGGACACGACTGAAGCGACTTAGCAGCAGCAGCAGCAGCAGCATAAACCTGACAGGACATGTCTCAGTGAAGACTGAGATTAAAGCAAAGGCATGGCCAATTATCTGTCATGAAAGTAAAGATACACCTCAAGCATTTAATAATTTGAAAACAAAATTATAAATTTTGTAAAATGGGTGTTGGGCTGCTCCTTGTGTTGATGACATAGGGCACCTTAACAGACAGCAAAGAGGGTGTGGGTGTTGAGTGTCTGTGCCTGCCTCTGTTATAACAGTGAATGTTTAAAAAATAAATGCTAACCATGCCGGATGTTAAATATTAAACAATATTGATGTCATTAGCTTCATGTAGCTTTGGAAATAATTTTGGGGATGTAAAATTATTGTATGACATTTTCCAACCAACACTGAGGCCCCCAGGGCGGGGGTTTCCAGTGCTAAAAGAGGTGAAGCGCCAGGCAAAGCTGGTGAGCTGGGCACTCTAGTGCCCCCTTTCCTTAGTTATGCTGAATAAGTTGCCTATAACTGTGGAGATTAGGGCAGATGAGGAAAGGTAAGGATCTGAGGAATGGGTTTCAGGAGGCATTTGAAATTAGAAGAGCACAATTAGGGCAGGATTAGTATACTGTTCAGAGGGAGCATCAGCCTAAAGCAAAGGGGATGACTTGAGAGCCAGGACTGTGGGCTCCAGAGTCATTTAGACTTGGGCTTGAATCCCCGTGTCTTTGTTTACCAGCTGTGTGACCTTGGGCTAGTTCCCACACTAAATTCCACAGTAAATGGAGAAACAATGGTACCGAACTGTTGGGAAGTGTAATTGAAATATGGCATATAAAGCATTTAGGAGAGTTGTGTGGCTAAGAGTCCAAAAACATGTTAGTGGCTGGCATTACTATTCTTGCGACTAAGAAAGTCACATAAAGGGATCAGGTAGAAGTTCTTGGGGAGGAATAAGTAGGGAGGAGTCAAAGAGAGGAGAGGTGGAAGTCTGGATGAGAAAGCTCTGAGCATCCCTTCTTGGGCACTCTCAGATCCACCTCTCTCTGCCTTGTTTACTCCCAAGTGCAAAAAAGTAGCAACTAAGCTGAGAAATACTTTCTATATAGAAGAAAATTAAACAGTGAATGACTCTCAAACTCACTGCTGAAAGTTTAATTTTTACTGATGTGTATTTTTTATTGATTTACAATATATTTTTTCAGATGTATGGCATTTTTATAGGTGACTCCAATGGCAACCCTCTTCAGTATTCTTGCCTGGGAAATCCATGGACAGAGGAGCCTGGCAGGCTATAGTCCATGGGGGTCACAAAGAGTCATACCTGACTTAACAACTGAACCGGCATTTAAAGTTATTATAAACTGATGTCTTTATTTCCCTGTGCTATAGAATACATCCTTGCTGCTTATTTATTTTATACATAGTAGTGTTTCTTAATCCCTCCCCCAGTAGCCACTGTTTAGTCTCTTTATCTGTGAATCTGTGAAAGTTTAAAATTGATGTTAAATTACAATTAAGAGAGTAGAGTTCTACCATAGGACTCAGGATAGAAGAAATGTTTCCTAAATGAGAGAAATGCCATTAAAATCATCTGGTTTTAAGTAGATCTGAGAGTAGAGAGAGGGAAGGAAAGAAGAGAGAAGGAGGCAGGAGAAGTCACCCAGACCTTCAGAGAAGGGACTGTATCCCACCCCAGGTGGCGATCATTCAGAAGGGTTCCCTCTGGGATTTATAACAGCTTTTTTTTTTTTCTTTATTTAAAACTTAAATTAATTTATTTGTTTTAATTGGAGGCTAATTACTTTACAATATTGTAGTGGTTTTTGCCATACATTGCCATGAATCAGCCATGGGTATACATGTGTTTCCCATCCTGAAGCCCCCTCCCACCTCTCTCCCTATCCCATCCCTCAGGGTCATCCCAGTGCACCAGCCCTGAGCACCCTATCTCATGCATTGAACCTGGACTGGCAATCTATTTCACATATGGTAATATACATGTTTCAATGCTATTCTCTCAAATCATCCCACACTCGCCTTCTCCCACAGAGTCCAAAAGTCTATAACAACTTATTTTTAAATTTGAGCAAGAATGATGACATTTGCATCAAAGCAATTTTCCCCTCAGAGTTTTCTGCATGGCAGCCTTTACGTCCTTATTCCTCAAGCTGTAGATCAGAGGGTTCAGCATGGGGATCACTGTGGTGTAGAACACGGAGGCCACGTTCTCCTGGGCCAGGGAGCTGGCCGTGGAGGGTTTCAAGTACATGAAGGCGGTCGTTCCATAGAAATCCCCACGGCTGCAAAGTGGGAGCTGCAGGTGCTAAAGGCTTTGGTCCGTCCCTCTGTGGTGCTGATGTGGAGGATACTGGACAGGATGAAGGCATAGGAAATTAGGACTGTTAAGCTAGTAACTACGATGTTGAATCCAGCCAAAAAGAAGACTGTCATCTCAATGTCGTAGGTGCTAGAGCAGGAAAGTTTCATGAGGGGGACGATGTCACAGAAGTAATGACTGATGAGGTGTCCACAGTAGGGCAGTTTCAGCATGAGGCCAGTCTCTATGGTTGAGCCAATGAGCCCCATGGCATAGACCCCAGCCAGGAGCAGGGAGCAGACTCGATGAGACATGATGATGTTGTAAAGCAGAGGCCTGCAGATGGCAACATAGCGGTCATAGGCCATCACTGTCAGCATGTAACACTCAGCAACAACAAACACCAGGAACAAGTAGAGCTGTGACATGCACCCTGCATAGGAGATGGTGTTCTTCTCTGACACAAAGTTCACCAGCATCTTAGGGGTAGTGACAGAGGAGTAACAGAGATCCACAAAGGACAGGTTGCTGAGGAAATAGTACATGGGGGTGTGAAGCTGAGCATTTAGACAAATCAGGGTTATCATACCCAGATTCCCTACCATGGTGATGGAATAGATGCAAAGGAAGAGAAAGAAGAGGGGGAGCTGGAGCTCTGGTCGACTTGTTAAACCTCCGAGAATGAACTCTGTCACTGTGGAGTGATTTTCTGCAGCCATTCTCCTTGGGGGACCTGTGTGATGTGAGAGAATTGCATGAAAGGCTGCTTCTTGCACTGCTGGTGAAGCTAGTTTTGAGAATGTGGGCCAGCTGAGTGATCCTGGTGTCTTTCCTGATGAATATTCCCTCATTCTGCAGTTTGTTTTGGGAGGAAGACAAAACCCTGAGTATTTCAAAGATGAGTCAAAAAGGGGGCAAGATCTGGAGCTGCTGTCGCTTTCATGGTTCTCAAATAGCTTAGCACACTGGGTCTGGCAATCCACTCCAGTATTCTGCCTGGAGAATCCCCATGGAGCTTAAAGAACTTAATGCAAAATGGCACCAAATGTTAATACTCTGTATCAACAATGTTTGATGCAATATGATCAAAAGATTAAAGTCTAACACTTATCGTATCTGGTGTTTAACAGGTCCTGCTTAGTATTTGTTGAATACTCTAGGACCAGATTTTTTTCTGCAACCCAAACTCTCAGATCCAGTATGAGATATTATTTGAAGGTCTGTCTTCTCACTTTCTTGCTGACTTTTAAAGTTTTCCTTAGAGATGGAAAAGGATTCCTGAGGATGGAAAAATATTTTAAAGCATCATATCCTGTGCCAATTCACTGGCCTGGAAGGACTGTATCAATCTATTCTCATCAGCCCTGGTTGAAAATCTATGTGGATACATGTATGGGCCTAGGCTTGAGCACAATCCATCCACCCAAAGCACTTGTCGGTCCAGCAGCAGATCTTACTTCCAATGGTCTCTTGAGTCCTAAAACGACAGTGTGAGGCTGCGGTCCCTGGTGGCCTGACTCCCTAGCTTTAATATAGCTCCTCTGACAGAGATGTCCAGGCCCTCCCTTGGAAGCTGATTTCATTCACTGTCCATCTGCTCCTTCTGCCCTTTCCCCTCCCTCTATCACTATTTTCACACTGAGTGAGTGAGTTAAGTCGCTCAGACGTGTCCGACTCTTTGCGACCCTGTGGACTGTAGCCCACCAGTCTCCTCTGTCCATGGGATTCTCCAGGCAAGAATACTGGAGTTGGCTGTCATTTCCTTCTCCAGGGAATCTTCCCGACCCAGGGATTAAACCCAGGTCTCCCGCATTGCAGGCAGATGCTTTAACCTCTGAGCCATAGTGTTATTTTCTACTTCTACTTTCCAGGCTTGGCTTCCTTAAGAGGAAACATCACTTAGATACTAAAATATCATGTACAACCATATACGGAGTTAAGATAAAAGGCTAGTTCTCCAGGCTTTTTACTCCCAAGCTCTCTCTAAAAATTCTGGGTACACATATCTTACAAAAAATTGTGGGTCATCTTCAAAACCCCCTACCCAAAAATTTCTAAATGCAAACTGAAATGCAACTAGGCCCCTAACTGCACTAACACTTGGACTGTTACAAGGTCTTCCAGACTCCTCAAGTTCCACTTCCTTCCTCAACTCCAACCTCTTCCCCATACCTACATACCTACATCACCTTCGTTGGTGAGAAAAGACAGAACAAGACTTGAAGCATTTCATATGCCTCCCTGTTGTTCTGAATTTAAAGTCTTCAAGATAATGTTCAAGATCCTCCAGGATCTGGTCTTCACCTTATTCAGCTCATATCTCCCATGGATCTCTCATACAAACCTGTTGATTCAATTAGGCCTAATTTCCATCCTAATTTCTATCCCACACAAGCCAAAATCACTGTATAGAGGAAAACAGAATTGACCTAACAATAAAAATGTCTGAATTCCAGACATTTTTGGCATACACTAGCTGTGTACCTTTGGACATGTGCTTTGCCTCTCTGGGCTCGGTTTCCCTATCTATAAACAGAATGATTGAACCGGATCATCTTAATAATCTTCCCAGTTTAAGAGAAATTACTCTATGATTCCTATAAGACCAACAAAATCCACTTTTTCAAAAGTCTGCAGGTCCTCCATGGATTCATTCTAAGCACTCCAGATCACACTATTCTCTCCATTCTCTGAACTCCCTGTCTGGAATTCAAAACAAATCAAACAGTGCATTCCTGGACCAGCATCATTGGCATCACTTGGAGACATTAGAGATGCAAATTCTCAGGCCTCACCCCAGGCCTACCAAATCAGGAACTCTGGGATGGGGCCCAGTGATCTGTGTATCACGCTGTCTCCAGATGAGGCTGAAGGTTTCAAGTTTGAGAATCTCAATCCTGTAGGTAATAAGCAGTAGAGTTAATATCAGAGATATATTTTGTTTCAGAAATTAAATTCTTCTATCATTTATGCAAGTCCTAAATATTGACTGAATGTGAACATCCAGTAACCGATCTCAGATTGATGAAGTGTCAGGGGATATGGTAGTTACAACAGTATTATTGAGTTTCAAGTCAATTTCTGTGTCTGAAAGATGAAGAGATGAGTGATAATAATTTCTAAGGTGGTTGTAGAAACAATATGGTATAATGCAGTTTGAATTGTTTTTTCAAGATGTCATTTCTTATACAAATGTGAGTTGTCAGTAGATGTCTGAAAAGTTTTCCTAGTGTTTCACTGGCCCCAGGCCCTAAGGCAATGGTACTAAACATTGACTATATATTATAACCACTTGCAACATGTAAAAAGTGTTGATATCTATGTTCCATCCAGAGAGATTCTAATTAATTCATCTCTAGTGAAGCCTGGGCCCTGACATATAGGTTATTCCAGGGTAAATGCTCATCAGCTACTTTATTATTGTTCTTATTTTCATTTTTTGATCATGATATCAAACCATCATCTCTCTAATGACAAAGTACTAAGTTACCAACATGTCCTAAGAAGCATGGATCATCATTGCTGGATATGATACCTATAGATATCCCTTCTCTGACAGGTATTCTTTAAGTTAAAGTCTTAAATTTGCACTCTTTTAATTGGTTACTTACACATTTACTAACTTTTGTATACTGCTCTTCAAAAGTCATTCTCATTAACTCCTCTGAAGAATACTGCATATGAGGAGAAATGTGTTTAGAGGAGAAGTTTCATTAGCATGTTTATATGGAGAAAACTGAAGTGCCAGACACTAAGTGACTTTCCAGAGACTTTCTAATTATGAAGAAGTTGAAACTGAAACTGCTTTCTTCTGATCACGAACTTTTCCCTTTGCCCAAGTGTGTAGCCTTACAAATCGAGGCACCTAGAGGTTTAAGCAGTGTTGTGATTGAATGTGCTTTATCCTTGATGTCTTATATTGTGCATACATGTACAAAGGAGAATGCTGTATTATTTTCCTATTCTGTAGGAAACAGAAGCTCTAAAATTTAAATAAGTTACCAAAAGATGTAAAACTAGGAAGACATGGAACTTGTTCTAACTAAACCTTAGGACTTCGTCTACCAGTTTGTTATTTGTCCACTAAACTATGTTACCTTGTTCTAGATTATCTTTTTTGTAGCAGTTTATTATTATTTAGTGAAGTTAGTTTATTGAAGTTTTGGACAAAGATGATAGATTTCATGGGCAATTTCAGATGCATTAAAGAAAAATTATCAGGACTTCCCTGGGGGTCCAGTGGTTAAGAACCTGTCTGTCAGCACAGGTGGCATGAGTTTGATCCCTGGTCTGGGAAGATCCCACATGCCACAGAGTAACTAAGCCCGTGCGCCACAACCACTTAAGCATGAGTTCTGCAAGTACTGAAGCTTGTGCCCTAGATCCCATGCTTTGCAACAAGGTAAGCCACTGTCAAGAGAAGCCCGTGCACAGCAACTAGAGAGTAGCCCTCACTTGCTGCAACTAGAGGAAGCCTTTGTGCAACTCCAAAGACCCTGTGCAGAAAAAAACCCTAATTAATTAATTTAAGAAATAAAAAAGAAAAATTACCAAGCAAATATGTGCATTGCAGAAAATCAGGAATACAAATAAGCAAAAATAAAATAACCTTCTGGCTCCTTGGAGACAAGAAATAGTCATCATGATTTTTTAGGTTTTTTTCAATGCTTCAGTGCATATATACATCACTGATTCAATGGACATGAATTTGAGCAAAGTCTGGGAGATGATGAGGGACAAGGAGTCTTGGAACGCTGAAGTCCGTGGGATCACAAAGAGTCAGACACAACTTGGAGACTGAACATCAAAAATATATGTATCTAGGCTTCCACAGTGGCTCAGATGTGAAAGTATCTGCTTGCAATGCAGGAGACCTAGGGTTTCATCCCTGGGTTGGGAAGATACCCTGGAGATGGGCATGGCAACTGACTCCAACGTTCTTGCCTGGAGAATCCCACGCACAGAGGAGCCTGGTGGGCTACAGTCCACATGGTCCCAAAGAGTCCAACATGACTGAGCATGTCATTTCACTTTCACATATGTATCTATATGTGTATAAGCATACAAGTAAATAATTTTTGAATCTTTTTTAATGTATCACTTTATAATTTTATAATGCATTGTCTTGTTCCTATAATAATAGTAACTTTAGCACTAACTATATTTCTTTTTATAGGTGTAAAAATCCTTGATTATATTAATAGTATGAAGATAAGAAAATCTGAATTACACTATAAACTCTACATGTTAAATTACTGATGGTTAAATTGCTAACTTTATAATAATTGCTATCAGAGGTAACTAAGATTTTTTGAGTATTATTTCCGTTAATTGTGAAAAAGAAAAAAATTCTTGCAGGGAGCAACAATAGATTAAAAATATCTTACAAATTCCCTTCTACTCAAACCCCACCTCTTAAAACTTAAGAAACATAGAAAATCCACCTAGAATACACCATTGCCAGAAATCACAGGGCCATATAGACTGAACAGTATTTACTTCGTGAGGTGCAGATGGGAAAATCCTAGACAGCATTGACTTATTTATTGATTCCCACAATCATCTAACAATATAAAATAGGAAAACATGACCCCATATTTGATATCCGTCACTACAATTCCTACCTGCAGTTCTACCAGACCATCAGAGGCTCAGGATTGCTGCCCACAAGAACACAGCACACAAAGAAAAACCGCCCAGAGATGAAGGTAAACACAGGGTTGGAAATAGCCTGCATCAGACACAAGAGGTGATGAAAGAAATATCTTTCTCATAGAGTTGTTTAAATTGTAATTAAATACCTCTACCGATGTACAGCTGTACACAGTCTCCTGGAAGCATTTGGAAATGCCTCAATTTTGACAGTTGTTAGGAAATCAATATTAGGAGATGAGAGGACCAAATAGATTTACATCTAGCCCTAAATTTATTCAAAGGGGCCAATGCCACCATGAAAAAGGGTGCATGAGGTAGGGAGATGTGTGGGTATATTTATATATATATGAACAGAACTTCTGGGAGGCAGTCACTACAGAGACTGGGGCCCTTAGCAGAGGACAATTAGAGTTTTGAATTACACTTGTGCTGTGAATTATTTTCTTGGTCCCAAGTGTGTTAATTTTCCTTTTATTGGGAAAGTCAAAGTGCTGTTTGAGAAACTACAATCTAATTCCTCTTCAAATAATTTACCATCAATGAGTCCATCCCCATCCACATTATCATTATTACAAGCAGCACCACCAGCCCCACGACCCCCGCGGTTATTATTATCAGCACCATTGTCAGTCACTGTCATTATGGTTGCTACTCATCATTAGTTATTCGCGATCAAGCATAATCAACTATGATTAAAAGGCTTATTTGAAAGCATTAAAAAAAGAGTTGACTATTTTAATAAAATTGTGTAATTTCACTAAAGGAATGTTAATTCATAAGGAGTGCTTAATTTGTCACCTTGATGTTGGACCTCTAGATTGACTGTGTAGAATGGCAGGAGGTTGAGGCCATAAGAAGGTAGATTTATAAGAATTCTTCACTTGCATATTCTCATTCATAAGGAAAATATGCTGATAAGAATGTGCCCCTTTCAAGACTACATTCAGTAATATATTATCTATAAAAATGCTGCTAGTGAAGATTTTTAAATTCAACTTTTTCTTTTGAGTTAATTGTAGATTCACATAGGGGTACAAGAAATAATAGAGAGAGATCCTGTGTACCCTTGAGCAGTTTCCCCAATGGGAACAATTTGCAAAATTATAATACAACATCACACCCAGAATGTCCTTGGAATTTGCCAAGCAAGAATACTGATGTGGGTAGCCATTTCCTTCTCCAGGGGATCTTCCAGACCCAGGGATCGAGCCTTCATCTTCCATATTGCAGGAAGATTCTTTTCCATCTGAGCCACCAGGGAAGCCCCCACATGTCGATTGGTCTTCTTCAGGTTTCTCCATTTTTCTTTATACTCATTTGTTTCCAAAGAATAGCAAGAAGAGATAAGAAAGCCTTCTTCAATGATCAATGCAAAGAAACAGAGGAAAACAACAGATTGGGAAAGCCTAGAGATCTCTTCAAGAAAGTTAGAGATACCAAGGGGGAACATTTTATGCAAAGATGGGCTTGTAAAGGACAGAAATGGTCTGGACCTAACAGAAGCAGAAGATATTAAGAAGAGGTGGCAAGAATACATGGAAGAACTGTACAAAAAAGATCTTTACGACCTAGATAATCATGATGATGTGATGACTAATCTAGAGCCAGACATCTTGGAATGTGAAGTCAAGTGGGCCTTAGAAAGCATCACTACGAACAAAGCTAGTGGAGGTGATGGAATTCCAGTGGAGCTATTTCAAATCCTGAAAGATGATGCTGTGAAAGTGCTGCACTCAATATGCCAGCTAGTATGGAAACCTCAGCAGTGGCCACAGGACTGGAAAAGGTCAGTTTTCATTCCAGTCCCAAAGAAAGGCAATGCCAAAGAATGCTCAAGCTACTGCACGATTGCACTCATCTCACATACTAATAGCGTAATGCTCAAAATTCTCCAAGCCAGGCTTCAGCAATACATGAACCATGAACTCCCTGATGTTCAAGCTGGTTTTAGAAAACGCAGAGGAACCAGAGATCAAATTGCCAACATCTGCTGGATCATGGAAAAAGCAAGAGAGTTCCAGAAAAACATCTATTTCTGCTTCATTGACTATGCCAAAACCTTTGACTGTGTGGATCGCAATAAACTGTGGAAAATTCTGAAAGAGATAGGAATACCAGACCACCTAACCTGCCTCTTGAGAAATCTGTATGCAGGTCAGGAAGCAACAGTTAGAACTGGACATGGAACAACAGACTGGTTCCAAATAGGAAAAGGAGTACGTCAAGGCTGTATATTGTCACCCTGCTTATTTAACTTATATGCAGAGTACATCATGAGAAACGCTGGACTGGAAGAAACACAAGCTGGAATCAAGATTGCCGGGAGAAATATCAATAACCTCAGATATGCAGATGACACCACCCTTATGGCAGAAAGTGAGGAGGAGCTAAAAAGCCTCTTGTTGAAAGTGAGAGAGGAGAGTGAAAAAGTTGGCTTAAAGCTCAACATTCAGAAAACGAAGATCATGGCATCTGGCCCCATCACTTCATGGGAAATAGATGGGGAAACAGTAGAAACAGTGTCAGACTTTGTTTTTTTGGGCTCCAAAATCACTGCAGATGGTGACTGCAGCCATGAAATTAAAAGGCGCTTACTCCTTGGAAGAAAAGTTATGACCAACCTAGATAGCATATTCAAAAGCAGAGACATTACTTTGCCGACTAAGGTCCGTCTAGTCAAGGCTATGGTTTTTCCTGTGGTCATGTATGGATGTGAGTTGGACTGTGAAGAAAGCACATCACTGAAGAATTGATGCTTTTGAAGTGTGGTGTTGGAGAAGACTCTTGAGAGTCCCTTGGACTACAAAGAGATCCAACCAGTCCATTCTGAAGGAGATCAACCCTGGGATTTCTTTGAAAGGAATGATGCTGAAGCTGAAACTCCAGTACTTTGGTCACCTCATGCGAAGAGTTGACTCATTGGAAAAGACTCTGATGCTGGGAGAGATTGTGGGCAGGAGGAGAAGGGGAAGACAGAAGATGAAATGGCTGGATGGCATCACGGATTCGATGGGCATAGGTTTGGGTAAACTCTGGGAGTTGGTGATGGACAGGGAGGCCTGGCGTGCTGTGGCTCATGGGGTCGCAAAGAGTAGGACATGACTGAGCAACTGAACTGAACTGATGGCCAAACAATTCTTAGATATTTATCTAAGGTAAATGAAAACATAGGTTTACATAGAGTTCTGTACATGAATGCTTATATATCCTTTATTCACAGTAACTCAAACTGGAAACAATCAACTGTCCTTCAACAGGTGGGAAACAATTTGTGCATCTAAACAAGCAATGGATTACTACTAATAAAAAAGAAATATATGATTGATACACACAACAATATGAAAGACCTTGAAAGCATTGTGCTGGGCAAAACATATGAGACACTGCTGTGTACTGTGGTCAGGGAAAACTGATCAATTGCTATAGAAAGTGAGTCAGTGTTTGCATGAGTTTGGGGATAAAGCGGAGATTGCACACTTTGACTTGTGACTTAGCCACATTTCTTTTATTTGCAAAAGTATATATATGATCTCACATTCTGTGATTATTGATTGAGTTTGAGTGTTAAGATTCAGTCTTTTTTTTTTTTTTAAAGTTCAGTTCAGTTCAGTTAGTCGCGCAGTCGTGTCCGACTCTTTGCGACCCCATGAATCGCAGCACGCCAGGCCTCCCTGTCCATCACCAACTCCCGGAGTTCACTCAGACTCACGTCCATCGAGTCCATGATGCCATCCAGCCATCTCATCCTCGGTCATCCCCTTCTCCTCCTGCCCCCAATCCCTCCCAGCATCAGGGTCTTTTCCAATGAGTCAACTCTTCACATAAGGTGGCCAAAGTACTGGAGCTTCAGTTTTAGTATCATTCCTTCCAAAAAGACCCATTTTATTGTAGTATAATCAACATACAAATGATGTACATAATGTGTACAATATTATTAGTCTGAAGGTAAGAATACACCAGTGTGGCCTTCCCAGGTGGCGCTAGTGGTAAAGGACCTGCCTGCCAGTGAAGGAGGCATAAGACGTGGTACCGAACTGTTGCGAATAGTAATTAAAAGAAGGCATATAAAGAATTTATGTGTTGTGTGGCTCAGAGTGAGTGCCCCCAAACATGGTAGTGGCTGGCATTATTATTACTGTGACTAAGAAATTCACATAAAAAGATCAGGCAGAAGTCCTTGGGTAGGAATAAGTAGGGAGGAGTGGAAAAGAGGAGAGGAAGTTGAGATGGCAAAGACTCTGGGAATCACTTCTTGATGACTGTCAGATCTACCTCTCTCTATCTTGTGTACTCCCAAGTGCAAAAAACTAGGAAGTGGGTTGAGAAATATTTTCTATATAGAAGAAAATTAAACACTGAATGACTCTCAAATTCATCGATAAGGTTTAATTTATTTATTGAAGTGTAGTTGATTTACAAAATTATATTTGTTTCACGTGGACAGCATTTTTATAGGTGACTCCATTTAAAGTAACTATATAATAATTGCCATGCTTATTTATTTTATGCATAGTAGCTGTGTGCTTAATCCCCTGACTGTCTTCTCCCCCACCACCCCAAGTAATCCCTCTTTTTTCTCTGTGAGTCTGTGAAACTTAAAAAAAAGTATATTAAATTACAATTTAGTTAGTAGATTTACTAAAGGACTCAGGATAGAGAAAAGGCTTCTGAAACAAGGAAAAGGAAGATAAAATCAGCTGGTTTTAAATAGAAATGAGAGAAGAGAGAGGGCAGGAAGGGGGGAAGGAAGGACACAGGAGAAGTCACCCAGCCATGCAGAGAAGGGACTGTATCCCATCCCAGGTGGCAAGAATTCTGAGGGCATCCCTCTGGGATTCATAACCAGTTATTTATTTTTATTTTTTTAAGTTTTATTTTTACTTTATTTTACTTTACATTACTGTATTGGTTTTGCCACACATTGACATGAATCTGTCTTGGGTGTACATGAGTTCCCAATCCTGAACTCCCCCGCCCCCCACCTCCCACCCCATATCAACTCTCCATAACCAGTTTTTTTTTCAATTTATTTATGTTTTATTGAAGGATAATTGCTTTATGGAATTTTGTTGTTTTCTGTCAAACCTCAACATGAATCAGCCATAGGTATACATATATCCCCTCCCTTTTGAACTTCCCTCCTGTCTCCCTCCCATTCCACCCCTCTAGATTTTTACAGAGCCCCTGCTTGAGTATCCTGAGACATACAGCAAATTCCCGTTTGCTATCTATTATACGTATGGTAATGTAAGTTTCCATGTTACTCTTTCCATACATCTCACCCTCTCCTCCCCTCTCTCCATGTCCATAAGTCTGTTCTCTACGTCTGTTTCTCCATTGCTGCCCTGTAAATGAATTCTTCAGTACCATTTTTGTAAATTCTAAATATATGCTTTAGAATAAGATATTTATCTTTCTCTTTCTGACTTACTTCACTCTGTATAATAGGTTCTAGGTTCATCCATCTCATCAAAATGGACTCAAATGCATTCCTTTTTATTGTTGAGTAATATTCCATTGTGTATATGTACAACAACTTCTTATCCATTCATCTGTTGATGGACATCTAGATTGCTTCTATGTTCTAGCTATTGTAAATAGTCCTGCAATGCACAAGGGGATTCATATGTCTTTTTAAATTTTGGTTTCCTCAGGGATATACCTAAGAGTGGGATTGCTGGGTCATATGATGCTATTATTCCTAGTTTTTTTTAAGGAATCTCCATACTGTCTTCCATAGGCTTATCAATTTACATTCCCACCAACAATTCAAGAGCATTCCCTTTTCTTCACACCCTCTCCAGCATTGATTATTTGTAGACTTTTTGATGATGGCCATTCTGACTGGTGTGAGGTGATATCTCATTGTAGTTTTAATTTGCACTTCTCTAATAATGGGCAATGTTGAGCATCTTTTCACGCGTTTGTTAGCTGTCTGTATGTCTTCTTTGGAGAAATGTCTCTTTAGGTTTCCCTCCCCACCCCCAATTTTGATTGGGTTATTTGTTTTTCTGTTATTGAGTTGTATGAACTATTTGTATATTTTGGAAATATACAAATATTCAGTTGTTTCATTTGTTATTACTCTCTCCTATTCTGAGGATTGTTTTTTCAGCTTGCTTATAGTTTCCTTTGCTGTGCAAAAGCTTTTAAGTTTAATCAGGTCCCACTTGTTTACTTTTGTTCTTATTTACATTAAAGTGAAAGAGGTGAGTGAAAAAGTTGGCTTAAAGCTCAACATTCAGAAAATGAAGATCATGGCATCTGGTCCCATCACTTCATGGCAAATAGATGGGGAAACAGTGTCAGACTTTATTTTTTTGGGTTTCAAAATCACTGCAGATGGTGAATGCAGCCATGAAATTAAAAGACGCTTACTCCTTGGAAGAAAAGTTATGACCAACCTAGATAGCATATTCAAAAGCAGAGACATTACTTTGCCAACAAAGGTCCATCTAGTTAAGGCTTTGGTTTTTCCTGTGGTCATGTATGGATGTGAGAGTTGGACTGTGAAGAAAGCTGAGCATCGAAGAATTGATGCTTTTGAGCTGTGGTGTTGGAGAAGACTCTTGAGAGTGCCTTGGACTGCAAGGAGATCCAACCAATCCATCCTAAAGGAGATCAGTCCTGGGTGTTCATTGGAAGGACTGATGCTGAAGCTGAAACTCCAATACTTTGCCACCTCATGTGAAGAGTTGACTCACTGGAAAATATCCTGATGCTGGGAGGGATTGGGAGCAGGAGGAGAAGGGGATGACAGAGGATGAGATGGCTGGATGGCATCACCAACTCGCTGGACATGAGTTTGGGTAAACTCCGGGAGTTGGTGATGAACAGGGTGGCCTGGCATGCTGCGATTCATGGGGTTGCAAAGAGTCGGACACAACTGAGCAACTGAGCTGAACTGAACTGAAATGAGGAGATGGGTCCTAGAGGATCTTGCTTTGGTTTATGTCATAGAGTGTTCTGCCTATGTTTTCCTCTAAGAGTTTTATACTTTCTGGTCTTACATTTAGGTCTTTAATCCATTTTGAGTTTATCTTTGTGTATGGTATTAGGAAGTGTTCTAATTTCATACTTTTACATGTAGCTGTCCAGTTTTCCCAGCATCTTGGCCTGGCATGCTGCGATTCATGGGGTTGCAAAGAGTCGGACACAACTGAGCAACTGAGCTGAACTGAACTGAAATGAGGAGATGGGTCCTAGAGGATCTTGCTTTGGTTTATGTCATAGAGTGTTCTGCCTATGTTTTCCTCTAAGAGTTTTATACTTTCTGGTCTTACATTTAGGTCTTTAATCCATTTTGAGTTTATCTTTGTGTATGGTATTAGGAAGTGTTCTAATTTCATACTTTTACATGTAGCTGTCCAGTTTTCCCAGCATCACTTATTGAAGAGGCTGTCTCTGCCCCATTATATATTCTTGCCTCCTTTGTACCCATAGGTGCATGGGTTTATTTCTGGGCATTTTATTTTGTTCCATTGATCTATAATTCTGTTTTTGTGCCAGTACCATACTGTCTTGATGACTGTAGCTTTCTAGTATAATCTGAAGTCAGGAAGATTGATTCCTCTAGCTCCATTCTTCTTTCTCAAGACTGACTTGCCTACTCAGGGCCTTTTGTGTTTCCATATGAATTGTGAATTTTTTTTGTTCCAGTTCTGTGAAAAATACCATTGGTAATTTGAAAGGGATCACATTGAGTCTGTAGGAACCTATGAAACAGAAACAGACTCTTGGACCGAGTACAGACTTGTCATTGCCCAGGTAGAGGATTTTGGGGGAGGGATGGAGTGGGAGGTTAGACTTAGCAGATGTAAGCTTTTATATAGAGAGCGAATAAACAACAAGGTCCTATATATAGCACAGAGAGGTATATGCAATATCCTATGATAATCCATAATGGAAAAGGATATTTAAAAAGGATGTACATATATGTATAACTGAATCACTTTGCCGTACAGCAGAAATTAACACAACATTGAAAATCAACTATACTTCAATTTAAAACTAAAAAACACCAACAAAAGTGAAGTGCTGTGTCTACCCCTTACTCTTTTTTAGATAATGAGTTAATTTTAAGTAGTTCAAGAAAAGAAGAACACAAACGGACACATTATCGAGGGAGAGGGCTTTCGATGCACTTTCAACTTTTCTGAAGGCTTGAAATTATTCAAAATAAGATTGGGAGGAATCTAGGCTACTCTGATGTGAGCCAAACACAAGGCACACTGGACAAGAGGACCCCTCCTGTCCCATCCAGCCTGCTGACTGAGGCTCCTGTTGGGGCAGGGTCCCAGCAGTGTGGCATTATTTCACAGTGACCCCTAGAGGTGCTGTGCACTCAGGGTAGACTGAGTTTGGCCCTTGGCAAACTGTCAAGTTCATGAACAAAGAAGAGCAGCCCATCCAATTACCCCATCTCTCCTGACACAAATTATATAGAGTGCAGTGCATCCGGTCAGCCCTCTGACCTAAGTGTCAGTCCCTGGAGGTGGGGCTTCTATGCTATCCCATGATAGGTCATCTCCATGACGACAACCAGCACAGCAGGCTGGATGGACAGGCTGGGTGGGCATGGAGACAGGCAAGAGCAGGGGTCCTAAGGCTGACGTGAGGCCACCCCTCACCAGCTCCACCAGCATGACTTAGATGACCAATCAAGGAGGAAATTGAGGGTCCTTAGAAAGGAAGGGCAGACAAGGTGGACGTGGGAGTGGGCAGGGAGAGCAGACCCTGGGGTTGAGACAGGCTGCTGATGGGAAATTTGAGATTCGTCATTGTGACACCAGTGACATACATGGACTCACAAGAATGAGGACAGGGAACACGAGGGAATGCTCACGGTCACGCCTAGAGCAGGGCTGCAGGCTGAGCCGGGCTCCACAGGAAGCCATTTCCTCAAGATCAGACTCTGCCTCTCCTGCTGAGCTCTGTTCTAAGCCCTTGGGCACTTGTGTAAGGTCCTCCTTGTCACACATGATGCTGGTCAGTCTCCATCCACAGACCAAAGAGCCTGAAGTCTCGCAATAAAGATGAGACTGGCAGTCCAGTGGTTAAGAAGTCACCTTCCAAGGCAGCAGGTGCGCGTTCAGCCCCTGGTTGGGAGCTAAGATTTCACATGCCTCGTGGCCAAAACCCCCTCTGCCCTTGGGAAGACGTGCCAGATAAGTCAAGCTATTTTTAAAACTGAGAAAGAATAATAACATTCGTATCAAAACAATTTTTCCCTCAGAGTTCTCTGGATGGCCACCTTTACCTCCTTATTCCTCAAGCTGTAGATCAGAGGGTTCAGCATGGGGATCACTGTGGTGTAGAACACGGAGGCCACGTTCTCCTGGGCCAGGGAGCTGGCCGTGGAGGGTTTCAAGTACATGAAGGCGGTCGTTCCATAGAAAATCCCCACGGCTGCAAAGTGGGAGCTGCAGGTGCTAAAGGCTTTGGACCGTCCCTCTGTGGTGCTGATGTGGAGGATACTGGACAGGATGAAGGCATAGGAAATTAGGACTGTTAAGCTAGTAACTACGATGTTGAATCCAGCCAAAAAGAAGACTGTCATCTCAATGTCGTAGGTGCTAGAGCAGGAAAGTTTCATGAGGGGGACGATGTCACAGAAGTAATGACTGATGAGGTGTCCACAGTAGGGCAGCTTCAACATGAGGCCAGTCTCTATGGTTGAGCCAATGAGCCCCATGGCATTCCTTATTCCTCAAGCTGTAGATCAGAGGGTTCAGCATGGGGATCACTGTGGTGTAGAACACGGAGGCCACGTTCTCCTGGGCCAGGGAGCTGGCCGTGGAGGGTTTCAAGTACATGAAGGCGGTCGTTCCATAGAAAATCCCCACGGCTGCAAAGTGGGAGCTGCAGGTGCTAAAGGCTTTGGACCGTCCCTCTGTGGTGCTGATGTGGAGGATACTGGACAGGATGAAGGCATAGGAAATTAGGACTGTTAAGCTAGTAACTACGATGTTGAATCCAGCCAAAAAGAAGACTGTCATCTCAATGTCGTAGGTGCTAGAGCAGGAAAGTTTCATGAGGGGGACGATGTCACAGAAGTAATGACTGATGAGGTGTCCACAGTAGGGCAGCTTCAACATGAGGCCAGTCTCTATGGTTGAGCCAATGAGCCCCATGGCATAGACCCCAGCCAGGAGCAGGGAGCAGACTCGATGAGACATGATGATGTTGTAAAGCAGAGGCCTGCAGATGGCAACATAGCGGTCATAGGCCATCACTGTCAGCATGTAACACTCAGCAATGACAAACACCAGGAACAAGTAGAGCTGTGACATGCACCCTGCATAGGAGATGGTGTTCTTCTCTGACACAAAGTTCACCAGCATCTTAGGGGTAGTGACAGAGGAGTAACAGAGATCCACAAAGGACAGGTTGCTGAGGAAATAGTACATGGGGGTATGAAGCTGAGAATTTAGACAAATCAGGGTTATCATGCCCAGGTTCCCTATCATGGTGACTGAGTAGATCCCAAGGAAGAGGAAGAAGAGGGGGAGCTGGAGCTCTGGTCGATTTGTTAAACCTCCGAGAATGAACTCTGTCACTGTAGAGTGATTTTCTGCAACCATTCTCCTTGGGGGACCTGTGTGATATGAGAGAAGAATTGCATGAAAGGCTGCTTCTTGCACTGCTGGTGAAGTTAGTTTTGAGAATGTGGGCCAGCTGAGTGATCCTGGTGTCTTTCCTGATGAATATTCCCTCATCCTGATGTTTGTTTTGGGAGGAAGACAAGACCCTGAGTATTTCAAGGATGAGCCAAAAAGGGGGCAAGATCTGGAGCTGCTCTCCCTTTCATGGTCTGAAATAGCCTAGCACGGTGGGTCTTAAAGTGCAGTTCCTGGACCAGCATCATTGGCATTACATGAAGACATCAGAGATGCAGATTCTCAGGCCTCACCCCAGACCTACCAAGTAGGAACTCTGGGATGGGGCCCAGTGATCTGCGTATCACATTGTCTCCAGATGAGGCTGAAGAGAATCTCAATCCTGTAGGTAATAAGCAGTAGAGTTAATATCAGAGATATATTTTGTTTCAGAAATTAAATCCTTCTATCATTTATGCAAGTCCTAAATATTGACTGAATGTGAACATCCAGTAACCTATCTCAGACTGATGATGTGTCAGGGGGATATGGTAGCTACAATATGGTAGTGTTTATTATTATTTTTATTTTCGTTTTTTGATCATGATATCAAACCATCATCTCCCTAATGACAAAGTACCTAAGTTACCAACATGTCCTAAGAAGCATGGATCATCATTGCTGGATATGATACCTATAGATATCCCTTCTCGACAGATATTCTTTAAGTTAAAGTCTTAAATTTGCACTATTTTAATTGGTTACTTACACATTTACTAACTTTTGTATACTGCTCTTCAAAAGTCATTCTCATTAACTCCTCTGAAGAATACTGCATATGAGGAGAAATGTGTTTAGAAGTTTCATTCGCATGTTTATATGGAGAAAACTGAAGTGCCAGACACTAAGTGACTTTCCAGAGACTTTCTAATTATGAAGAAGTTGAAACTGAAACTGCTTTCTTCTGATCACAAACTCTTCCCTTTGCCCAAGTGTGTAGCCTTACAAATCGAGGCACCTAGAGGTTTAAGCAGTGTTGTGATTGAATGTGCTTTATCCTTGATGTCTTATATTGTGCATACATGTACAAAGGGGAATGCTATATTATTTTCCTATTCTGTAGGAAACAGAAGCTCTAAAATTTAAATAAGTTACCAGAAGTCTTCAAAGTAGGAAGACACAGAACTGGGTCTAACTAAACCTTAGGACTTCTGTCTACCAGGTTGTTATTTGTCCACTAAACTATGTTACCTTGTTCTAGATTATCTTCTTTGTAGCAGTTTATTATTATTTATTGAAGTTAACTTATTGAATTTTTGGACAAAGATGATAGATTTCATGGGCAATTTCAGATGCATTAAAGAAAAATTATCAGGACTTCCCTGGGGGTCCAGTCGTTAAGAATCTGTCTGCCAGCGCAGGTGACGTGAGTTTGATCTCTGGTCTGGAAAGATCCCACATGCCACAGAGCAACTAAGCCCGTGCGCCACAACTACTAAGCTTGAGTTCTTCAAGTACTGCAGCCTGGGCCCTAGATCCCGTGCTGTGTAACAAGATCAGCCACTGTCGTGAGAAGCCCGCACACAGAACCAGAGAGTAGCCTTTACCTGACGCACCTGGAGGATCCCTTGTGCAACTCCAAAGGCCCAGTGCAGGCTAAAATAAGTAAACTAACTAATTAATTTAAGAAATACAAAAGAAAAATTACCAAGTCAGTATATGTGCATTGCAGAAGTCAGGAATACAAATAAGCAAAGATAAAATAACCTTCTGGCTCCTTGGGGACAAGCAATAGTCATTACTATTGTTTTAGGGTTTTTCAATGCTTCAGTGCATATATGTATCCCCGATTCAATGGACATGAACTTGAGCAAACTCTGGGAGATGAAGAGGGTCAGGGAGGCCTGGCATACTGAAGTCCATGGGTTTGCAAAGAGTTGGATATGACTTAGTGACTGAATATCAATAAAAATATGTTATCTAGGGGTCTCTGGTCAAGGCTATGGTTTTTCCTGTGGTCATGTATGGATGTGAGAGTTGGACTGTGAAGAAAGCACAACACCGAAGAATTGACGGTTTTGAACTGTGGTGTTGGAGAAGACTCTTGAGAGTCCCTTGGACTACAAGGAGGTCCAACCAGTCCATTCTGAAAGAGATCAGCCCTGGGATTACTTTGGAAGGAATGATGCTAAAGCTGAAACTCCAATCCTTTGGCCACCTGATGCGAAGACAACTCATTGGAAAAGTCTCTGATGCTGGGAGGGATTGGGGGCAGGAGGAGAAGGGGATGACAGAGGATGAGATGGCTGGATGGCATCACTGACTTGATGGGCATGAGTCTGAGTGAACTCCAGGAGTTGGTGATGGACAGGGAGCCCTGGCGTGCTGTGATTCATGGGGTCGCAAAGAGTCAGACACGACTGAGTGACTGAACTGAAGTGGTGGCTCAGATGGTAAAGTATCTGCTTGCAATGCAGAAGACCGAGGGGTCCATCCCGGTTGGGAAGATCCACTGGAGATTGGCATGGCAACTGACTCCAACATTCTTGCCTGGAGAATCCCACGCACAGAGGAGCCTGGTGGGCTACAGTCCACAGGGTCCCAAAGAGTCCAACATGACTGAGCATGTCATTTCACTTCCACATATGTATCTATATGTGTATAAGCATGCATGTATTTTAAATAATCTTTGTAACCTGCTTTTTTAATGTATCACTTATAATGCATTGTCTCATTCCTATAATAATAGTAACTTCAGCACTAACTATATATATTTTTCTAGGTGTAAAAATCCTTAATTATATCAACAGCATGAAGACAAGAAAATCTGAATTGCACTATAAACTCTACATGTTAAATTACTGATGGTTAAATTGCTAACTTTATAATAATTGCTATCGAGGTAACTAAGATTTTTTTTTTATTATTTCTGTTAATTGTGAAAAAGAAAAAATTCTTGCAGGGAGCAACAATAGATTAAAGATATCTTACAAATTCCCTTCTACTCAAACCCCACCTCTTAAAACTTAAGAAACATAGAAAATCCACCTAGAATACACCATTGCCAGAAATCACAGGGCCATATAGACTGAACAGTATTTACTTCGTGAGGTGCAGATGGGAAAATGCTAGACAGCATTGACTTAATTGTTGATTCCCACAATCATCTAATAATATAAAATAGGAAAACATGACCCCATATTTGATATCAGTCACTACAATTCCTACCTCCAGTTCTACCAGACCATCAGAGGCTCAGGATTGCTGCCCACGAGAACACAGCACACAAAGAAAAACCGCCCAGAGATGAAGGTAAACACAGGGTTGGAAATAGCCTGCATCAGACACAAGAGGTGATGAAAGAAATGATTTTCTCATAGAGTTGTTTAAATTGTAATTAAATACCTCTGCCGATGTACAGCTGTACACAGTCTCCTGGAAGCATTTGGAAATGCCTCAATTTTGACAGTTAGGAAATCAATATCAGTAGATGAGAGGACCATATAGATTTACATCTAATCCTAAATTTACTGAAACGGACCTGCACCATCATGAAAAAAGAGTGCATGAGGTAGGGAGATGTGTGGGTGTGTTTATATGTATACGAGCAGAACTTCTCCTGGGAGGCAGTCACTTCAGAGACTGGGGCCCTTCGCAAAGGACAATTAGAGTTTTGATTTACACTTGGGCTGTGAATTATGTTCTTGGGTCCCAAGTGTGTTACTTTTCCTTTTATTGGGGAAGTCAACTTGCTGTTTGAGAAACTACAGTCTAATGTCTCCTTTCAAGTACTTTACCATCAATGAGTCCATCCCCATCCACATTATCCTTATTACAAGTAGCACCATCAGCCCCACGACCCCCGCGGTTATTATTATCAGCACCATTGTCAGTCACTGTCATTATGGTTGTTACTCTAATTTTCAAAATAATAATTTAGCTTCTTTTCTTTTTTTTAAGCAAGTCCCTGATAGGTTTATTTATTTATTTAAATATAAATTTATTTATTTTAATTGGAGGTTAATTACTTTACAGTATTGTGTTGGTTTTTCCATACATCAACATGAATCCGCCACAGGTATACACGTGTTCCCCATCCTGAAATCCCCTCCCTCCTCCCTCCCCGTACCATCATTATCTACCAAAGAAAGCTAGTTATTTTTCTTTAGTATCTTTAACCATATTTTATATGTGTTTCAGTCCACTGCAATAACATTTTCTTGTCCGGAGAATTTCATGGGTAGAGAAGCCTGGCTATATTACATGGGTTGCAAAGAGCCAGACCCGACTGGGTGACTAACACTTTCACTAGGTACCCACTAGAGATGTTAACACTTGAAAATGTGGCAACATCATTTTGTTGAGAATTGGAGAGCAAGCGAATTTCTCATACAGTGCTAATGGAAAATAAATGTACACTCGTGGCTGATTCATGTCGATGTGTAGCAAAACGAATACAGTATTGTAAAGCAAAACAAACTAAAAAAATAAAAATTAATTAAAAAAAATTAAACAACCTCTTTGTAGGATTGTTTGGTAGTTTCTTTTGAACTTGCCTATGGCCAAAGAATTCTTAGATATTTATCTAAGGTAAATGAAAACATAGGTTCACAAAGAGTTCTGTACATGAATGCTTATATATCCTTTATTATAGGAATTCAAACTGGAAACTACCAACTGTCCTTCAACAGGCGGGAAACAATTTGTGGATCGATACAAGCAATGGATTGCTGCTAATGAAGAAGAAATATATGATTGATACACACAACAGTATGAAAGACCTAGAAAGTGCTGTGCTGGGCAAAATGTTTCAGAGACCGTAGGGTCCGTATTGTGTACTCTGATCAGGGAAAACTAATCAGTTGTTATAGAAAATAAGACAGTGGCTGTGTGAATTTAGGGATAGAGGGGAGATTCCACACTTTGGACTTGTGACTTAGCCCCATTTCTTTCATTTGTAAAAGGTATTTATATATGATCTCACATTCTGTGATTATTGATTGATTTTGAGTGTTAAGATGCACTCCTTCTTTTTTTAAAGAGACCTAATTTATTGTAGTATAATTGACATAATGTGTACAATATTATTAGTCTGAGACAAGCATACACCAGGGAGGGCTTCCCAGGTGAAGGACCTGCCTGCCAGTGCAGGAGACGTAAGACATGGTGTCTAACTGTTGGGAATTGTAATTGCAAGAAGGCATTTAGAAGAGTTGTGTGGCTCAGAGTCGGCGCCCAAACATGGTAGTGGCTAGCATTATTACTACTGTGACTAAGAAATTCATATAAAGGGATCAGGTAGAAGTTCTTGGGCAGGAATAAGTAGGGAGGAGTGGAAAAGCAGTGAGGAAGAAGTCTCGGTGAGAAAGACTATGGGCATCACTTCCTGGTCACTCTCAGATCTGCCTGTCTCTGCCTTGTGTACTTCCAAGTGGAAAAAACTAGGAAGTGGGTTGAGAAATATTTTCTATGTAGAAGAAGATTAAACAGTGAATGACTCTCAAACTCAGCTAAAGTTTAATTTATTGAAAGGTAGTTGATTTACAATATTACATTTGTTTCAGATAGACAACATTTTTATAGGTGACTCTGTTTAAAGTAACTATATAATACTGGCCATGCTTATTTATTTTATGCACAGTAGTTGTATGCTTAATCCCCTGACTCTCTTCCCCCCACCACCCGAGTAATCACTCTTTTTTCTCTACCTGTGAGTCTGTGAAACTTGAAAAAAATTATATTAAATTACAATTTAGCTAATAGAGTTTACCAAAGGACTCAGGATAGAGAAAAGGCTTCTGAAAGAAGGAAGATAAGCATAATATCAGCTGGTTTTAAATAGAGATGAGAGAAGAGAGAGGGCAAGAAGGAGGAGGGAAGGAGGCAGGAGAAGTCACCCAGCCGTGCAGAGAAGGGACTGTTTCCTTTCCCTGGTGGGCAAGGATTCAGAGGATTTCCCTCTCGGATTCATAACAACTTGTTCTTAAATTTGAGCAAGAACGATGACAGGTGCCTGAAAATAATTTTCCCTCACAGTGTTCTGGATGGCCACATTCACCTCCTTATTCCTCAAGCTGTAGACCAGGGGGTTCAGCATGGGGATCACTGTGGTGTAGAACACGGAGGCCATGTTCTCCTGGGCCAGGGAATTGGCTATGGAGGGTTTTAAGTACATGAAGGCAATAATTCCATTGCAAATCCCCATGGCTGCAAAGTGGGAGCTTCAGGTGCTGAAGGCTTTGGCCCTTCCCTCTGTGGTGCTGATGCGGAGGATACTGGACAGGATGAAGGCATAGGATGTTAGGGCTGTTAGGTTTAGGATTTTATCACGATTATGTCCCTCTTACTGTTTCTTTGCAGCTTCTCCTTTGTCTCTAGATGAAGGGTACCTTTTTTTGGAGAGTTCCAGTGTCTTTCTGCTGATGGTTTTTGAACAATTTATTTTATCTCATAGTTATCTAATATCATAAAATAGGATTGCAAAGTGGGAGCTTCAGGTGCTGAAGGCTTTGGCCCTTCCCTCTGTGGTGCTGATGCGGAGGATACTGGACAGGATGAAGGCATAGGATGTTAGGGCTGTTAGGTTTAGGATTTTATCACGATTATGTCCCTCTTACTGTTTCTTTGCAGCTTCTCCTTTGTCTCTAGATGAAGGGTACCTTTTTTTGGAGAGTTCCAGTGTCTTTCTGCTGATGGTTTTTGAACAATTTATTTTATCTCATAGTTATCTAATATCATAAAATAGGAAAACATGAGCCTATACTTGATATTAGTTACTGTAATTATTACTCCAGTTCTAGCAGAACATCAGAGGCTTCGGATTGCTGCCCATAAGAATGTAAGACACAAGAAAAAACCCTTACCTTAGAGATGAAGGTAACTTCAGTTCAGTTCAATTCAGTTCAGTTGCTCATTGTGTCCGACTCTTTGCGACCCCATGAATCGCAGCACATCAGGCCTCCCTGTCCATCAGTTGACTAGATGGACCTTAGTCGGCAAAGTAATGTCTCTGCTTTTGAATATGCTATCTAGGTTGGTCATAACTTTTCTTCCAAGGAGTAAGCATCTTTTAATTTCATGGCTGCAGTCACCATCTGCAGTGATTTTGGAGTCCCCCAAAATAAAATCTGACACTGTTTCCACTGTTTCCCCATCCATTTGCCATGACGTGATGGGACTGGATGCCATGATCTTCGTTTTCTGAATGTTGAGCTTTAAGCCAGCTCTTTCACTCTCCTCTTTCACTTTCATCAAGAGGCTCTTTAGTTTCTCTTCACTTTCTGCCATAAGGGTGGTGTCATCTGCATATCTGAGGTGATTGATATTTCTCCCAGCAATCTTGATTCCAGCTTGTGTTTCTTCCAGTCCAGCGATTCTCATGATGTACTCTGCATGTAAGTTAAATTATCAAGGTGACAATATACAGCCTTGACGTATTCCTTTTCCTATTTGGAACCAGTCTGTTGTTCCATGTCCAGTTCTAACTGGTGCCTCCTGACCTGCATACAGATTTCTCAAGAGGCAGGTCAGGTGGTCTGGTATTCCCATCTCTCTCAGAACTTTCCACAATTTTTTTGTGATCCACACAGTCAAAGGCTTTGGCATAGTCAATAAAGCAGAAATAGATGTTTTTATGGAACTGTCTTGCTTTTTCGATGATCCAGCGGATGTTGGCAATTTGATCTCTGATTCCTCTGCCTTTTCTAAAACCAGCTTGAACATCAGGAAGTTCACGGTTCACGTATTGCTGAAGCTGGGCTTGGAGAATTTTGAGCATTACTTTATTAGCATGTGAGATGAGTGAAATTGTGCAGTAGTTTGAGCATTCTTTGGCATTGCCTTCATGATTGCAAATAGCTTGTATTAGAAACAAGAGTTCATCAAAGATGTTTTTCTCACACAGTTGCTTTAAATTGTAATCAAATACCTGTGTTGACAAAAAATGGAACACTCTCTCCTGGAAATTTTAGGATATGCCTCAGTTTCAACAGTCAGGAAATAAATCATAGGAAATGAGAAGATCACACAGGCTTATGTAATGAAATATAGTGACTGAGATGGGGCGACTTGCAGACCTGTTTAAATATGTGGGTTTATGGATAAAGGTTCTCCTGGGATGGAGTCACTTCAGAGACTGGAGTCCTCAGAAAAAGAGCAATTAGGACCTTGGATTTTGTGTTTTTGTGTCCCAAATGTGTTAATTATCCTTTTAGTTGGGAAGTCATCTCGCTGCTTGAGAAAGTATAATCTAATGCATCCTTCCAAATATTTTACACCCAAGAAATCCATCATCATCATCATTAACATAATTAACATCAACATCACCACTTCCACCAGCATCACCACAAACACCCACTCCTGTTTAAATATGTGGGTTTATGGATAAAGGTTCTCCTGGGATGGAGTCACTTCAGAGACTGGAGTCCTCAGAAAAAGAGCAATTAGGACCTTGGATTTTGTGTTTTTGTGTCCCAAATGTGTTAATTATCCTTTTAGTTGGGAAGTCATCTCGCTGCTTGAGAAAGTATAATCTAATGCATCCTTCCAAATATTTTACACCCAAGAAATCCATCATCATCATCATTAACATAATTAACATCAACATCACCACTTCCACCAGCATCACCACAAACACCCACAACCAACTTGGTCATTACCATCGACATCATCATCAGTCACTAGCATTATTACAGTTTTTACTCATCATTAGTTATTCACTGTATGGATGTGAGAGTTGGACTATAAAGAAAGCTGAGTGGTGAAGAATTGATGCTTTTGAACTGTGGTGTTGGAGAAGACTCTTGAGAGTCCCTTGGACTGCAAGAAGATCCAACGAGACCATCCTAAAGGAGATCAGTCCTGGGTGTGCATTGGAAGGCCTGATGTTGAAGCTGAAACTCCAATACTTTGGCCACCTGATGCGAAGAGCTGACTCATTTGAAAAGACCCTGATCCTGGGAAAAATTGAGGGCGGGAGGAGAAGGGGATGACAGAAGATGAGATGGTTGGATGGCATCACCGACTCAATCGACATGAGTTTGGGTAAACTCCATGAGTTGGTGATGGGCAGGGAGGCCTGGCGTGCTGCAGTTCATGGGGTCGCAGAGTCGGACATGACTGAGCAACTGAATTGAACCGATTAGGCATATCAGCTAGGCTTTAATTTTTTATTTTAAAGTGTCTTTGAACAGATGCAAATGTTTTAATAAAAAACTTATAACTTCAGTAAAGAAATGCCGGTTTATAAGGAATGCTGACGTTTTCATTTGCTCCTGCTCCTTTAGATGAGTAGTGTTTGAATTACAGGACGTTGAAGGGCATAAGAAGGTAGACTTTTAAGAACTCTTCATGAACATTTTGTCCTTCATAAGGGAAATATGTTTAAAAGAATGTGTACTTTTCAAGAATACATTCATTTATCTATCATTTATGAAAATGTTGCTAATTCAGATTGTAAATTAAAGTTTTTCTTGAGATAATTGTACAGTATATTCACACGGGGGTACAAGAAATAATATATTGATAGATGCTATGTATCTTTTAAATAGTTAACCCAATGGTAACATTTTGCACAATTATAGTACAATATCACATGTAGAATATTGCATGTTGCCATAGAGGATCCACTGAACTCTGATTTCCTCTGTTTTATTTATACTCATTTCTAAATGTACTTCAAAGAAATTTTATCATATGCACAGATTGAGTATTCACCAACACAGTTCATATAAAAACACTAGAGTCACCTTCATTCTCATTTTCAAAATAATAAATTGGTGTCTTACACTCCAAAGGTGATGAGTTATTTTTCTTTAGTATCTCTCTAGTCTCATTAATTTAATCATACTTTATGCTTTTCAGGTCATTGCATTTATTCTCATTTTATTGCTCAAAATTTTCTCTCTTTGATCTGAGGAATTCTCTTCAGTTTGCTTCTTGAGTCTTTTGGACACAGTTTTATTAGTCTCTAATATTAACTCTTTTTTTTAAAATAGTTTTTTAAAAAAATTGAAATTTATTTATTTTAATTGGAGGCTAATTACTTTACAATATTGTATTGGTTTTGCCATACATCAACATGAATCTGCCACGGGTATACATGTGTTCCCCATCCTGATCACCCTTCTCTCCTCCCTCCCCGTACCATCCCTTTGGGTATCCCAGTGTACCAGCCCCAAGCATCCTGTATCTTGCATCGAACTTGGACTGGTGATTCATTTCTTATATGATATTATACATGTTTCAAATGCCATTCTCCCAAATCATCCCACCCGCTCCCTCTCCCAGGTCCAAAAGACTGCTCTATACATCTGTGTCTCTTTTGCTGTCTCGCATACAGAGTTATCGTTACCATCTTTCTAAATTCCATATATATGCATTAGTATACTGTATTGGTGTTTTTCTTTCTGGCTTACTTCACTTTGTATAATAGGCTCCAGTTTCATCCACTTCATTAGAACTGATTCAAATGAATTCTTTTTAATGGCTGAGTAATACTCCATTGTGTATATGTACCACAGCTTTCTTATCCATTCATCTGCTGAAGGACATCTAGGTTGTTTCCATGTCCTGGCTATTATAAACAGTGCTGCGATGAACATTGGGGTACATGTGTCCTTTCTCTTATCTGATATGACAAGATGTTCTGAGCTCCTCAATAAGCTCAGTTCTTCAGACCAGAAATCAACCATGTCTTTAAGAGAGTCATTTTCTTTTAGTGGTGAAATGATGTCTCAAGGTCAAAAGTGGATTCCTACAGGGGCTCATTGCTTCTGGGTTAGTCACTGTTTCTAGTTCTTTAAGAAAGAACTAAATAAACCTATACTCCATGGTTCTTAATTTAATGAGGATATGTTTTGATATTCATTCTTAATTTTTTTAGGTATGATTTTTTCAATATATCATTTCAAATGTCTAATTCACAGTAAGCAAATTTCCTCGCATTATTGTTTTTTGTTTTCTCTCGTGCTTTGGTTTTCTCCTTTGTGGCTCCTACTCACAATAGATTAGATGTTCACTGCTGTTGAAAAATTGCTAAACCATCTCTTAGTAAAATCTTTGGCAATTTCTTATGAACTTGTGTATTCCAATTCCACTGCTAGGTATATATCCAAGCTAAATGAAAAAATATGATCATAAAGAGTGTTTTACATGAATGCTTGCCTCTTCTTTATTCATCAGCCCAAACTGGAAATAACCAACTTTCCAGCAAGAGGTGAGGAAACACATGTGTGGATATATTCAGGCAATGGATGACTAGTAACCAACAAAAGCGTAGTTTTGAAACACACAAAACTATGGACATAAAAACAGCTCTTCTCCAGAGATCCTGTGCACTAAACCCTCATCAGCCCAGGTCAGGTGTACCTGCCTGTCCCAGCAGCACAGGACAGGGAAGGTCAGGACACGAGGGAGCTCGGGTTAATATTGGCAGGAACATGTCTCTCTGCTCCTCTCCCCCACAAAGAGTGGTAGAGCAATGAGTCTCATCCTTGCTCTGAACTTCAGGATCTCATAGAAGTAGGACATGCTGGTGGACACTTCCAGGGCACGTCCACTCTTTGTCTTCTAGAAGGTACTCAGCCTGTGGGAGAGCAGGCTCTCCAAAGAGCTCCCAGACTGGGTTGGGAGATCTCTGGGTTGCTCTTGACTTAAGATATGCTTTGTAATTGTATCTGTTTCCTTGTGACCCCACGGACTGTTGTCCGCCAGGCTCCCCCACCCCTGGGATTCTTCAGACAAGAATACTGGAGTCAGTGGCCATTTCCTCATCCAAGGGATCTTTCCAACCCAGGGATCAAACCCAGGTCTCCTATACTGGCAGGTGGATTCTTTACCAGTGAGCTGTCTTGGAAGCCCTTCCCCTGTAATATACCAATCAAAAGAAACTGGAAGGGAAAAAAAAGTTTAAATACATAAGTATTTTGTAGAGGAAAAGGAAAGGCCATTTTTACTTCACTAGTAAGATGATATAGGGGCCTGTGACTCCTCACAGGGAGCAAGAACAGTGCTCCCCAGTGTGGAGTGCCCTCCTCCCCAGGAAAAGTTGTTAGAGTACATAGTTGGGAATGGCTCTTTCCATATTCATTCTACCCTCATTCTACTCAAGTAAAAAGCTGAAAATTACATATCCCAGTGTCCCCTATAGTTAGAGCCATGGATATGAATTAGTTCCCACTAATTTTTAAATGCATTTTTGGTGAGATTCGAAAGGTGGGAGTGAGGTGGTTCTCATTCTTTAGTGTATATTGGAATCATCAGGATATCTATTACAACACAGATTACTGAACCCCACCAGGTAGCTTTGTGGGGGGGAGCAGAGACCCCAAATTGCCTCTCGAACAGGCTTCCAGGTGATGTTTGAACCCAAGGTTCAGCTCTTTGCTGATTTTTGAGTGGCTTTTATGAGAGGCTTTATTGTGGTGGTAGTGGTCACAGTAGCATCTAGGAGTCACATCAATTCTGAAGTCACTTTGGGGGCATCCTCAACTTTTCTTTAGTCTAAATCAAGTCTAAGAAAGTCATTCACTGTATTTATTGCCTTTTGCTGCAGAAAAGTAGAGTTTTATGTGTTTCTCATTATAAATCACTGATTGATGAAACAGAATATCAAAAAATAGGTACGCATGAGAAAATGTTATACATTCATTGCGCTGTGTCAGGCTGCTGAGTCTGAAACATGTATCCTTGATATTGTTACAAAGAAAGGGGCATAGGGGAAATTTTGTCCTGTTGCCACTGGATTTACTGAGCAATGTTGGCAGTAGGTCTCTGTGTTAAGTAAGCAGACAGCGATTTGGCAGCAGTTTATAATCTGATGACCAATCACCCTGGTTTGTCTAGGTCTGAGTGGTTTCCCCAGGAGGGGCTTCCAGTGTGAATCATGGTGAAGCGCCAAGAAACCTGGTGAGCTAGTCACTCTGTTTCCTTATTTGTTCTGAAGAAGTTGCCTATAAATGTGGGGAGAGTAGGGCAGATGATAAATGGTGGAGATCTGAGGAACTGATTTTAGGAGGCATTTGACATTGGAAGAGCACAATTCGGGCAGGTGTGATTGACTGTTCAAAGGAGGTGCCAGGTTAAAACAAAGGGGTCATTTGAGCGTCAAGAGTGTGGGTTCCAAAGTCACTTAGACTTGGGCCTGATTCCCAGTGTCTTTGTTCACCAGATGTGTGACCTTCAGCAGTTACTAAACTGCATTTCCATAGTGAAATGGGGAAAACAGTAGTACCTGACTGTTGTGAGGTGTAACTGAAATAATGCATGTAAAGTATTAGAAGAGTTTCAGGGCTCAGGTAAACATTGCAAAACATGTTAGTGGCTGACTTCATTATCATTGTTACTGAGTTAGTTCATGAAGGGATCAAGTAGGAGTCCTTATATCGAGATCATTAGAGAGGAATGAAGGAGAGAAGGGAAGATGTCCAGATGAGGAAGGTTCTGGACATCACTTGCTGGAGACTTTCATTCCACCTCTCTGCCTTGTGTTCCCCCAAGTGCAGAAGGTAGACTGTAAATTAAGTAATAATTAATAAAAATGTGAATTCCAAACTCACTGTTGAAAGTTTAATGTTTTATTGAGGTGTAATTGATGTACAATATTATATTAGTTTTGGATATAGAACATACTTATTCAATATTATTTATAGTATACTCCATATACAGTTAGAGAACTGTAACTTCACTCACAGTAAAAGAAGTGACTCATTGGAAAAGACTCTGATGCTGGGAAAGATTGAAGACAGGAGGTGAAGGGGATGACAGAGGATAAGATGGTTGGATGTAATCACAGACACGATGGACATGAGTTTGAGCAAGCTCCAGGAGTTGGTGATGGACAGGGAAGTCTGGCAGGCTGCAGTCCTTAGGGCCACAAAGACTTGGACACAGCTGAGTGACTGAGCTGAACTTACAGTTAAGGAGACATAAGAGATGTGTGTTGATCCCTGCATGAGAAAGATCATCTAGGGGAGGAAATGGCAACCCACTCTAATATTGTTGCCTGGCAAACCCCATGGAGAGAGGGGCCTGGAGGGCTACAGTCCATATGGTTACAAGGAGTTGGTCATGACTGAAGCGACTTAGCATACAGAGTTAATAAGAAATAATGGCTATTTCCCCCTGTATTGTACATTACATCCTTGTTGCCTATTCATTTTATATAGAGTAGTCTCTGTCTCTCAATCCACTACTCTTACCTTGCCCATCCCTGCTTTCCTCTACTAATGGTAAACACTACTTTCTCATGTGTGAGATTGTGAATGTTTAAAACTTTGTTAAAATCCAATAAAGATAGTGGGATTTACTAAGGGAATCAGGATATAGAATATGCTTCCCAAATGAGGGAAAAGATGAAGAAATCAGAGGACAGCAAGATGGGAAGGAAGAGGGAAGGAGGCAGGCGCAGTCTCCCAGTCATCCAGAGAAGGGACTCTTCCCATCACGGGTGTGCAAGCTTCTTACGGCTTCCCTCTGGGATTCATAACAACTTTTAAAACTAAGAAAGAGTAATAACATTTGCCTTAAAACACTTTCCTCTCAGGGTTTTCTGCATGGCAGCCTTTACATCCTTATTCCTCAAGCTGTAGATGAGGGGGTTCAGCATGGGGATCACTGTGGTGTAGAACACGGAGGCCACGTTCTCCTGGGCCAGGGAGCTGGCCGTGGAGGGTTTCAAGTATATGAAGGCGGTCGTTCCATAGAACATCCCCATGGCTGCAAAGTGGGAGCCGCACGTGCTGAAAGCTTTGGACCTTCCCTCTGTGGTTCTGATGCGGAAGATACTGGATAGGATGAAGGCATAGGATACAAGGATTGTTAAGCTGGTGACTATGATGTCAAATCCAGCCAAAGAGAATACTATCATGTCAATATGATAGGTGCTAAAGCAGGAGAGCTTCATAAGGGCAAGTATGTCACAGTAATAATGACTGATGAGTGTCTCACAATAGGACAGTTTCATCACGGTGATAGTCTCTATGGTTGAGCCAATGAGTGACATGACATAGACCCCAGCCAATAGCAGGAAGCAGGCTCGCTGAGACATGATGATGTTGTAAAACAGAGGTCTGCAGATGGCAACGTAGCGGTCATAGGCCATCACTGTCAGTGTGTAACTCTCAGTAACGACAAATAGAAGGAAGAAGTAGAGCTGGGCCATGCACCCTGCATAGGAGATGGTGTTCTTCTCTGACACAAAGTTCAGCAGCATCTTAGGGGTAGTGACAGAGGAGTAGCAGAGATCCACAAAGGACAGGTTGCTGAGGAAATAGTACATGGGGGTGTGAAGCTGAGCATTTAGACAAATCAGGGTTATCATGCCCAGGTTCCCTACCATGGTGATGGAATAGATCCCAAGGAAGAGAAAGAAGAGGGGGAGCTGGAGCTCTGGTCGATTGTTAAACCTCCGAGAATGAACTCTGTCACTGTAGAGTGATTTTCTGCAACCATTCTCCTTGGGGGACCTGTGTGATATGAGAGAAGAATTGCATGAAAGGCTGCTTCTTGCACTGCTGGTGAAGCTAGTTTTGAGAATGTGGGCCAGCTGAGTGATCCTGGTGTCTTTCCTGATGAATATTCCCTCATCCTGATGTTTGTTTTGGGAGGAAGACAAGACCCTGAGTATTTCAAAGATGAGCCAAAAAGGGGGCAAGATCTGGAGCTGCTGTCACTTTCATGGTCTGAAATAGCCTAGCACAGTGGGTCTTAAAGTGCAGTTCCTGGACCAGCATCATTGGCGTTACATGAAGACATCAGAGATGCAGATTCTCAGGCCTCACCCCAGACCTACCAAGTAGGAACTCTGGGATGGGGCCCAGTGATCTGCGTATCACATTGTCTCCAGATGAGGCTGAAGAGAATCTCAATCCTGTAGGTAATAAGCAGTAGAGTTAATATCAGAGATATATTTTGTTTCAGAAATTAAATCCTTCTATCATTTATGCAAGTCCTAAATATTGACTGAATGTGAACATCCAGTAGCCTATCTCAGACTGATGATGTGTCAGGGGGATATGGTAGCTACAATATGGTAGTGTTACTGAGTTTCAAGTCAATTTCTGTGTCTGAAAGATGAAGAGATGAGTGATAATAATTTCTAAGGTGGTTGTAGAAACAATATGGGATAACGCAGCTAGAATCTTTTTTTCAAGATGTCGTATCTTATACAAATGAGAGTTTTCAGTAGTTGTCAGGAATGTTTTCCTTGTGTTTCACTTGGATCAGGCCCTAAAGCAATGGTACTCAACAATGGCTATATATTATAATCACTTGCAACATGTAAAAAGTGTTGATATCTATGTTCCATCCAGAGAGATTCTAATTAATTCATCTCTGGTGAAGCCTGGGCCCTGACATATGGGTTATTTCAGGGTAAATGCTCACCAGCTACTTTATTATTATTTTTATTTTCATTTTTTGTCATGATATCAAACCATCATCTCCCTAATGACAAAGTTCCTAAGTTACCAACATGTCCTAAGAAGCATGGATCATCATTGCTGGATATGATACCTATAGATACCCCTTCTCTGACAGATATTCTTTAAGTTAAAGTCTTAAATTTGCACTATTTTCATTGGTTATTTATACAGTTACTAAATTTTGTATACTGCTCTTCAAAAGTCATTCTCATTAACTCCTCTGAAAAGTTTTGTTTATGAGGAGAAATGTGTTTAGAGTAGAATTTTCATTCACGTGTTTATATGGAGAAAACTAAAGTGCCAGACATTAAGTGACTTTCCAGAGACTTTCTAATTATGAAGAAGTTGAAACTGAAACTGCTTTCTTCTGATCACGAACTCTTCTCTTTGCCCAACTGTGTAGCCTTACAAATTGAGGCAACTAGAGGTTTAAGCAATGTTGCAATTGAATGTGTTTTATCCTTGATGTCTTATATTGTGCATACATATACCAAGGGGAATGCTATATTATTTTCCTATTCTGTAGGAAACAGAAGCTCTAAAATTTAAATAAGTTATCAAAAGTTGTCAAAGTAGGAAGACACAGAACTGGGTCTAACTAAACCTTAGGACTTCTGTCTACCAGGT
Source organism: Aepyceros melampus (assembly GCA_006408695.1). Lineage (NCBI taxonomy): Eukaryota > Metazoa > Chordata > Mammalia > Artiodactyla > Bovidae > Aepyceros > Aepyceros melampus. The sequence goes on along the minus strand of SJXQ01008316.1, from coordinate 92,780 downwards.
TGTTATTTGTCCACTAAACTATGTTACCTTGTTCTAGATTATTTTCTTTGTAGCACTTTATTATTATTTATTGAAGTTAACTTATTGAATTTTTGGACAAAGATGATAGATTTTATGGCCGATTTCAGATGCATTAAAGAAAAATTATCAAGACTTCCCTGGGGGTCCAGTCGTTAAGAATCTGTCTGCCAGCGCAGGCAATGTGAGTTTGATCTCTGGTCTGGGAAGATCCCACATGCCACAGAGCAACTAAGCCCGTGCGCCACAACTACTAAGCTTGAGTTCTGCAAGTACTGCAGCCGGGGCCTTAGATCCCGTGCTGTGTAACAAGATCAGCCACTGTCGTGAGAAGCCCGCACACAGAACCAGAGAGTAGCCTTTACCTGACGCACCGGAGGATCCTTTGTGCAACTCCAAAGGCCCAGTGCAGGCTAAAATAAGTAAACTAACTAATTAATTTAAGAAATAAAAAAGAAAAATTACCAAGTCAGTATATGTGCATTGCAGAAAATCAGGAATACAAATAAGCAAAAATAAAATAACCTTCTGGCTCCTTGGGGACAAGCAATAGTCATTACTATTGTTTTAGGGTTTTTCAATGCTTCAGTGCATATATGTATCCCTGATTCAATGGACATGAACTTGAGCAAACTCTGGGAGATGATGAGGGTCAGGGAGGCCTGGCATACTGAAGTCCATGGGTTTGCAAAGAGTTGGATATGACTTGGTGACTGAATATCAACAAAAATATGTTACCTATGGGTCTCTGGTGGCTCAGATGGTAAAGTATCTGCTTGCAATGCAGAAGACCGAGGGGTCCATCCCTGGGTTGGGAAGATCCGCTGGAGAGGGGCATGGCAACTGACTCCAACATTCTTGCCTGGAGAATCCCATGCACAGAGGAGCCTGGTGGGCTACAGTCCACAGGGTCCCAAAGAGTCCAACATGACTGAACATGTCATTTCACTTTCACATATGTATCTATATGTGTATGAGCATGCATGTATTTTAAATAATCTTTGTAACCTGCTTTTTTAATGTATCACTTTATAATGCATTATCTCATTCCTATAATAATAGTAACTTCAGCACTAACTATATATTTTTTTCTATGTGTAAAAATCCTTAATTATATCAACAGCATGAAGACAAGAAAATCTGAATTTCACTATAAACTCCACATGTTAAATTACTGATGGTTAAATTGCCAACTTTATAATAATTGCTATCAAGGTAACTAAGATTTTTTTTATTATTTCTGTTAATTGTGGAAAAGAAAAAAATTCTTGCAGGGAGCAACAATAGATTAAAGATATCTTACAAATTCCCTTCTACTCAAATCCCACCTCTTAAAACTTAAGAAACATAGAAAATCCACCTAGAATACAACATTGCCAGTAATCACAGGGCCATATGACTGAATAGTATTTACTTCGTGAGGTGCAGATGGGAAAAACCTAGACAGCATTGACTTATTTATTGATTCCCACAATCATCTAACAATATAAAATGGGAAAATATGATGCCATATTTGATATTGGTCACTACAATTCCTACCTCCAGTTCTACCAGACCATCAGAGGCTCAGGATTGCTGCCCACAAGAACACAGCACACAAAGAAAAACCACCCAGAGATGAAGGTAAACACAGGGTTGGAAATAGCCTGCATCAGACACAAGAGGTGATGAAAGAAATAGTTTTCTCATAGAGTTGTTTAAATTGTAATTAAATACCTCTGCCGATGTACAGCTGTACACAGTCTCCTGGAAGTATTTGGAAATGCCTTGATTTTGACAGTTAGGAAATCAATATCAGTAGATGAGAGGACCATATAGATTTACATCTAATCCTAAATTTACTGAAACGGACCTGCACAATTATGAAGAAAAGGGTTCATGAGGTAGGGAGATGTGTGGGTGTTTATATGTATATGAGCAGAACTTCTCCTGGGAGGCAGTCACTTCAGAGACTGGGGCCCTTCGCAAAGGACAATTAGAGTTTTGATTTACACTTGGGCTGTGAATTATGTTCTTGAGTCCCAAGTGTGTTAATTTTCCTTTTATTGGGGAAGTCAACTTGCTGTTTGAGAAACTACAGTCTAATGCCTCCTTTCAAGTAATTTACCATCAATGAGTCCATCCCCATCCACATTATCCTCATTACAAGTAGCACCACCAGCCCCACGACCCCCGCGGTTATTATTATCAATAACATCGTCAGTCACTGTCATTATGGTTGTTACTCATCATTAGTTGTTCGTGACATAATCAACTATGATTAAAAGGCTTATTTGAACGCATTAAAAACAGAGTTGACTATTTTAATCAAACTGTGTAATTTCACTAAAGGAACATTAATTCATAAGGAGTGCTAAATTTGTCACCTTGATGCTAGACCTCTAGATTGTGTAGAATGGCAGGACGTTGAAGGCATAAGAGGTAGATTTATAAGAATTCTTCACTTGTATATTCTCATTCATAAGGAAAATATGCTGATAAGAATGTGCCCTTTTCAAGACTCCATTCAATAATATATTATCTGTGAAAATGCTGCTAGTGAAGATTTTTAAATTAAACTTTTTCTTTTGAGTTAATTGTAGATTCACATAGGGGTGCAAGAAAGAATAGAGAGAGGTCCTGTGTACCCTTGAGCAGTTTTCCCCAATGGGAACAATTTGAAAAGTTATAATACAATATCACACCCAGGATGTCCTTGGAATTTGCCAAGCAAGAATACTGATATGGGTAGCCATTCCCTTCTTCAGGGGATCTTCCACACCCAGGGATCGAGCCCTCATCATCCACATTGCAGGAAGATTCTTTTGTCTCTGAACCACTGGGGAAGCCCCACATATGATTGATCTTCTTCAGATTTCCCCATTTTTATTTATACTCATTTGTGTATGTAAATTAACCTCAAAGCAATTTTATCACATGCACAGATTGTGTATCCATCACTACAGTTCATATAGAAACATTTACGTCAGGTTCATTTTCTAATTTTCAAAATAATAATTTAGCTTCTTTCTTTCTTTTTAAGCAAGTCCCTGATAGATTTATTTATTTATTTAAATATAAATTTATTTATTTTAATTGGAGGTTAATTACTGTACAGTATTGTATTGGTTTTGCCATATATCAACATGAATCCGCCACAGGTATACATGTGTTCCCCATCCTGAACTCCTCCCTCCTCCCACCCCGTACCATCATTATCTACCAAAGAAAGCTAGTTATTTTTCTTTAGTATCTTTAACCATATTTTATATGTGTTTCAGTCCATTGCAATAACATTTTCTTGCCCAGAGAATTTCATGGATAGAGAAGCCTGGCTACATTACATGGGTTGCAAAGAGCCAGACCCGACTGGGTGAACACTTCACTAGGTACCCACTAGAGATGTTAACACTTGAAAATGTGGCAACATCATTTTGTTGAGAATGGAGAGCAAGCGAACTTTTATACAGTGCTAATGGAAAATACAATTAAACAACCTCTTTGTAGGATTGTTTGGTAGTTTCTTTTGAACTTGCCTATGGCCAAAGAATTCTTAGATATTTATCTAAGGTAAATGAAAACATAGGTTCACAAAGAGTTCTGTACATGAATGCTTATATATCCTTTATTCATAGGAATTCAAACTGGAAACTACCAGCTGTCCTCAACAGGCGAGAAACAATTTGTGGATCGAAACAAGCAATGGATTGCTGCTAATGAAGAAGAAATATATGATTGATACACACAACAGTATGAAAGACCTAGAAAGTGTTGTGCTGGGCAAAATGTTTGAGAGAACGTAGGGTCCATATTGTGTACTCTGATCAGGGAAAACTAATCAGTTGTTATAGAAAATAAGACAGTGGCTGTGTGAATTTAGGGATAGAGGGGAGATTCCACACTTTGGACTTGTGACTTAGCCCCATTTCTTTCATTTGTAAAAGGTATTTATATATGATCTCACATTCTGCGATTATTGATTGATTTTGAGTGTTAAGATACATTCCTTTTTTTTTTTAAAGAGACTCATTTTATTGTAGTATAATTGACATAATGTGTACAATATTATTAGTCTGAGATGAACATACACCAGGGAGGGCTTCCCAGGTGAAGGACATGCCTGCCAGTGCAGGAGACCTAAGACATGGTGTCTAACTGTTGGGAATTGTAATTGCAAGAAGGCATTTAGAAGAGTTGTGTGGCTCAGAGTAGGTGCCCCAAACACGGTAGTGGCTAGCATTATTATTACTGTGCGTAAGAAATCCATATAAAGGGATAAGATAGAAGTTCTTGGGCAGGAACAAGTAGGGAGGAGTGGAAAAGCGGTGAGGAAGAAGTCTCGGTGAGAAAGACTCTGGGCATCACTTCCTGGTCACTCTCAGATCTGCCTGTCTCTGCCTTGTGGACTTCCAAGTGGAAAAAACTAGGAAGTGGGTTGAGAAATATTTTCTATGTAGAAGAAGATTAAACAGTGAATGACTCTCAAACTCAGCTAAAGTTTAATTTATTTTATTATTTTTTTTGAAAAGTTAAATATTCCTTAATTTTTTATTCCTGGTACCACTACCACAATTTACAGGGCAATATACCTGATGTAATGAAAAGAAAAAGAAAAAGACAAAGCTACAACAGATAAAAGACCTCAGGAATGCACATCTGATTGACACTACATTGCATTAATCAATAACTGCACTTTTTGCAAACTGTGACTATGACAGTCCTGAACAAGAAGGGTTTCCTGTTTAAGCTGCAGTAACTTTTCTGACTATGGATCATCGTTCCTTCTGTGGCAGATTTTTACAGTTCCTCTAACGCATTTGGGATGACTGTCTCAAAGTAACCTGCAGCTTTCCTGACAACTCCTTGCTCTCTCTCCTGCTAAGAACTGTAGCCCTTTTCTTCTGAGTTTTTAGAACCTTCTGCTACCATATCCACCACTTCCACCACCAGATCCATAACCACCACCATAGGGACTGCCCGAGCTTCTTCCACCAAAACCACCCCCTTTCATGGGTCCATAATTTGACTGCTGTTGTCCACTATAATTTCCAAAATCATTATAGTTTCCACCACCACCATAGTTACCTCCAAAATTTCCTCTTTCATTGTAACCATCATATCCTCCACTACCACCACCATATCCACCACCTTGGTTTCCATATCCTCCTGGTCCACCACCACTGTAACCTCCTCTACTACTATAACCAGGACCACCGCCATAGATGCCACCATCACCTCCAAATCCATTATATCCACCATCACCTCCTTCATAACTCCCTCTGCTGCCACCACCTCCACCACCATAGCCTCCTCTTCCACCAAAGTTTCCACCACGGCCAAAGTTACCTCCACCACCTCCAAAATTTCCTCCACGACCCATAAAGTTGCCAGAGCCACCTCCACGACCTCTTTGTGATCCAGCAGATTGCATCTCTTGTTTAGAAAGGGCCTTTTTCACTTCACAATTATGCCCATTAATAGTGTGGTATTTCTGAACAACAATTTTATCAACTGTATCATGATCATCAAAAGTTACAAAAGCAAATCCTCTCTTTTTCCCACTCTGCCTGTCTTCCATAACTTCTTCGGTTTAAACCTTGCCATACTTTTCAAAGTAGTCTCTCAAATTATATTCTTTTGTTTCTTCTTTAATACCACCAACAAAAATTTTCTTCACTGTTAGATGGGCACCAGGCTTTACAGAATCCTCTCTAGAAACAGCTCTCTTTGGTTCCACTGCACGCCCATCAACCTTGTGCGGTTGAGCACACATTGCTGCATCCACTTCTTCAACACAAGAGTAAGTCACAAAACCAAAGCCCCTGGAACGTTTTGTTTGGGGGGTCTCTCATCACCACACAATCTGTAAGTGTGCCCCATTTCTCAAAATGTTCTCTTAAGCTATCATCTGTAGTTTCAAAGCTCAAACCACCAATAAACAGCTTTCTCAACTGCTCTGGTTCCTTGGGATCATGACCCTCCTCCCCCCGGCGGCGGCGGCGACGGCCGCAGTCGGGCTGGGGGCGACCGGGTGGCGGATTTACCTCCATTTTGAGACTGGACTCTCCTCTTCCAACTCGAGTTCCAAAGTTAAATTTATTGAAAGGTAGTTGATTTACAATATTACATTTGTTTCAGATAGACAACATTTTTATAGGTGACTCCGTTTAAAGTAACTACATAATACTGGCCATGCTTATTTATTTTATGCACAGTAGTTGTATGCTTAATCCCCTGACTCTCTTCTCCCCCACCACCCCAAGTAATCACTCCTTTTTCTCTATCTGTGAGCCTGTGAAATTTGAAAAAACAATTACATTAAATTACAATTTAGCTAATAGAGTTTACCAAAGGACTCAGGATAGATAAAAGGCTTCTGAAAGAAGGAAGATAAGCATATCAGCTGGTTTTAAATAGAGATGAGAGAAGAGAGAGGGCAAGAAGGAGGAGGGAAGGAGGCAGGAGAAGGCACCCAGCCGTGCAGAGAAGGGACTGTTTCCTTTCCCCGGTGGGCAAGGATTCAGACGGTTTCCCTCTCGGATTCATAACAACTTGTTCTTAAATTTGAGCAAGAACGATGACAGGTGCCTGAAAATAATTTTCCCTCACAGTGTTCTGGATGGCCACATTCACCTCCTTATTCCTCAAGCTGTAGACCAGGGGGTTCAGCATGGGGATCACTGTGGTGTAGAACACGGAGGCCACGTTCTCCTGGGCCAGGGAGCTGGCCGTGGAGGGTTTTAAGTACATGAAGGCAATAATTCCATCGCAAATCCCCACGGCTGCAAAGTGGGAGCTGCAGGTGCTAAAGGCTTTCGACCGTCCCTCTGTGGTGCTGATGCGGAGGATACTGGACAGGATGATAAATAGAGATGAGAGAAGAGAGAGGGCAAGAAGGAGGAGGGAAGGAGGCAGGAGAAGGCACCCAGCCGTGCAGAGAAGGGACTGTTTCCTTTCCCCGGTGGGCAAGGATTCAGACGGTTTCCCTCTCGGATTCATAACAACTTGTTCTTAAATTTGAGCAAGAACGATGACAGGTGCCTGAAAATAATTTTCCCTCACAGTGTTCTGGATGGCCACATTCACCTCCTTATTCCTCAAGCTGTAGACCAGGGGGTTCAGCATGGGGATCACTGTGGTGTAGAACACGGAGGCCACGTTCTCCTGGGCCAGGGAGCTGGCCGTGGAGGGTTTTAAGTACATGAAGGCAATAATTCCATCGCAAATCCCCACGGCTGCAAAGTGGGAGCTGCAGGTGCTAAAGGCTTTCGACCGTCCCTCTGTGGTGCTGATGCGGAGGATACTGGACAGGATGAAGGCATAGGATCTTAGGGCTGTTAGGTTTAGGATTTTATTTTATCACGATTGTGTCCCTCCTACTGTTTCTTTGCAGCTTCTCATTGTCTCTGGATGAGGGGTATCTTTTTTTTGGAAAATTCCAGTGTCTTCCTGCCGATGGTTGTCGAACGACTTATTTTATCCCATCAGTTCTGTTCAGTTCAGTTCAGTCGCTCAGTCGTGTCCGACTCTTTGCGACTCCATGAATTGCAGCCAAAGATGGAGAAGCTCTATACAGTCAGAAAAACAAGGCCAGGAGCTGTGACTCAGATCATGAACTGCTTATTGTCAAATTCAGACTTACATTGAAGAAAGTAGAGAAAACCACTAGACCATTCTGGTATGACCTAAATCAAATCCCTTATGATTTTATCCCATTGTTTATCTAATATCATAAAATAGGAAAACATGAGCCTATACTTGATATGAGTCACTGCAATTATTACTCCAGTTCTAGCAGACAAACAGAGGCTTTGAATTGCTGCCCATAAGAACATAGGACACAAGAAAAAACCCTTACCTTTAGATGAAAGTAAACATGATTGCAAATAGCTTGTTTTAGGAACAAGAGTTCATGAAAGAGATGTTTTTCTCACACAGTTGCTTTAAATTGTAATCAAATACCTGTGCTGATGAACAAGTAGAACACGCTCTACTGGAAATTTTAGGATATGTCTCGGTTTCAACAGTCAGGAAATAAATCATAAGAAATGAGAAGATCACACAGGCTTAATGTAAAGAAATATAGTGACTGAGATGGGGAGACTTGGAGATCTGTTTAAATATGTGGGTATATGGATAAAGGTTCTCCTGGGATGGAGTCACTTCAGAGACTGGAGTCCTCAGAAAAAGAGCAATTAGGACCCTGGTTTTTGTGTTTTTGTGTCCCAAGTGTGTTAATTTTCCTTTTAGTCGGGAAGTCAACTTGCTGCTTGAGAAAGTATAATCTAATGCATCCTTCCAAATATTTTACACCCAACAAATCCATCAGCATCATCATTAACATAATTAACATCATCATCATTAACATCAACATCACCACTTCCACCATCATCACCACAAACACCCACAACCAACTTGGTCTTACCATCGACATAATCATCAGTCACTACCATTATTACAGTTTTTACTCATCATTAGTTACTCACTATTAGGCACATCAGCTAGACTTTAGGTGTTTATTTTAAAGTGTCTTTAAAAAAATGCAAATATTTTAATAAAAAACTGTATAATTTCAGTAAAGAAATGCCGGTTTATAAGGAATGCTGAAATTTTCACTTTGCTCCTGCACCTTTAGATGAGTGTGTTAGAATTGCAGGAGGTTGAGGGGCATAAGAAGGTAGGCTTTTAATAACTCTGCATGAGTGTTTTGTCATTCATAAGGGAAATATGTTTAAAAGAAAATGTACTTTCCAAGAATACATTCATCTATCATCTATGAAAATGTTTCTAATTCAGATTATAAATTAAGCTTTTGAGATAATTGTACATTATATTCACATGGAGGTACAAGAAATAATATATAGATAGATGCTATGTATCTTTTAAATAGCTAGCCCAATGGTAACATTTTGCACAATTATAGTACAATATTGTACAATATTACATGTGGAATATTGCATGTTGCAATAGATAGTCCACTGAACTCTGATTTCCCCTGATTCATTTGTAAATGTACTTCAAAGTAATTTTATCACATGCACAGATTGAGTATCAATCACCACAGTTCATATAAGAACACTTGAATCACCTTCATTCTCATTATCTAAATAATTGTTTGCCGTCTTGCACTCTAAGGATGATCAGTTATTTTTCTTTATATATGTATTTATATATATGGAGATTATATCTTTATAATCTCATTAATTTGATTATATTTTATGCATTTCAGTCCATTGCATTTATTTTCATTTTATTGCTCACAATTTTCTCTCTTTGGCCTGAGGAATTGTCTTCAGCTAGCTTCTCGAGTCTTTTTGGACACAATACTATTAGTCTCTAGTCTCTTATTATATTAACTTTTATCTGATATGACAAGGTGTTCTGAGCTCCTCTTGTCAATTCCATTCTTCAGACCAGAAATCAACCATGTCTTTAAGAGAGTCTTTTCTTTTAGTGATGAAATGGTGTCTCAAGGTCAAAGTGGATTTCTACAGGGGCTCATTGCTTCTGGGCTAGTCACTTTTTCTAGTTCTTTAAGAAAGAACTGGATGCTTGGGGCTGGTGCACTGGGATGACCCAGAGGGATGGTATGGGGAGGGAGGAGGGAGGGGGTTCAGGATGGGGAACACGTGTATACCTGTGGTGAATTCATGTTGATGTATGGTAAAACCAATACAATATTGTAAAGTAATTAGCCTCCAATTAAAATAAATAAATTTATATTAAAAAAAGAAAGAACTAAAAAAATCAATACTCCATGATTCTCAACTTTATGAGGATATGTCTTGATATTAATTCTTCAATTTTTTTTGGTAGGTATGATGTTTTTCAATATGTCATTTCAAATATCTGATTCACAGTAAGCAAATTTCCTTGCATTATAGTTTTTATTGTTTGCTCTCGCCTGTGCTTTGGTTTTCTCCTTTCTGGCTCCTACTCACAATAGATTAGATGTTCACTGCTGTTGAAAAATTGCTAAACCATCTCTTAGTAAAATCTTTGGCAATTTCTTATGAACTTGTGTATTCCAATTCCACTGCTAGGTATATATCCAAGCTAAATGAAAAAATATGATCATAAAGAGTGTTTTACATGAATGCTTGCCTCTTCTTTATTCATCAGCCCAAACTGGAAATAACCAACTTTCCAGCAAGAGGTGAGAAAACACATGTGTGGATATATTCAGGCAATGGATGACTAGTAACCAACAAAAAGTGTAGTTTTGGCACACACAAAACTATGGATATAAAAAACAGCTCTTCTCCAGAGATCCTGTGCACTAAACCCTCATCAGCCCAGGTCGGGTGTACCTGCCTGTCCCAGCAGCACAGGACAGGGAAGGTCAGGACACAGGGGAGCTCGGGTTAATATTGGCAGGAACATGTCTTTCTGCTCCTCTCCCCAACAAAGAGTGGTAGAGCAATGAGTCTCATCCTTGCTCTGAACTTCAGGATCTCATAGAAGTGGACATGCTGGTGGACACTTCCAGGGCACGTCCACTCTTTGTCTTCTAGAAGGTACTCAGCCTGTGGGAGAGCAGGCTCTCCAAAGAGCTCCCAAACTGGGTTGTTCTTGACTTGAGACATGCTCTGTAATTGTGTCTGTTTCCTTGTGACCCCACAGACTGTTGTCCGCCAGGGTCCCCCACCCCTGGGATTCTTCAGACAAGAATACTGGAGTCAGTGGCCATTTCCTCATCCAAGGGATCTTTCCAACCCAGGGATCAAACCCAGGTCTCCTGTACTGGCAGATGGATTCTTTATCACTGAGCTGTCTGGGAAGCCCTTCCCCCTTAATACACCAACCAAAAGAGACTGGAAGGAAAAAAAAATTTAAATATGTAAGTATTTTGTAGAGGAAAGAAGGAAAGGCCATTTCCACTTCACCAGGAAGATGATTCGGGGACCTGTGACTCCTCACAGGGAGTGGGAACGGTGCTCCCCAGTGTGGAGTGCCCTTTTCCCCAGGAAAAGTAGGTAGAGTGGATAGTTGGGAATGGCTCTTTCCATATGCATTCTACCCTCGTTCTACTCAGGTAAAAAGCTGAAAATTACATATCCCAGTGTTCTATCTAGCTAGAGCCATGGGTATGAATTAGTTCCCACTAATTTTTAAATGTATTTTTTGGTGAGAGAGGTGGTTCTCACTCTTTAGTGTATATTGGAATCACCAGGATATCTATTACAACACAGATTACTGGGCTCCACTCAGAAACTTTGTAGATGTGAAATAGGGATCCCAAATTTGCATCTCTAACAATGTTCCAAGGTGATGTTTGATCCAGAGTTCAGGTGTTTACTGATTTTTGAGTGGCTTTTATGAGAGGCTTTATTTGTGGTGGTAGTGGTCACAGTAGCAGCTGGGAGTTACATCAATTCTGAAGTCACTTTCCTGGCATCCTCACACTTTCTTTACTCATTAAATCAACTCTAACAAAATCATTCACTGTATTTATTGCCTTTTGCTGCAGAAAAGTAGTTATATGTGTTCTCATTATAAATCACTGATTGATAAAACAGAATACCAAAAAATAGGTACGCATGAGAAAATGTTATACATCCATTGTCAGGCTGCTGAGTCTGAAACATGTATCCTTGATATTGTTACAAAGAAAGGGGCATAGGGGAAATTTTGTCCTGTTGCCACTGGATTTACTGAGCAATGTTGGCAGTAGGTCTCTGTGTTAATTAAGCAGACAGCGATTTGGCAGCAGTTTATAATCTGATGACCAATCATCCTGGTTTGTCTAGGTCTGAGTGGTTTCCCCAGGAGGGGCTTCCAGTGTGAATCATGGTGAAGCACCAGGAAACCTGGTGAGCTGGTCACTCTGTTTCTTTATTTGTTCTGAAGAAGTTGCCTATAAATGTGGGAAGAGTAGGGCAGATGATAAATGGTGGGGATCTGAGGAACTGATTTTAGGAGGCATTTGACATTGGAAGAGCACAATTCGGGCAGGTGTGATTGACTGTTCAAAGGAGGTGCCAGGTTAAAACAAAGGGGACATTTGAGAGACAAGAGTATGGGCTCCAAAGTCACTTAGACTTGGACTTGATTCCTAGTGACTTGGTTCACCAGATGTGTGACCTTCAGCAAGTTACTAAACTGCGTTTCCATAGTGAAATGGGGAAAACAGTAGTACCTAACTGTTGTGAGGATTATGAAATAATGCATACAAAGTATTAGAAGAGTTTCAGGGCTCAGGTAAAGGTTGAAAAACATGTTAGTGGCTGACTTCATTATTATTGTTACTCATTTACATGAAGGGATCAAGTAGGAGTCCTTATATCGAGATCATTAGAGAGGAGTGAAGGAGAGAAGAGAAGATGTCCAGATGAGGAAGGTTCTGGACATCACTTGCTGGAGACTTTCATTCCACCTCTCTGCCTTGTGTTCCCCCAAGTGCAGAAGGTAGACTGTAAATTAGTAATAATTAATAAAAATGTGAATTCCAAACTCACTGTTGAAAGTTTAATGTTTTATTGAGGCGTAATTGATGTACAATATTATTTAGTTTTGGATATAGAACATACTTATTTGATATTTTTTGTAGTATATTCCATTTACATTAAAAGAAGTGACTCATTGGAAAAGACCCTGATGCTGGGAAAGATTTAAGACAGGAGAAGAAGGGGATGACAGAGGATAACATGGTTGGATGGCATCACCAACTCAACAGACTTGAGTTTGAGCAAACTCCAGGAGTTGGTGATGGACAGGGAAGCCTGGCATGCTGTATGTAGTCCTTGGGGTTCCAGAGAGTTGGACATGACTGAGCAACTGAACTAAACTTATAGTTATGGATACATAAGAGTTGTCTATTTGATCCCTGCATCAGGAAGATCCTCTGGAGGAGGAAATCTCAACCACTTTAGTATTCTTTTTTATTTATTTATTTATTTTTATAGATGGATGATTGCTTTACACAATTTTGTTGTTTTCTGTCAAATCTCAACATGAATCATCCATAGTTATACATATAACCCATCCGTTTTGAACCTTCTTCCCATCTCCCTCCCCATCCCACCCCTTTAGGTTTCTACAGAGCCCCTGTTTGAGTATCCTGAGACATACAGCAAATTCCCGTTGGCTATCTATTTACATATGGTAATATAACTTTCCATGTTACTCTTTCCATGCATCTCACCCTCTCCTCCCCTCTCCATGTGTCCATGAGTCTATTCTCCATGTCTTTTTCTCCCTGCTGCCCTAGTTCTTCAGTACTATTCTTCAGATTCCATATATATGTGTTAGAATACAATATTTATCTTTCTCTTCCTGACTCAGTTCACTCTGTATAATAGATTCTAGATTCAACCATCTCATCAAAACTGACTCAAATGCATTCCTTTTTATGGCTGAGTATTATTCCACTGTATATATGTACAACAACTTCTTTATCCTTTCATCTGTCAATGGACATCTAGGTTGCTTCCATGTTCTAGCTATTATAAATTGTGCTGCAATGAACAATGGGATACATGTATCTGTTTCAGGTTTGGTTTCCTCAGAGTAGATGCCTAGGAGTGGGATTTTGGGTCATGTAGTGGTTTTATTCCTAGTTTTTTAAGGAATCTCCACACCATCTTCCATAGTGGCTGTGTCCATTTACATTCCCTCCAACAGTTCAAGAATGTTGCCTTTTCTCCCCGCCCTCTCTGGCATTTATTGTTCATAGACTTTTTGATGATGGCCATTCTGACCGGTGTGAGGTGATATCTCATTCAGTTTTAATTTGCATTTCTTTAAATTGCCAACATCTGCTGGATCATCAAAAAAAAAAAAAAAAAGAGAGTTACAGAAAAACATCTACTTCTGCTCTATTGACTATGCCAAAGCCTTTGACTGTGTGGATCACAATAAACTGTGGAAAATTCCGAAAGAGGTTGGAATACCAGACCACCTGACCTGCCTCTTGAGAAACCTGTATGCAGGTCAGGAAGCAACAGTTAGAACTGGACATGGAACAACAGACTGGTTCCAAATAGGAAAGGGAGTATGTCAAGGCTGTATATTGTCACCCTGCTTATCTAACTTATATGCAGAGTACATCATGAGAAATGCTGGGCTGGATGAAGCACAAGCTGGAATCAAGATTGCTAGGAGAAATATCAATCACCTCAGATATGCAGATGACACCATTCTTGTGGCAGAAAGTGAAGAAGAACTAAAGAGCCTCTTGATGAAAGTGAACGAGGAGAGTGAAGAAGTTGGCTTAAAGCTCAACATTCAGAAAATGAAGATCATGGCATCCGGTCCCATTACTTAATGGGAAATAGATGGGGAAACAGTGGAAACAGTGTCAGATTATTTTTTTTTTTTTGGCTCCAACCAAAATCACTGCAGATGGTGACTGCAGCCATGAAATTAAAAGATGCTTACTCCATGAAATTAAAAGATGCTTACTCCATGAAATTAAAAGAAGGAAAATTATGACCAATTTGGACAGCATATTAAAAAGCAGAGACATTACTTTGTCAACAAAGGTCCATCTAGTTAAGGCTATGGTTTTTCCAGTGGTCATGTATGGATGTGAGAGTTGGACTATCAAGAAAGTGAGTGCCGAAGAATTGATGTTTTTGAGCTGTGGTGTTGGAGAAGACTCTTGAGAGTCCCGTGGACTGCAAGGAGATCCAACCAGTCCATCCTAAAGGAGATCAGTCCCGGGTGTTCATTGAAAGGGCTGATGCTGAAGCTGAATTTCCAATACTTTGACCACCTGATGCGAAGAGCTGACTCACTGGAAAAGACCCAGATGCTGGGAAAGATTGAGGGCAGGAAAAGAAGGGGATGACAGAGGAAGAGATGGTTGGATGGCATCAATGACTCAATGGGCATGGGTTTGTGCGTACTCTGGGAGTTGGTGATGGATAGGGAGGCCTGGTGTGCTGCAGTTCATGGTGTCTCAAAGAGTCGGACACGACTGAGCGACTGAACTGAACTGAATAATGAGCGATGTTGAGCATCTTTTCATGTGTTTGATAGCCATCTGTATGTTTTCTTTGGAGAAATGTCTGTTTAGGTCTTTCCCCCATATTTTGATTGGGTTTTTTGTCTTTCTGTTATTGAGTTGTATGAGCTGCTTGCATATGTTGGAAATTAATCCTTTGTCAGTTGTTTCATTTGCTATTATTTTGTCCCATTCTGAGGACTGTCTTTTCAGCTTGCTTAGTTTCCTTTGCTGTGCAAAAGCTTTTACGTTTAAAAGGTTCCACTTATTTAGTTTTGTTTTTAATTTTGTTACTCTAGGAGATGGGTCATAGAGGAGCTTGCTTTGGTTTATGTCATCGAGTTTCTGCCCATTTTCCTCCAAGAGTTTTATACTTTCTGGTCTTAAACTTAGGTCTTTAATCCATTTTGAGTTTATTTTGTGTATGGTGTTAGGAAGTGTTCTAATTTCATTCTTTTACATGTAGCTGTCCAGTTTTCCCAGCACCACTTATTAAAGAGGCTGTATCTGCCCCATGGTATATTCTTGCCTCCTATGTCAAAAATAATGTATCCATAGGTGTGTACATGGGTTTATTTCTGGGGTTTCTATCTTGTTCCATTGATCTATATTTCTGTTTTTGTGCCAGACCATACTGGCACAAAAATGGCTACTGATGACTGTAGCTTCGTAGTATAATCTGAAGTCAGGAAGGTTGATTCCTCTAGCTCCATTCTTCTTTCTCAAGACTGGTTTGGCTATTCTGGGCCTTTTGTGTTTCCATATGGATTGTGAAATTTTTTGTTCTAGTTCTGTGAAAAATGCCATTTGTAATTTGATAGGGATCACATTGAATCTCTAGATTGTGTTTGGTCATGTAGTCATTTTCACAATATTGATTCTTCCTAACCAGGAACATGGAATAGCTCTCCATCTGTTTATGTCATCTTTGATTTCTTTCATTAGTGTCTTATAATTTTCTCTGTACAGTTCTTCTGTCTCCTTGGGTAAGTTTATTCCTAGATACTTAATTCTTTTAGTTGCAATGGTGAATGGGATTGATTCCTTAATTTCTTTTTCTGATTTTTCATTGTTAGTATATAGAAATGCAAGTGATTTCTGTGCATTGATTTTGTATCCTGTAGCTTTGCTAAATTCACTGGTTAGCTCTAGTAATTTTCTGATACTATCTTTGGGGTTTTCTATGTACATTATCATGTCATCTGCAAACAGTGAGAGTTTTACTTTTTCTTTTCTGATCTGGATTCCTTTCTTTTTCTTCTCTGATTACTGTAGCTAAGACTTCCAGAACTATGTTGAATAATAGTGGCAGAAATGGACACCCTTGCCTTGTTCCTGATCTTAGAGGGAATGCTTTAAGTTTTTCACCATTGAGACTAATGTTTTCTGTAGGCTTATCATATATGGCCTGTCCTATGTTGAGGTAGGTTCCCTCTATGCCCATTTTTGAAGAGTTTTAATCACAAATGGGTGCTGAATTTTGTCAAAGGCTTTTTCTGCATATATTGAGATCATCATATTTATCTTTCAATTTGTTAATTTGGTGTATCACATTGATTGATTTGTGTATACTGAAGAATTGCATCCCTGTGGTAAACCAAACTTGATCATGGTGTATGAGCTTTTTGATGTGTTACTGAATTCTGTTTGTAAAATTTTGTTGAGGATTTTTGTATCTGTGTTCATCAATGATATTGGCTGTAGTTTTCTTTTTTTGTGTGTGTTGTCTTTGTCTGGTTCTGGTATCAGGGTGATGGTGGCCTTGTAGAATGAGTTTGGAAGTGTTCATTCCTCTGCAATTTTTTGAAAGAGTTTTAGAAGGATAGACATTAGCTCTTTTCTAAATGTTTGATAGAATTCTCCTGTGAAGCCATCTGGTCCTGGGCTTTTGTATTTTGGGAGATTTTTTATCACAGCTTCAATTTCAGTGCTTATAATTGGGTTGTTCATAATTTCTATTTCTTCCTGGTTTAGTCTTGGAAGATTGAGCTTTTCTTTTTATTTTATTTATTTTTTAATTTTAATTTTTACTTTATTTTACTTTACAATACTGTATTGGTTTTGCCATACATTGACATGAATCTGCCATGGGTGTACATGAGTTCCCAATCCTGAACCCTCTCCCACCTCCCACTCCTTATCATCTCTCTGGATCATCCTCATGCACCAGCCCCAAGCATCCTGTATCCTGTATTGAACATAGACTGAATTCATTTCTTACATGATAGTATACATGTTTCAATGCCATTCTCCCAAATCATCCCACCCTCTCCCTCTCCCTCAGAGTCCAAAAGTCTGTTCTATACATCTGTGTCTCTTTTGCTGTCTCGCATACAGGGTTATCATTACCATGTTTCTAAATTCCATATATATGTGTTAGTATACTGTATTGGTGTTTTTCTTTCTGACTTACTTCACTCTGTATAATCGGCTCCAGTTTCATCCATCTCATGCTATTAAAAAGAATACATTTGAATCAGTTCTAATGAGGTGGATGACGCTGGAGCCGATTATACAGAGTGAAGTAAGCCAGAAGGAAAAACACCAATACAGTATACTCACACATATATATGGAATTTAGAATGATGGTAATGATAAACCTGTACGCAAGACAGCAAAAGAAACACAGATATATAGAATGGCCTTTTGGACTCTGTAGGAGAGGGAGAGGGTGGGATGGGTTGGCAGAGTGGCAGTGTAACATGTGTGATATCATAAGTGAAACGAATCGCCAGTCCAGGTTTGATGCAGGATGCAGGATGCTTGGGACTGATGCACGGGGATAATCCAGAGAGAGGGTGTGGGGCGGAAAAAAAAAAAAAAAACATACCTAGAATTAAAAAAAAAAAAAAGAATGGATTCAAATGTATTCTTTTTTATTACTTAGCCATTAAAAAGAATACATTTGAATCAGTTCTAATGAGATGGATGAAACTGGAGCCGATTATACAGAGTGAAGTAAGATTGAGCTTTTCTAAGAATCCATCCATTTCTTCCAGGTTATCCATTTTATTGTCATATAGTTGTTCATAATAGTCTCTTCCTGTCCCTTCTTTCCTCTCTTCACTGGTAAAAACTAGTTTCTCTATGTGTGAGTCTGTGAATGTTTAAAATTAATGCTAAATTCCAATTAAGAAGGTGGAGTTTCCTATGGGAGTCAGGATGTAGAAAATGCTTTCCAAATGAGAGAAAAGATGAATAAATCAGAGGAGAGGGTGGGCAGAAAGAAGGCAGGAAGGAGCAAGGAGCAGTCTCCCAGCCATGCAGAGAAGGAGCATTCATAGGGCTCCTTTCTGGGATTCATAACAACTTACTTTTAAAACTAAGAAAGAATAGTAACATTTGCCTTAAAACATTTTTTCTCTCAGAGGTTTCTGCATGGCAGCCTTTACATCCTTATTTCTCAAACTGTAGATCAATGGGTTCAGCATGGGGATCACACAGTGTAAAACATGGAGCTCACATTCTCCTGGGCCAGGGAACTGGCTGTTGAGGGTTTCAAGTTCATGAAGGTGGTCGTTTCATAGAACAGCCCCATGGCTGCAAAGTGGGAGCTGCAGGTGCTGAAGGCTTTAAGCCTTTCCTCTGTGATGCTGATGCAGAGGATACTGGACAGGATGAAGGTATAGGCAACAAGGATTGTTAAGGTGGTGACTATGATGTCAAATCCAGCCAAAAAGAATACTATCATACCAATAGGATAGTTGCTAGAGCAGGAGAGCTTCATGGGGCAAGTATGTCACAGTAATAATGACTGATGAGTATCTCACAATAGGACAGTTTCAACATGATGCTAGTCTCTATATGGTTGAGCCAATGAGTGACATGACATAGACCCCAGCCAATAGCAGGAAGCAGGCTCAATGAGACATGATGATGTTGCAAAGACAAGTGCTTCAGATGGCAACATAGGCCATCTCTGTGAGCATGTAACACTCAGCAATGACAAACACCAGGAGCAAGTAGAGATGGGGCATGGACCCTACATAGGAGATGATGGTCTTCTCTGACACAAAGTTCACCAGCTTCTTAGGGGTAATGACAGAGGAGTAGCAGAGATCCACAAAGGACAGGTCGCTGAGGAAATGGTACATGGGGGTGCGAAGCTGAGCGTTCAGACAAATCAGGGTTATCATGCCCAGGTTCCCTACCATGGTGACCAGGTAGATTCAAAGAAGAGGAAGAAGAGGGAGAGCTGGAGCTCTGGTCGATTTGTTAAACCTCCGAGAATGAACTCGGTCACTGTAGAGTGATTTTCTGCAGCCATTCTCATCTGGTTGGGGAACCTGTGGGGACGAGAGAGAAGAACTGCATGAAAAGCTGCATCTTGCACTACTTGGTAAAGCTAGTTTGACCTTCTGAGGCCAGCTGAATGATTCTGGGATCCTTCTTGAGGAACAATTCCTCATCCTGTTGTTTATTTTGGGAGGAATATCAGACCCTGTGTATATTGAGAATCATGGAGATGTGAGGAAAAGGCAGGCAAGATATAAAACATTTATCTCTTTCTTGTTTTTCAAATATCTTATAGCAATAGATCTTAATGTCTAGTCCATGCATCAGCATCATCAGTATCACTTGAAGATATTAGAGATGCAAATTGTCTGGTCTCACCCCAGAGCTACCAAATCATAAACTTTGGGATGGGGCCCAGTGATCTGTGTATCATACTATCTCCAAATGAGGCTTATGCAGGAGCAAGTCTGAGAGTCTCAATCCTGTAAGTAATAAGCAGTAGAATTAATATCAGAGACATGTTTTCTTTCAGAAGTGAAATTCTATCACTTCTGCAAGTCCTAAATATTGACTTAATGTGAACACATGGTAATCTGTCTCAAACTGACACAGTGTTGGGGGATATGGTAGTTACAACAATATCATTGAGTTACAAGTCAATTACTGTATTGAAAGTTGAGAAAATGAATGATATCAATCCCTAAGGTGGTTGTAAATGTAATATGGGACAATGCATAATTATTAGTTTTCAAGAAGTCAGTTCCTATAAAAATGTGAAATGGCCCCACATTTAGTCGCTCAGTCGTGTCTAACTGTTTGGGACTCCATGGACTGTAGGCTCCCAGGATTCTCTGTCCATGAATTCTCCAGGTTAAAATACTGGAATGGGTGGCCATTCCCTTCTGTAAGGGATTTTCTTCTGATCCAGGGATGAAATCCAGGTCTCCTGCATTGCAGGCAGATTTTTTACCCTTTGAGCCACCAAAGAAACCCCTAGGTGTCTGGAATTTGTTCTTTTGTTTTTATTTTTTTTTATTGGACTTCAGGCCCTAAGACAATAGTTCTCAATATTCCTTGCATATTATAATCTCCTGGAGCATTTAAAAATTATTGGTGGCTATGTTCCTCCCATAGAGGTTCTGATTAATTCATCTGTGGTGAAGTCTGCATTGTAGCAACTTGAATAGTCCAGAGTAAATGCTCAATAGCTGCTTTAACTATTATTATTGGTAGGTCTATTTTCAGATCATAATATGAAACAATGGCCCAATTATCTCCTTAATGACAAAGTACCTAAATTACAGACATGTCAAAAGAAGTATGAATCATCATTGCTAAATATGATACCTATAGATATCACTTTTCTGATATGTGATTCTTAAGCAAAACCCTTAAATTTGCCTGCTTTCACTGTGTACTTATACAGTTACTAACTTTCATATAAAGCTTTCAAAAGGTCATTCTCATTAACAACTCTCATAACTTTTGGTATGTGGAGAAAGGGGTCTAAGAGTAGAATTTTCATTACCATATTCCTATGGAGAAAACTGTAGTGCCAGACAGGAAGTGACTTTCCTGAGGCTTCCTAAGTATCAAGGACTTGGAACTGAAACAGCTTTCTTCTGATCATGAGCTCTTCCCTTGGCCTAAGTGTGTAGCCTTACAAATCAGTGTGCCTACAGCTCTAAGCAATGCTGTGATTGACTGCGCTTTATCCTTGATATCTTAGATTGTGTATACCATATCACAAAGAGGAATGTCACATTATTTTCCTATTCTCTAGGAAACAGAGCTCTAAAAGTTAAATAAGTTACCTGAAGTCATAAAATTAGCAAGACTCTGCTGCTGCTGCTGCTGCTAAGTCCCTTCAGTCGTGTCTGACTCTGTGCGACCCCATGGACGGGCAGCCCACCAGGCTCCCCCGTCCCTGGGATTCTCCAGACAAGAACACTGGAGTGGGTTGCCATTTCCTTCTCCAATGCATGAAAGTGAAAAGTGAAAAGTCAAAGTCAAGTTGCTCAGTCGTATCCGACTCTTTGTGACCCACGGACTGCAGCCTACCAGGCTCCCCCATCCATAGGATTTTCCAGGCAAGAGTACTGGAGTGGGGTGCCATTGCCTTCTCCGAGCAAGACTCTGACCTGGGTCTAAAACCCAGAATATATGATCACCTGTCTATTTTGTTTTCAGTAAATTATTTCGCTTTGCTCTAGGTTGTCTTGTGTGTAGCACTTTGTTGTTATTTAGTAAACTTAATGTATTGAAGTTTGGACATAAATGATAGATTTTATTGCCAATTTCAGATTTATTAAAAAAATTACCAAGCCAGTATATGTGCCTTGTAGAAAATCAGAAATACAAATAAGCAAAAATACAATACTATTTTCTCACTCTTTGGAGACTAACAGCAGCCATGACTATCATCTTAGATATTTTCAAAGCATGTGTGTACTTACATGTGTATAAGCATGTATATATTTAAAAATATTTTATAACATGCTTTTTAATTAGCACTTCAAAATACATTCTTATTTGAGTCCTGTAACAGTAATAACTCCAGCACTAGCCATATATGTTTTTCTAGGTGGAAGAGTCTTTAAATCCTTTGGATGTGGTGTAATGACAAGAAAATACATTGCATTATAAACTTCATATGTTAAATTATCAGTGGTTCAATTATTAACTTCATAATAACCATTATTAGAGGTAGTTAGGATTTTTGGAATATTGTTTTCATTTATTACAAAGGAGAAAAAGTTCCTTGTGGTAGCAACAATAGATTAAAAATATCTTATATATCCCCTTCTACTCAATTTCCACCTCTGGAAACAATAAAAAACATAGAAAATCCACCTGGAATATACTATTACTAGAAATCAAAGTGCCTCACAGGGTAGCACAGAGTGAATGCCCCTTATTTGGTGAAGTGCTGATGGGAAAATCCTAGACAGCACTGATTAATTATTTTCTCCCATAATCATCTAACAATATAAAACTGGATGATATATATGATCCCATACTTGATATCAGTCACTACAGTTATTACCTCCTGTTCTACCAGACCATCAGAGGCTCAGAATTGTCATCCATAAAGAACACAGCACGTGAAGAAAAACCACTTAGAAGTGAAGGTTAACGTATGGCTGAAAATAGCTTGCATTCAGAAGCAGGAGTTCATGAAAGAAATATATTTCTCATACAATTGCTTTAAGTCATAGTTAGGTACCTGTACTGAGTAAAAACAGATCAGATTCCCCTGGAAATTATAGAGGAAGACTTGGTTTCTGTCGGGGGCCAGCATGAGGAATCCCATCCGTGACAGAGTCACGTGGCACACTCAGATGGCAGAGCAATTTGAGTTATCGGATTTCTCCCTATTTTTTCCTGAGCATGTACCCCCCAAATAAGAATTTGTCTGTTTTCCCACTGTTCTCTGACAGTTTCTCGGAAAGAGTTAATTCAAAGCTTTAGCTTCCTGCATTTGAAAGGAGTGTTTCAGCCCTACCCCCCCTTTGATAATGCTCTAGCCTGCCTAACAGGTTCCCCTGACCTTTTACAAGCTGGTGAATTGCTCACAACCCCCAACTGTGAGGGGCAAAAAGGTCTTGAAGTGTTTTAAAGTTATAAACTTTTTCTAAGAGCCAAAACCCTATTAGTAATAGGATTTCGCTGTTGCCTCAACAATTGCTGCCAGACCTCCTTATTTGCACCTGAAAGTTTCTGCTATACAAACAAAATGTGGAAAAAGATATATAGTAGTTTTTTGATGTAGCAACACTAAGCTTTTGAGTTAATTGCTTTCTTTTATAAATCATTGTACTCCCTCTTGCTTGCTGTGTCCTTGCTATGTAAGAATGCAACTTTGTTTAGTGCCTCCCAAGAATGGCGCCAGACCTTGGAAAAAATAACACTTATCAGAAAAGAGCTGTAAATTGTTGAATTGGCCTTTTGGCTGGAAGATGATGTAAATTACCTAAGACTTGTGTATACAATTAGGTATGCAGAGAATAAGCCTGGTCTCGATAAGAGTCAGGGCTGCTGACATTGCCAAAATTTGTGATACCCATTGATCTCTATGTATAAATAGGCCATGTGAAAAAATAAAGTGGGGACCAGTTTTCTCAGACCAGTTTCTCGGATGACTTGCTCTCTCGAACTCCTTCTTTGAAAAAAGAAATCTGGCTCCCCCCATGTCTCAAGACCTTGGAAAAAATAACACTTATCAGAAAAGAGCTGTAAATTGTTGAATTGGCCTTTTGGCTGGAAGATGATGTAAACTACCTAAGACTTGTGTATACAATTAGGTATGCAGAGAATAAGCCTGGTCTCGGTAAGAGTCAGGGCTGCTGACATTGCCAAAATTTGTGATACACATTGATCTTCACTGTATAAATAGGCCATGTGAAAAATAAAGTTTTGACCAGTTTCTCAGATGACTTGCTCTCTCGAACTCCTTCTTTAAAATCTGGCTCCCCCCATGTCTCTTTGTCTCTGTCCTCTTATACTATAATTCCAGGCTGAATTCCCATCTGGAACAGGGGGGCTCACCACATCTACTTAATTTCCCTGGCTCTAAGATCTGTGAGAAAAGGGACCCACGGTGGGGCCCCTTTAGAGATTCAAGCAGATGCCAGTGGCCTATGCAGATGGTGCAAATCTCTTGTCTTGAGATTTTATTGGCCTTCCCTGTAAACCAAGTTATTCAGCCTCCTTCGCTTCACTAATTTCCCACTATCCTATCCTATCCTTTCCTATCCGCCGGTTCCGTCTCTGCTTTGAATATCCCTGGATCCACCGGGGCTGGACCCCAGCACTGCTTATTCAACTTCTATGCAGAGTACATCATGAGAAACGCTGGGCTGGAAGAAACACAAGCTGCAATCAAGATTGCTGGGAGAAATATCAATAACCTCAGATATGCAGATGACACCACCCTTATGGCAGAAAGCGAAGAAGAACTAAAAAGCCCCTTAATGAAAGTGAAAGAGGAGAGTGAAAAAGTTGGCTTAAAGCTCAACATTCAGAAAACGAAGATCATGGCATCCGGCCCCATCACTTCATGGGAAATAGATGGGGAAACTGTGGAAACAGTGTCAGACATTTTTTTTTTGGGGGGGGGGCTCCAAAATCACTGCAGATGGTGNTCCTTTGCTTTTCACCTATCTTCTTTTCAGAGCTATTTAATAATGGGCTCCAAATGTTTTCACTTTTTGGGTATTTTTGGCTTCCCTTGTGGCTCAGATGGGAAAGAATCCATCTCGTAATGCAGGAAACCTGGGTTCGATCCCTGGGTCATGAAGGTCTCTTGAAGAAGGGAATATCTCCCCAGTCCAGTACACTTGCCTGAGAATTACATGGACAGAGGAGGCTGGTAGGCTACAGTCCATTGGGTCATTCTCAAGTTACCAAGTGTTGCAAATATTTGGCTTCCTTGGAACAGTGGTAAAGAACCTGTCTACCAATGCAAGAAACACAAGAGATGCAGATTCGATCCTTGGTTTGGAAAGATCCCCTGGAGAAGGAAATGGCAACACATTCCAATATTCTTACCTGGAAAATTCCATGGACAGAGGAGCCTGGCGGGCTACAGTCCTTGGAGTCACAAAAGAGTTGGACATGACTGAGCATCCATGCATACAAAGAATTTTGCTCCCTAATCTATGGAACCTGAGATAAGTGCCTTGTATGACAAAATGTTGACATTGTCTTATATGCAAAAGATGTTAACTTAAAGATCTTGATGTGGAGAGATTATCTAGAATTATCTGGGTGGGCCATAAATATAGTTACAAGTATCTATGTAAGAGGTAGGTAGAGGGAGGTACTGCTTCTGGGGAAGATGATGTGATACAAGCAAGTAGAGAGATTTGAAAAGAGGATGCTGCTGACTTTTAAGATGAAGGAAGTTGCCATAAACTAAGGAAAACAAGGAATATGCCTCTAGAAGCTGGACAAGGAATCTCTACTGGAGACACTCTGCCCTGCCAACACCTTGACTTTAGCCCAGTGATAAAATTCCTGAAGTCTGACCTCAAGACCCATGAGGGAATAAATTCATGTGGTTTTAAGTCAGTAAATTTGTGGTAATTTGTTATATCGGTCATAGGAAACTAACACAGGCTCTTTATTATAATTACATATATTCAAAAGCAGAGACATTACTTTGCTGACTAAGATCCATCTAGTCAAGGCTATGGTTTTTCCTGTGGTCATGTATGGATGTGGGAGTTGGACTGTGAAGAAAGTTGAGTGCCGAAGAATTGATGCTTTTGAACTGTGGTGTTGGAGAAGACTCTTGAGAGTCCCTTGGACTGCAAGGAGATCCAACCAGTCCATTCTGAAGGAGATCAGCCCTGGGATTTCTTTGGAAGGAATGATGCNAAGAATTGATGGTTTTGAACTGTGGTGTTGGAGAAGACTCTTGAGAGTCCCTTGGACTGCAAGGAGATCCAACCAGTCCATTCTGAAGGAGGACAGCCCTGGAATTTCTTTGGAAGGAATGATGCTAAAGCAGAAACTCCAGTACTTTGGCCACCTCATGTGAAGAATTGACTCATTGGAAAAGACTCTGATGCTGGGAGGGATTGGGGGCAGGAGGAGAAGGGGACGACAGAGGATGAGATGGCTGGATGGCATCACTGACTTGATGGGCATGAGTCTGAGTGAACTCCAGGAGTTGGTGATGGACAGGGAGGCGTGGCGTGCTGCGATTCACGGGGTTGCAAAGAGTCGGACACAACTGAGCGACTGAACTGAACTGAGAGCATATGCCATGGGGTCAGACCTACCTAGTTTGCCACTCATTAGCAATGTGCTCTTAGATAACTTACCTCTCAAAATTTTATGCAGTACTTATTAAAGTGGGTATTATAATAGTTTCTTATGACAATAAATGTGACTATGTATGTAAGCCTTTTGCACAGTATCTGGAATACAGGAAGTGTTCAGTAATACTAAGTTGGTTATTATCCCTGACTTAGAGTCCTACTTCCTAAAGATATATTATTTTTAATATTAGAGAAGATGCAAGTAAAGTATGTGAAAGGGTCAAATGATTATTTTAAATCTTGGAGATTTAAAACTGAAAGGAAACATAGATATAACTCCAAAAACCAAAACAGAATAGTTCCTTCCAGTGAAGAATTGGGAGGCTTCAAACAGGAGGTTAGCTCAAACAGGGGCTCTGTATCAACCTAAAGGGGTGGGATGAGGAGGGAGATTGGAGGGAGGTCCACAAGGGAGGGTATATATGTGTATCTATGGGTGATTTATGTTAAGGTTTCAAAGAAAGCAACAAAATTCTGTAAGGCAATTATCCTTCAATAAAAAAATGTATTAAAAAAAAAAAAGAAATGAGTGGTTTAGAGAACTTCAACAATAGTAGTAATTTATTGAAACACATCCTTTGCTGACAAAGGTCCATATAGTCAAAGCTTTGGTTTTCCCAGCAGTCATGTAGAGATGTCAGAGTTGGACCATAAAGAAGGTTGAGTGTGGAAGAATTGATGCTTTCAAATTGTGGTGTTGGAGAAGACTCTTGAGAGTCCCTTGGAATGTAAGGAGATCAAACCAGTCAATCCTAAAGGAAAGCAACCCTTAATATTCATTGGAAGGGCTGATGCTGAAGCTCAACTTTGGCCACTTGATGTGAAGAACTGACTCTTTGGAAGACTCTGATGCTGGGAAAGACTGAAAGCAGGAGAAGGGGACGACAGAGGATGAGACGATTGGATGGCATCACTGACTCAATGGACATGCTGCTGTTGCTGCTATGTCGCTTCACTCGTGTCTGGCTCTGTGCAACCTGAGATGGTAGCCCACCAGGCTCCTCCATCCCTGGGATTCTCTAGGCAAGAACACTGGAGTGGATGAGTTGCAGCTAATTCCAAGAGATAGTGGTGGAGGAGTGCTGATAGAGAAAAGCCTGGTGTGCTGCAGTCCAGGGGGTCTCAAAGAGTCAGATACAATTTAACTACTGAATAACAACATTGAGGGTCTTTGGTATTTCAAGCATACTACTATACATCATTTCTTCCAAATTCCACAATAACCTTGTAAGTGAAACACTTTCGTTTTGTTGTTGTTGTTGTGATTCCCTTGTGTCCACTTCTTTGGATCATGGAGAAAGCAAGGGAATTTCAGAAAAACATCTGCCTCACTGTCTACACTAAAACTTTTGACTGTGTGGGTCACAACAAACTGTGGAAAATTCTTAAAAGACATAGGAGTACCAGTCCACCTTACCTATCTCCTGAGAAACCTGTTCGCAGATTAAGAGGCAATAGTTAGAACCAGACATGGAACAGACTGGTTCAAAACTGGGAAAGAAGTACAACATGGCTGTATATTATCACCCTGCTTATTTAACTTATATGCAGAGTCCATCATGCGAAATGACAGGCTGGATGAATCACAATCTGGAATCAGACTGCTGGAAGAAATATCAACCACCTCAGATATGCAGATGATACCACTCTAATGGCAGGAAGTGAAGAGGAACTACAGAGCCTCTTGAGGGTGAAAGAGGACAGTGAAGAAGCTGATCTGAAACTCAACATTAAAAAAAACAAACAAACTAAGATACAGATACTTAGTTGCCATTTTAGAGAATACAAACTAAGGGTCAGAGGTTAAGAAATGTGTTTAAAGTTACAATTAGCAACTGACAGAAAAGTTAACTGCTAAGCTGTTGGGACTCTTTTGTGACCCCACAGACTGTAGTCCGCCAGGCTCCTATGTCCATGGAATTTTCCAGGTAAGAACACTGGAATGGGTTGCCATTCCTTCTCTAGGGGATCTTCCCCACCCAGGGATTGAACCCAGGTCTCCTGCATTGCAGGCAGTTTACTTACTGCTTGAGCCACCAGAAGAGCCAGTAACTGAGAGAAGGGGATTCAAACTAAGAGCCATCTGATTCCTATGCCCATGAGCCCTGCAACACTTACACTGCTTTTTTTCCCTTTAGAATTGTGAAGCCAGAATTAGAATGCCAGAAACTTGATTCAAAGTGTGATTCCACAGTCTCATCTAGCCTTCTCTCCAAAATCAGACATAGTCAGCCATATAAGCCAGTAGGAGGGAATCTGTTCAACAAACTGAAACAAGAGGCAGGCTAATCCATTATATCACTATGTCCTATGCTAACTCATCAACAGCTGAGACGATAAATACATGGGTCCTCATGCTATCTATAAGGATGGTAATAAAAACCAGGAATCATATAGCAGAGTTCAAGGGAAGGGAAGTGAAAGTATACACATCATTTACCTAAACCCAAATCATCACTGCTTTTAGTTACGAAGGTGCAGAGTCAAGTGGAGCAAGGAGCAGAGTTGCTTTAAAATATATTTTCATGGAACTAGCCTTGAACTCTGCTCATACCTCGTGGTTCCCCTGGCAACATAAGACTTCTGACCTCTTTTCTGGACAATAATCGAACAAGCCAGGACACTTTTATAAGCTTGAAGGGAACAAAACAAGATGTTTCAAACTGGAGAGATAAAGACTGGCATGGAGGGGAGGGGAATAAATTCAAATCCTTTGAAATCAAGAGTTATGAATCTAGTTACTGAACCTTGGCAAACTGTTTTTTGGTATAGCTGTAGAGCTTATTAAATCTTTAAAGAGAGAAAAGATAAAGAGGTATCTGACATGCTAAGTATTTAGAACTTTGTCACCCTAGTAGATTGTATTTTAAGAAAAGCTTAAAAAATTTTTAGATATAAAGGAAGAACAGAAAAAAAAATTAGATAAATTGTTAATTGACTAATTCATGGAATATTAGTGTTTGGAAGTGACCAGGAGAGATAATGACTCTTTTTTTGGTGCCACTGTCTGGAGTAGTTAACAGTGCTCCAAGTTCATTAGATCCTCAACATGTTTGTTGACTTGGATGTGCTTGGCGCAACACTAATGCAGAAATTTATTTTCATAAGGTGAGCACAGGCTTTTGCTTTTCCTAATTATTTAAATTCAATGGAAAATTCAACTAAGTTGATAATAAAGGTGGTTTTGTATTTAAATGTGACTCTATTAACTAAACAGAACTTTCATCACAGGTATAATTCTCTCTTCTTATTGACTATTCTGGTAAGAGCCCAGGCCTACTACCTTCTAAATCCCTGAGGAACAGCCATCATATCCCATCACCCCATCCCAGCTCTTCCTCCTGTGTTCAGCACCTCAGGTATCCACCCCACTTCCCTACGTTATTTCCTCAATTCCTTCTATTTGGTATCAAACCACAATTTATTTCTCAGTTGTGTCAGAGTAGATTTTTTTTTTGGCTTCCTTTTGATTCAGTGGTATTTCTTTTACTTTTATCTTGTGTCCTACCCATATTAGGGAGAGAACACTATGAAAACTTTAAGTTTTACCAATCCTTGGGAGATGTTTTCCTTGATAATTAAGGTAGCTTTTTCTTGGAGAACAGTTTTCAGTGACTTAACTGACTTGCCTTGTATGTTTCTTGACAACAAATTTTAAATACTGATTTATGAAGCAGAAAATGCAAATTTTATAAAAGAATACAAGAAGTAAACAGGCAACTTTCTTAATAACAAACTAGATAAAAATCAAGGACAAGGTGAAACAAATAATATACAAACTTTTATTCAAAGTTAATTCAATAAAGACATATTTTGGTCATTTTTAAGGTGAGATTAATTGAATATCTCAAAAAAAAAACTATCTGATCAATGCATATGGCTACTCACAGAAAGTTCTCTCTTCTGTTAATAGCAGCTAAATTTATACACACAGAAAAAATTCTTAAGAGCATGCAAATTCAGTTGAATTCCATACATTCATTATATTCATCAAAAACCTGCAATAATGTTCATGCCAAAGTGTTAAGAAAAAAATTTGAAATTTACACCAAAACATGATCAATATTAAACCAAAGAAAATAATAAATAAGCATAATTTATAGTTTATTTTAAAAAGTTTGGCATCACACAAGTATTCAAGTGTGTTACACCATGTTCATTCCTCAGAAGTGGCATTTTAAAGTGTTAAGCATTGTTAAATATCAAAAAATACAACTCTGTTTTACAATGTAGTACTGGCATAATTCAAAGTACTGTGCCAATTATAAATAGTATAATAAAGTTGCAAACATCTTTTCAAACATATTTAAAGGAAAGCATATAGACACACATTTATATGCATACAATTTATTATACTCATGTAATCAAACATATTTTATAAAAGCAAACGGTTTTATCCCTCAACTAGTTTATATACTTACACAGAGTTTAATACCTGTTCAAAGATTTTCAGTTCCTGTGCATATTTTCAGAAGGAATAAAGATGAAATTTAATTTTACAAGAACACATATTACTTTATCCCCCTTCACAAAATAATCCATAGTTACTCAAGGTTGATAACTACTCTTTTTGAAAGCAACTATTGTCCAAAGACTACAGAATAATACTGCAATCCAAGTTTCTTATTAAAATTCAGTCAGCTGCTGCTCACTGCAGAAAAAGCTACACAGTGCATCTACCAAAAATAATCTTCAGTATCTGAGGCCTAAGAGGCAGATGATCTTATCCTCTGCAGAGACTTAACGTGCAGCTACAAGTGGAGAAGTGCTAGACTCTCAGTCACTTCAGAAGTACTTGTTGAAGTCTGCTTCTCATGTGTAAATGTGCCGAAAATGTCCTTTAGGCTCATAATGGTTTATCAATAACTGTGACCCCTGAACAAAGAAACAAAGAAATAAAACTGAAGTCACAGGAAGCATTCTGTATCTCTGAGAAAATCTTGAATTTTTTTTATAACTTAAGTGACAAGGACTGAACAGATCATGATGTTTCAAAATCTCTAAGAAACTTTAATATTACTATCATTTTAATCTAAATAACAATGAAATCTGTTTAAAAATTATGTATTAAAACTATTTCAGACTATTTAATCCAGAACTCATCTTTTGCTCTTCACAGTTATATAATGAAGGGAAAACAACTGTACTCAAGCAATACTAAGATCCACCTAATACTAAAAGGGACCCAAAGAAACTTGTGAGAGTGATGAATATTCATTATCTTGACTGTGGTGATGGTTTCATATATATGTCAAAACTAATAAAATTGTATACTTTAAATATAAGCTATTTATTCTCTGTCAGTTCAGTTCAGTTCAGTCCCTCAGTCATGTCCGATTCTTTGTGACCCCATGAATCGCACCATGCCAGGCCTCCCTGTCCATCACCAGCTTCCAGAGTTCACTCAGACTTGCATGCATTGAGTCAGTGATGCCATCCAGCCATCTCATCCTCGGTCGTCCCCTTCTCCTCCTGCCCCCAATCCCTCCCAGCATCAGACTCTTTTCCAATGAGTCAACTCTTTGCATGAGGTGGCCAAAGTACTCAAGTTTCAGTTTTAGCATCATTCCTTCCAAAGAAATCCCAGGGCTTGATCTCCTTCAGAATGGACTGGTTGGATCTCCTTGCAGTCTAAGGGACTCTCAAGAGTCTTCTCAGCACACAGTTCAAAAGCATCAATTCTTCGCTCAGCCTTCTTCACAGTCCAACTCTCACATCCATACATGACCACAGGAAAAACCATAGCCTTGACTGGACAGACCTTAGTCGGCAAAGTAATGTCTCTGCTTTTGAATATGCTATCTAAGTTGGTCATAACTTTTCTTCCAAGGATTAAGTGTCTTTTAATTTCATGGCTGCAGTCACCATCTGCAGTGATTTTGGAGCCTCAAAAAATAAAGTCTGACACTGTTTCCATTGTTTCGCCGTCTATTTCCCATGAAGTGATGGGACCGGATGCCAGTTGTATCTCATTAAAGCTGTTTTAAAAAATTTTACATAATTTTGACGAATGCTACTCTGGAAGCTTACTGTATATAGTTCTATTTACATGTTGTTTTGGATGATACATAAATAACAGTGATGGTTAATTAGTATAAATTTCTTTTTTCTCCAGTAGTAAATCAGTATTAGAATGTTAATGAAACATTCTAATATTTAAAGCAATATAAATATAGATGTCAGAAAATTCATATGCAACAGTTTTAAAGACTCATATTATTAAAGAGTATTAACATTTTTCTGATGAAGAGAATGGACCAAAATGATTATTTTATAATTCAATCAGTGCTGTGCTTAAAAAAATTTACTCCGTAGCCTCACCATATTACCATCACATGGAGCCCTGCCAAGGGAGATTTCTTTTAGCATGCGTGACGAGTTGCTCAGTCGCGTCTTGACCCTTTGAGACCCTTTGGACTATAGCCTATCAGGCTCCTCTATCCATGGGATTTTTCAGACAATAATACTGAAGTGGGTTGCCATTTCCTCCTCTAGGGGCATTTTCCCAACCCAGGGATCAAAACTGTTGTTTCCTGCATTGCAGATTCTTGACCCAGTGAGCTACTGGGGAAGCCTCTATATCTTTAAGATATCTGAGTAATTAAATCTTTGCTACATAGTGAATTACCTTCTACAATGGAAATATTTGTAATTTTGAATACAAATGATTACAGAATGACAAAGGAATACTAGTACCTTATTTTAGAAACACATATCTGACATTAATTATCTTGAGAATAAGAAGTAAGATATACTTTGAGAAAAGACTTTCTTCTTATACAAGAAAAACATTCTTAATGGAAGAATCATTATGATTTTGTATTATGATTGAAGACTGTAAGAAAACTGAACAATCATTACCTGCATAACTTCTCCCTGTGCTCATACAAGATGATACAACTGTCCATTTATCAGTTGTTGGGTTATAATATTCTACTGATGCCAAGTTACAGGAACCATCATCCCCTCCAACTACGTATAACAGACCATTAACTGCACAAACTCCTTTAAAAAAATTAAACAGAGAAAACAATTATTTTAAAAATTTGGATGACTATAAATGGCCCTGACCATTCATAGTCTGTAGACTATAGACTATAAATTGACCTGTGTCTGGTCAGCTGATCCAGATACACTTACTTCTGTGTAAGAAGCAGGAAGAGAAGATGGGGGAAGCTGAAAAGAATTCCTTTATGAGAGGAATTTCTCTAATATCAACTGTGAGCTTCTACTCAAGTTACTTATACAGCAGTTGCTCTATATATGCATTATTTCATTTAATCTTCACAATAATCTTACTTTATAGGCTTGAAACTATTTTATTTCCCACTTTATTAAAAACAGTAGAAAATTTAAAAGTCAAAGAAGTTTAGTAATTCTCCCAAAGTCAGCTTCTAAAGAAATCTTAAGGAAAAAGAGAAAATAATAAATATATATTTGTAGAAGGTAAAACTGATTCTGAATTTTATTATACTGACTAGCTAATTATTTTATCTCCTTTAAAGGGAGAACAGTATTATTTATTTCATTATTATGAGAATACTATGTTTTTTTCTTTTTTGGAAAAATTCAAAACTGTAGAAAAGTACGAAGAAGAAAAGACCACCACTAATTTTATACCACTTAGAATCTCAATTACTGAAATTTTGGCTCTTTTCTATGCATATATTCTCAGACTTTTTTAACCCCAAAGTAGCTCATGCTACATAAGCTACTTTTTACACACTCACCCAAACAATATATACCTGGATATTTCAAGTTAATAAATACAGATTTATATTATTTTTAATGGCTGTACAGTATTCCATGTATGATACTACCATAATTCATTTGTCTTTTAGTGGTAGATTTTTAGGTATTTTCAGCTTTCTTGCTCTTGTTGCAAATATGTGCTGGGGCCCAGATTTGTGGGGTTTTACTAGTTTTGGACTATCCATAGCTGAGAGAGCTTTAGTAATTCACCTAGTACAACTGACTGGATGAGATACAAGGTCAAGTGAATTATATATTTTGTTCTGCTGAGTGAGTCCTTGGAGTCCCACATACTTATCTTCCTTAGTGATCCCATTTAAAGTAAAGAGAAATACGAAGAGGATTTCTGGGGTGACGGAGGGTGCATCTTGCAACATCAATCAATGGTACTCAGTATTCTGAGAATCATTAGGTTTATTTTGGATTATAGGACCTGGCATGAAGACAATGGCATTTTTAAGAAGATGAGCATTTCCCCAAAAGATTATCTAGCTATTCTGAATCTATTTTCCATTTCTATTTCCCTTCCATGGATTTTCTTTTTAAGGTAGTACTTCCCTGGTCTTGAAGACCTCAGGTTTCTTAAAATTGCTGTTGTTGTTGTTTTAGCTTTTCCATTCTCTAGAAACCCTGAACTGTGATGAAGCTGGAGCTGATTATACAGAGTGAAGTAAGCCAGAAAGAAAAACACCAATACAGTATACTTACACATATATATGGAATTTAGAAAGATGGTAATGATAAACCTGTACTCAAGACAGCAAAAGAGACACAGATGTATAGAATAGCCTTTTGGACTCTGTGGGAGAGGGAGAGGGTGGGATGATTTGGGAGAGTGGCAGTGTAACATGTATGATATCATAAGTGAAATGAATTGCCGGTCTAGGTTCGATGCAGGATGCTTGGGACTGATGCATGGGGATAATCCAGAGAGATGGTGTGGGGTGGGGAGGTCGGGATTGGGAGTTCATGTACACTCGTGGCTGATTCATGTCAATGTTAGCAAAACGAATACAGTATTGTAAAGCAAAACAAACTAAAAAATAAAAATTAAAATAAAAAAATAAAAATAATAAAAAAAGAGAAAAAAAAAACAATTGTTTCACGTAAAAAAAAAATTGTGGTTGCCTTCTTTAGGCTTCCTCTCCAGCTTCAGATAAACAACCAGCTTTTTAATCTGGAATAAGTATTTACTTAACTAGACTAAAGTCCCTGGAAACTGAACTCTAAAATATGACGCAGGCAGACATTCAAAAATGTCTGTGGTACAAAAGAATGAATTCAAGTCACACATGGAGCTCTTTTTCTAACTTAGTATTTATGGTCATCACCAAAAAGTAAGCTCTGATGGAAGGACGACATGAAACTGCATGCCTCATATCATGCTTGGCATTTACTGCCTAGGATCATTGCGAGTTTCTGCCTCTACAGGGCAAATCTATTAGGAACTCAGATCAGCAGAAGAGCAACAGTATACACAGTGATACCAGTAAAACACTGAATACAATTCAACACAAACTTCATAATCTTAAATTAGCCAGATACCTGCATTTCTTCTGCACATGTTCATATCTGCAACCTGTCTCCATGTGTTGGTGGCAGGATCATACACTTCAACACTTTTTCGTACTAAAGGGCCATCATGACCTCCTACAGCATACAATAAGTTGTTTAACACACCAACACCTATAAAACACAAAAAAACAACCTATAGTAGAGTAAAAGAGACAGGAAATTTGTAACATTTTAGGGTGTATTCAAATGACTTGTAAAACTTCTGAAATTATTTATATTAAAAATCAATATTAAAAGCATTCAACCTAGAAAATGGAAATGAAAATAATTACAAATGAGAATCTTAGTAAGAACTATTGTTATTGTCAAATACAATAAAAATAATGTGTAGGTGAAAACAGAGAGGGAAGTCCTTTACAACATAACCCTTTTGAAAACAACTTTCCTGATCAAAGGAAATCAGTATTAAGAGTATTAAATCTGTAAGAAATGGATATGAAGGGAGTTATTATTAAGCAAGTTCTCTAATAAGCACTAAAAACAAAAACCTAAAAGTAATGCCCAACAATATGAATAATTAAATGAAACAGAAGAAGCACGTGAGAAATTTTACAAAGTGAATTTAAGTGCATCTATCTATCACTCCACCTGTATAATGCAAAAGGCATTTTAACAGTATCACTAGAATCAGTATATATTTTCTGATAATATAAAGAGATGTCATTATTTCACTTGTTTAATTCTTTTCCATCATTTTGTGTTTCAATTGCTGAATGAGGTTCCTATTCACCTGCTCCACTCCTTCTAGTGCTCATTTCCGCTATATAGGTCCACTCATTTGCTGTGGCACTGTAGCATTCTACTGTGCTGAGACACTGACGTGAAGCTCCATCATAACCCCCAACAGCATAGAGCAGACCTAAACATGGAATCACAAAGAAAGTCAAATCCATAAACAGCTATTTTTCCAAGTCATGAAATGTTGAATTTTCCTCCAAGGTAGCCGAGTTGACCTTTAAAGTATCACTGATTTTTATGAACTATTTAAAATCTTGTATCTATAATCATCTTGCTAATGGTGATAGGTGGAGTTACCAAATCACATTATAAAGATCTGTAGAATATATATGATATTAATTTAACACTTTCATCAATAATCTGACAGAATAGAAAGTACACTTATTATATCTTTGGATAACACTAATGGCTAAGTGAACAATGTCCTGGAAAACCAAATTAAATAGCAAAGTTATCTTGTATATGTGTGTGTGTGCTTAGTTGTGTCCAACTCTTACAACCTCATGGACTGTAGCCCATCAAGCTCCTCTGTCCATGGGATTTCCCAGGCAAGAATACTGGAGTGGGCTGCCATTTTTAAAAAGTAATATTGAGTCAGTATAGTATACAATGAAATATTATTTGCTAATAAAAAGAAATGAGGTATTGGTAAATGCTACAGCACAAATGAACCTTGAACATTATGCCAAGTCAAAGAAGCTAGCTGCAAAAGGACAACATACTCTATTATTCATTAATATGAAAATGTCCATAAGTAGAAAATTTATACAGAGACAGGAATGTAGGGTAGTGTTTGCCAAGGGCTGGCAGGATGTGGGTGATAACCGACGGCAATAGGGTTGCTTTGGGGGTAATAAAAATGTTCTAAAATGAACTGTTATGACAGGTCCAAATTGTACACTTTAATGAGTGAAATGTATGTAAATTAAAATACAATAAATCTGGTTAAAAAAAAAAGTCAGTGGAGAGAATTATACCCACCATGGAGAGGTAGTTGGGAAGCCACAAATCTGCCCAACGAGTAAAAAAAAAAAACTCATACTTACAGTGTTAATTCTTTGGGGGAACAAAGTATCATGTACACAAATAACTGTGGCAATCCATCACTTAAAAGTTACACAGCCCTTCTCTAGATGTAAAACTTCATATTCATGCCATCTGGTTTGATTCCCAAATGATTATACTAAGATCAGTTAATAATTTTACATACGTTATACAAACAGATGAGAAAAAAGCGGGAGGGAGGACAGAGAGAGGCCAGGGGGCAGGCAAAAAAGGACTAACATTTCATAATAACCACTGTATGTTTCCCTTTTAAAATCATTTGCTTGCCCATTTAGAAAACTGGGGTCTGGGTTACTGGAAGAAACACTCTTAACCACCAGAAGGTTGCCCGCACCTCCAACAACACCGACACCCACACTGCTCCTCCTCGTGTTCATGGGAGCCACGTGGAACCACTCATTAGACTTGATGTTGTATGCTTCCACAGAGGACAGCCCTGTAATGAACAAAGCACAGTGTGCTTCATCTCCTCCTCAGGTTCCTTATATATACATTAGGGAAATACTAGTTGCATTAAAATGAGCTAACATCCAATTATATGATGAAGAGAAATAATTTTTTTTCTAGAGAACATCTACACAAGCTACTGACATTCATTGGCTTTTTAAACTTGAGGAGATGACTGATACTGAAGCATGAGAAAAACATATACTCAGCACTCTTAAGATCATTTAAAGGAATTCTGGATGAAATTTTAAACTTATATATATAATACCTAGTAAAACACTCAACTGACCCCTAATTATGCCAGGCCTTGTTCCATAAATATGATTGCTATGTTAATTTCTAACAGTAATTTGGAAAAGATGAAAGAAAATTGCCTGTACTCCCGTCAAAGCCTCCCACCGCATATAACAGTCCATTCAACACAGCAGCCCCCAGAGTGCTTCTCCGGTCTCGCATGTTAGCAACGCTGGTCCACTGATCTTTCACAGGGTCATAAGAATCCACGGTGCGGACCCTCAAGGAACCATTAAAGCCACCAACAGCAAAAACGAGTCCAGCCATGTAAACCATTCCTGCAAAAGAAATACAGTTAACAGTGACTGTGCAACCCAACTGCTGCTGCTGCTAACTCACTTCAATCGTGTCTGACTCTCTGCGACCCCATAAGACAGCAGCCCACCAGGCTCCCCCATCCCTGGGATTCTCCGGGCAAGAACACTGCCACCACCTAAAGACTGCATTCCAAACAGTCTAAAACTGTTGTCAGA
The DNA here is from genome assembly GCA_006408695.1 of Aepyceros melampus. Classification (NCBI taxonomy): domain Eukaryota; kingdom Metazoa; phylum Chordata; class Mammalia; order Artiodactyla; family Bovidae; genus Aepyceros; species Aepyceros melampus. Next base: position 54,429 of record SJXQ01008316.1, on the reverse strand, counting down.
TTTTAAGTTCCCCTAAGGAGAAGCTTGGCTGAATAGGTCCTAAGAAACACTATTCGTAAGAATACAGAACAACTAGATTGTGCTCCTTTCTGCTATGAAAAAACGCAATGGCATGGGTTGAGGTTTGACTCCCAACTATTTTAAAAGATATACACAGACTTAAACAATGAGCAAGAATTTTCCAACTACCTGAATGTGTTTATATTTAATTTGCATAATGTGCTTCTAGTTTATCATGTTAGCGGGCTAAATCTGGGGTTAGCAAATTATCGCCAGTAGGCTATTTCAGTAGAAGCTCACTGAGCTGAGGATGATTTTTACACTTTTAAATGGTTGAAAAGCAGTCAAGAAGAAAAGAATATTTCATGATACACAAGAAGTTACATAAAATTAAAATTTCAGTATCCATAAATAAAGTTTTATTGGAACACAGCTCCAGGCATTCATCATGCTGCTTTCAACTATGGTGGCACTTGATTAGTTGTGACAAAGATTAATAACCCACAAAGCCACAAATACCTACTCTCTGTTCCTTTAAGAAAAAGTTTGCTAGCCTCTGGGCTAGTGAGATGCTAGGGGGTCCCTAGGTTGAGAAACTAAATTGCAGACTCTGGATTTCACCACTTCTTCACCTTCCCAAACTTTTTCGTGCTGCTGTCCTGTTCTGAGAAGCTCTTTTTCAAGTTGGAAATCCCAATGAAAGCTCCATGTTTTCTACGAGGACTTCCCCAAACCACTAATCTTGAAGGGATTATCACTAACTCCTGAACCACTAGAGCAAATAACATCTATTTTAAGGTTAATAAATCTTACACACTTTGCAGTATCATTGTAAAACATTCTTCAAAATATTTGATCAAGTGCTCTTCAAAAGAATCAAGGGCATGAAAATATAGACAGACTATGGAACTGTCACAAGTCTGAAGAGATTAAGAAAACATGACAACTAAATGCAATATTACAAGGATCAAAATGGTAAAGCGGGAGGAAATGGAGCTCATCTCACCCACAAATGCATCAAACATGCATCTACATGCGGAACAACTCTCACAGAAAACTGACTGAAACTGGCAAGAGATCTCTTTTACAACCAAAGCTGCAAGGAAAATTTCCATGTAACCAAGGAGGATGGGGGCGGGGCGGGGGAAGGCATTTAGGACAGGCCTAGCACACCTGAGAGGGAGCTGTAAAGAAGGAAAGGTTCACATGGGCAGGACCTTGTCTTGGGGAGCCCCCCTTGCTTGCTGCAAGGTCTGATAGGACAGACAGAGGAGCTGGAGGTGTTACAGATGTGGGTTCCTGGAGTCTAAGAAATAGCAATTGATGAGAGGCCAGATCAGGAATTCAGGCAGGCCTTTACTGGGATATGTGATTAGCAAAAGAGAGCAAAAACAAGTAATAGGTTCTCTTGCTCACTCCCTGAAGAGACGAGAGCTGATTTCTTAAATGGTGTGAAGGTGAGAGAGGATCGGTGGGCTGCACAGGGCTTGTGACTTCGATGGTCTGCCCACCCCTTGGAGTGTTGTGTGCAGGACCCTGATTTTGCTCCCAGCATGTCAGAAGTGGCAGCTGTGTTTTAGCCTTGTTCATAAGTGCCCTGACTATGCATGTGTGAAGTGGGCTTCCCTCATAGCTCAGTCAGTAAAGAATCTGCCTGCAATGCAGGAGACCTGGGTTCTATTCCTGGGTCAGGAACATCCCCTGGAGAAGAAAATGGCAAACCATTTTAATATTCTTTCCTGGAGAATCCTATGGACAGAGGAGCCTGTCAGGCTTCAGTCCATGGGGTCGCAAGAGTCAGACGTGACTTAGTGACTAAACTACTACCAGAGTTTCTTTATATTCTGCTGCTAAAGGTGTTTCCAGATACAAGCACTACAGAAAGGATGCCTTGTCCCAGGTCCCAGCGTGTCTCAAAGGGGCCTGGTCTTTGCTCTTGAGGAGTGTACAGGTGCTGGTTTACTAGCAATCAGAGCAGACACAGCCTGGAGCTGATTGCCACAATCTCACCACGCTTCCCTGTCTAAATTAAAATGCACAATGGGTGGGGATGCTAGTACGCATCACAGCTAGATGCTGAATCTTGGGCAGATGGGCCCAGGTTGAGGACTCAGTCTATCTGCATGGAGACAGCTTGGAGTGCCTTGTGTATGGCCTTATCGAATCTCAGAGCCCACTGTCAGCACTCACACCATGAGGGCAGCAGACACTTTTGGTGTATACACTGGGTGACAGAAACACAGAAACAGCTCCTGGGGAGGAATACACAGGGTTTCCTTTTCTGGATGGAGCACTGTGGTTCTGCCCATCTGACACTGAAGCCTGGGGCCAGATCTAATGCAGATAGGTCCTGGGAGAGGCCTGTCACAGAGGCAGCCCAAGTATCAACAGCAGCACAATCATCTTGATTCCTGCAGCTACAGCACCCTGACCCCCAGCACCAGCCCACTCCACACCACACACCATAGCCTAGCAATAGATCTGGGATGAACGCCAAGGAGAAAGGGACATGATCATGGGCTGTTTCCAGGCAGAACCACAATGACTGCACAGGGGTTCACACCGTGACCATACGGTCCTCACTTGCTTCTAGAGCTCACGTCCTTTGGGACAGAGCATGGGCAACAGCACCATATTGAGCCTAACACTCAGGGCTTCTACTCAAACAACGGGGGGTGCAGATCCTGCCCCTGATAAGGCTGTGACAGCCAAGAAGAAAAGAGGAGGCCCCACTCAACATCTAGAGCAGGTTCTGGACACAACTCCAATCACATCCCCTTATCAAGGGTTAACAGCCAGCACATTCTGAGGAGAGATGTGGCTCGCATACAGACCAGAAACAGCCCTCACACCAAAAATATTGGACTTACACAGTCTACACAGGGACCTGACAGCTCTCTGTGTACATGCTTCATTGCATTCGACTCTTAGTGACTCCACAGATTACAGCCCACCAGGCTCCTTTGCCCATGGGATTTTCCCAGCAAGAATACTGGAATGGGTTCTGGTTCTGGTTCTGGTTTCCTCTTTTAGGGGATCCTCCCAAGCCAGGGATTGAACCTGAGTCTCCTGCACGGCAGGCAGATTCTTTACTGCTGAGCCACTAGGGAAGTCCTAATAAGTACATACCTATCAATAATTACTTCAAATGTCAATGGACTAATCAAAAGACATATAGATTGGCAGACTGAACAACAATAAAAAATATGACAAGAAATTACACTGTGTTGCCTACAAAGAGACTCACTTCAGTGTGAGAGACACAGAGATTTAAAGTGAAAAGATGAAAAAAGATACTTCATGCAAATGGAAATTACAAAAATGGAGAGGTTGTAATACTCATATAAGACAAAATAGACTTTAAAAGTCCTAACGAAAGACACAGAAGGACATTATTTAATAATAAAGGGATCAATATTGGAAGAGGATACATGTACCCAATATAAAATAAATAAAATTAAAAAAAATACTAACAGGCAAAAAGGAAGAAATTGACAGGAATATAATAATAGTAGGAAAATTTAATACCCCATTGCTATCAATGGACAGACGTTCCAGACCAAAAAAAAAATCAATAAGGAAAGAGGGATCATAAATGATACAACATATTAGTTGGATTTAACTGATATCTATAGGACACTGCATCCAAAAATATCCAAGATATACATTACATTTTTTTGAAGTATGCACAGACCATTCTCTAGGATACACCACACACTAGGTCACAAAGCAAGCCTCAACAAATTTAAGAGGACAGAAATTATTTCATGTATCTTTTCTGACCGCAATAGTGTAAAACTAGAAATCAACTACAGAAAGAAAACAGAGGAAAAAATGAACATATGGAGATGAAACAACATGCTACTAAAAAACCAATGGGTCAATGATGGACTCAAATAAGATATCAGAAAATGCCTTGACTCAAAGGACAATGAAAACACAACCTTACATCCTATGGGATGAAGTAAAAGCAGTTCTATAAGAGAAGTTCATAGCTATAAAGGCATTCCTCAAGGAAAAATTCAAACAACTAAAATAATTAGGACAAGAAAAATAAACAAAACTCAAGGTTAGCAGAAAGAAAAATAAGAAAGATTAAAGAAGAAATAAAGAAAACGAAGATTAAAAAGAAAAATGACAGAAAAGATCAATAAAGCCAAGAGCTGGTTTTTAGAAAAGACAAGCAAAAATCAACAAACCCCTAGTTAGGTTCAACAAGAAGAGAGCAAATCCAAATAAACAAACAAAGAAAGAAATAAAAGAAGAGAAATAACAACCACAGAAATACAAAAAAAAAAAAATCATTAGAATACTGTGAACACATAATGACAAACTGGACAGCCTAGAAGAAATGAAAAAGTTTCAAGAAATATGTTGCTGTTTAGTTGGTAAGTCTTGTCCAACTCTGATGATCCCATGGACTATATGTAGCCCACCAGGTTCCTCTGTCCATGAGATTTCCCAAGCAAGAATACTGGAGTGGGCTGCCATTTCCTTCTCCAGGGGATCTTCCCAATACAAGGACTGAACCCACATCTCCTGCATTACAGGCAGATTCTTTACCATTGAGCCACCTGAAAAGTTAGCCAAAACTGAAGGAACAGATAATAATAGAATCTATAATAAAAACAACTCCCTGCAAAATCCAGGACCATACAGCTTATCTATGTTCCTCAAACTATTCGAAAGAGAGGAATACTTCCAACGTTATCCTATGAGGGCACCATCATCCTGATACCAAAACTAGACAAAGATACTACAAAAAAGAGAAAATTATAGGCCAATATCTCTGAAGAATATCGATGCAAAATTATTCAACAGAATATTAGCAAACCAAATCCAGCAATACAGAGAAAGGATCATATTGATGTTGCATTCATTCCAGGTTATAAAGGATGGTTTAAGATAAGTAAATCAATCAATATGATACATCATTTAACGAAAGGAACAAAAAAAAAATAGATGATCATATCAACAGACACAGAGAAAGTACTTAATAAAATTCAACATCTATTCCTGACAAAAAAATTCATTAATGTGGGTATAAAGGGAACATATTTCAACATAATAAAGTCATTTATGACAAATCCATAGCAAACATAATACTCAACAGTGAAAAGCTGGAAAACTTCCTGCTAAATTCAGGAAGAAGACAAGGATGCCCACTTTTACTGCTTCTGCTCAATATTGTATTGGAAGTCCTAGTCTTATCAGTCTGACAAGAAATAAAATGTATCCAAATAGGAAGAGAAGAGGTAAGAACTGTCATTATTTGCACATGATGTGACATTCTCAGTGCTGCTGCTGCTGCTGCTGCTGCTAAGTCGCTTCAGTCGTGTCCGACTCTGTGCGACCCCATAGACGGGGGCCCAGTGTCCCTGGGATTCTCCAGGCAAGAACACTGGAGTGGGTTGCCGTTTCCTTCTCCAGACATTCTCAATAGAGAACGCTTAAGACTCCACAAACAACTATTACAACTATTAAACAAACTCAACAACATGGCAGGATACAAGATTAATACACAGAAATCCATTGCATTCCTTTACACAAACAATGAAATATCAGGAGAAGAAAGTTTAAAAGATAAGTCCCTTTTGAAATTCCAAAACCTAGGAATAAGTGTAACCAAGGAGGTGGAAGATCTATATGCTGAAAACTATAAAACAACAATGAAGGAAACTGGAGATGATTCAGAATTGGAAAGAAATCTCTTGCTCTTACAAAAATAATATTGCTAAAATGACCATATAATTTACAGATTAAATGTAATCTGTAATACTCAGTAGTTTTCAGAGAACTAGAACAAACAATACTAAAACTTATATGGAACCATAAATGACCCAGAAATGCCAAAGAAATACTGAGGAAAAAGAATAAAGCTGGAGGCATAACTCTTCTAGACATCACACAAAACTACAAAGCTACAGTAAACAAAACACTATGGTAATGGTACAAAAACAGACATATATATCACTGGAAGAGAACAGAGCACCCAGAAAAAAAGCCACATACCTATGGTCAATTAATCCAACAAAGGAGACAAGACTAAGCAATAGAAAAAAGACAGTCTCTTCAACAAGTAGTGTTGGGAAAGCTAAACAGCTGCATGTAAATCAATGAAATTAGAACACTCCCTCATACCACCTATAAAAATAAACACAAATGGTTTAAAAACCAAAATGTAAGACATGTTATGCCTGAAAGAAAAAACAGGCAAAACATTCTTGGAAATAAATCACAGCAATATTTTCTTAGAGCAGTCTCCCAAGGCAAAAGAAATAAGAGCAAATATCAACAGGACCTCAGTTCAGTTCAGTTCAGTCACTCAGTTGGGTCTGACTCTTTGCGAGCCCATGAATCACAGCATGCCAAGCCTCCCTGTCCATCACCAACCACTGGAGTTCACTCAGCCTCATGTCCATCAAGTCGGAGATGCCATCCTACCATCTCATTCTCTGTTGTCCCCTCTCCTCCTGCCCCCAATCCCTCCCAGTATCAGGGTCTTTTCCAACGAGTCAACTCTTTGCATGAGGTGGCCAAAACTTAAAAATTTTGATTTTTAAGGAATCAAAGGAAACCATCACAAACACAATCACAGCAAAGAAAACCATCAACAAAATGAAAAGGCACCTATGGAATGGGAGAAAACATTTCCAAATGATGCAACTGACAAGGGGTTAATATCCCAAATATACAAACCACGCACACAAGTCAATACAAAAAGAAAAAAAAAATCAACCCAATCAGAAAATGGGCAGAAGACCTAAATAGACATTCCTCCAAAGACGATAAACAGATGTCCAAACAGGCACATGAAAAGATGTTCAACATCTGAGATTATCAGAGATGTGCAAATCAAAACCACAGTGAAGTATTACCTCACAGTGGTCAGATGGCTTCATTAAAAAATCTACAAATGATAAATGCTGAAAAGGATGTGAAGAAAAGGGAACCTTCCTACACTATTGGTGGGGATGTAAATTGGTGTAGCCACTGTGGAAAACGGTATGGAGTTTTCCTTAAAAAACTAAAAATGCAAACTACAATATGATCCAGCAATCCCCCTCCTGGGCATATATATGGAAAAGATGAAAATTGTGATTTGTAAAGATACATGCACCTCAATGTTCAGAGTAACACTATTTACAATAGCAAAGACATGGAAACAAACCAAGTGTCCACCAAGAGATGATTGGTTTAATATGTGTCACATATACAGCAGAATATTACTCTGTCATAACAAAGAACGAAATACTACCATTTGCAGCAACACGGATGAACCTAGAGAATATCATACAGAGGTAAGTCAGAAGACAAATACTACATGACATCACATAAGTGGAGTCTAAAGCATGATACAAACAAATCTACATACAAAACAGACTCACAGACACAGAAAACAAACTTATGACTACCAAAGGGGAAACGGGGAAAGGGATAAATTAGAAGTGTGGGATAAGGTAGATAAGCAACAAGGATTTACTGTATAGAACAGAGAACTATATTCAATATCTTGCAATAATGTATAATGGAAAATAGTCTTAAGATAAATATAAGTGAATCATTTTGCTATATACCTGAAACTAACACGATATTATAAATCAACTATATTTACTTCAATTATAAATACAAGCATTCATGCAATGTGAGTCTTAAAACAGAATAGGAACATTAACAGAAAAAACTGTATAATACAGTAAGCTGGTAGCTTAGGTAATAGTAATATACCAATACTGATTTCTTAAGTTTTGAGAACTATCACAGCTAGATAAGATATTAATACTATGAATTATACACACAAATAATTTTTGAGTAAAGCTTTTCTATACAAGAAAGAAATCCATAAGTACAAGGACAAAATTCTGATGGTACAGGAACACATAGAAAGTAATGGTGTTACCTGGCAAAAATAACACAAAAATAATGCAAATAAAGTAAAAAGATTAATACAAATAAATATTCATACCACAACTGACAGGAAAAAAGGGCTATTCTCCTTAACATATCAAATCAATAATAAAACAATGGCAAAAATCATGAAACCATGAACTGACCATTTAGAAAGATATTTAACTTTTCTCAAAATAGAAGTGCAAACTAGATGGAAAGAATTTTTCACCTACCAGCTTGCAAAACTCAAACATTTAATTATAAGGTGTTACAGGGGCTCCCCTGATAGCTCAGTTGGTAAAGAATCCACCTGCAATGCAGGAGACCCCATTTCGATTTGTGGGTTGGGAAGATCCCCTGGAGAAGGGATAGGCTACCCACTCTAGTATTCTTGGGCTTCCCTTGTGGCTCAGCTGGTAAAGAATCTGCCTGCAATGCGAGAGACCTGGGTTCAATCCCTGGGTTGGAAAGCCTGGAGAATTCCATGGATGGGGTTGCAAAGAGTTGGACAGGAGTGAGGACTTTCACTTTCATAGTGTATGTAGGGAAATTAGTACCTTCATATTTACTGTTAGTGGAAGTAATAATTAGTGTATCTTAAGAGACCCTTTTAATAATTATTCCATTTCTAGAGTTTTATCCAACTAAAATCTATTAGCACACATACATAATGATATATGTATAAGGAATTGCAGCACTGTTCATAAAGAAAGATTAAAAACAATTTTAATGTTCAATTAAAAACTAGTAAAAATTGTAGTACATCCAGAACCCCCTCTCCACATACTAGACAGCTATAAAGGAATGAGTTAAATCTATGCTCTTATATAACAGGCTCCAGGATGTACTGTTAAAGGGCTACCACAATAGAAATGTTCTGTTATGCTTACAACTCATTTTGCTATGGGAGACATGAATTTACAAATCCAGGTTTGAGTCTCAGAAAGAATTCTTAGAAACTGCAAATGTCTTTTTCTGATTGCAGTTTTGGCTAAATTAAGGTCCATTACAACAAATGCTTGAAAAGCAGATGCTTGGAAGAAAGCAACTGTGGATTATAGCTAAATTAGGAATTTCTTTTTGACTTCCCTGGTGGCTCAGAGGTTAAAGCGTCTGCCTCCAATGCGGGAGACCCGGGTTCGATCCCTGGGTCGGGAAGATCCCCTGGAGAAGGAAATGGCAACCCACTCCAGTATTCTTGCTTGGAGAATCTCATGGACTGAGGAGCCTGGTGGGCTGCAGTCCATGGGGTCACAAAGAGTCGGACACGACTGAGTGACTTTACTTACTTACTTAGGAATTTCTTAGCAATAGTGTCCCATGCTAAAGAACTGCTTTTCAATACTTCAACAAAGGTAACAAGGAAAATATCCAGCAAACTGCTAGCTACTCCACCTTACATTAGAATCAGAAAAATATGTAAATTAAAGAAAGAAGCTGCTAACTCCATCAATGTCTTGTGAGTTGTATGAGGCTCCTGAATCACTGTTTAATCACATAGCTATTCTAATCAAAGTTCTTCCAATAGATTCTTCTAGTTAGTAAGATAAGACCTGAGAGGAAACTCCCAATGACCCAGCAATAGGGAAACGATCACAATGCATCATGCTTACCTGCTCTACATCTCCTAGAAGGCAATTCTGCTACTTGGTGCCATCGCTCTTCTTTGAAGTCATAGCATTCCACACTTCGAATAGCCTTTGGTGCTTGGCCCCCAACCACCACCATTAACTGGAAGGGCAGAAGTATAAGCATTTGAACAAACAACTATTGCATACTCAGGGATTTAAAATGTCTTATTGATCAAAGACAATGACATGGAGAATATTAGGATGAAGATGGTAGGGTGAGCTGGGGGAAAACAACCACCTAATAAACATTTAATAAACATCACCAAGGGGGCACACATATGTTAGAACTACAGTTCTATTTTCTAGCACATTTAGTCAAAAATAAGGATATCAGAAACTAAAATAAGTTTCTGATCCTTCAAGCAGAAGCAGTATTTAAGCCAAAAACAGCAGGCAATCAGCACTGGCAAGGCTGCAGTATGTCATAGGGCTTGCTATAAACTAGATCCCAGCTTTGTAATGACCAGGGATTAGATCTCCACAACCTAGGAGAGCAGACAAAATGAAATTTATGTTAGTGGGTAGATGAGGTGAAGAGGACAGTATGGTATTAAAAGAAAGATGGAAGAAGAAGAAGAAAAAAAAAAAACTACTGAAAAAGGAGCACTAATTAAATTTAAGTTCACGAGAGAGTACAGATTCCTAGATATCAAGTAAAGAGATCTCCATGGATGTCCCACAAATAAAACAAACAAGAGGCCAGATAATGGAGATACTAGAAATCATAACAAATGAATGAGCAGAGATTAAGTGAGGTCAACTCAATTCACCAACTATTTATTAAGTGTCTATCATCTGTGTTTAATCAGAACTGTGCTAAGGTGTTCTACATAAGAAATATAAGACATGGTCTCTATCCCCAAGAGCTTATAGATTTGACTAGGGAGACAAGATTCTAAAGTAGTTCAAGAATAATACACAATTATATATGATTATAGACATTAACTGCTATTCCTGATCAGAAAATGAAATGTAGCCATAATTTAGTGAAAACTTCCTGGAGTAAGGAGAACCTTTAGATAGATGGGATTTGCAATCAATGTGTTTGTCGTTTAATGAATATAAATGAGCACACTGAGCACTCTTTGGATAGCTGTCAATTCAGAAGAATGCAAAAGTGAATGATGTCACAAGTAGAACACTGTAAAGAATGGCAGGGACTTTTCAAGTGAAAAGTTAGATAACCACAGGAAAAGAATGTTCAAAAGAAACAAAAACTCAAACAGAAGATGGAATGATTCATAGACACAAAAAGGGGAAGTTTGCACCTTGACTGAGCAATGACCTACTTGTACTTAAAAATATAGAAAGATGGGTACACAGAAATCAAAGTAAGTCCTATTTCCAAAAAGAAGCTTATTCTAGTAATTTACAGGAAAGGAGAAAGAATTTTAAAGGTCTTAAAAATAAGATCAGATACAGCACAGTTATACAGGTTTTTTAGACCTGTCATTCCCCTAGTGTTGAATGCAAATAAATAAAAGGCAGAATTAACAAAGAAAATCTGCATTACCCTTCCTTACTATTCCTAAAGGAAAAAAAGGGAAGGGGAAAAGTTGTGAAATCACAGAGGTGCAACAGACAGTAAGACCAATCCTGTATCTAGGGATCTATAGAAGATTTATCTGTGCTTAAACTTTTAAACTCTGCCCAGCAGTTACACAATAGTTAGAAGAGGCTTGGTTAACATCTCTGATGAAGATCAGTTAAAAAAAAAATCTCTAAAGGGAATACTTTTCAAAAAATCCTTGAAAAACAAAATAGTTGAATAGACTCCATGATTCGCAGCTATGAATCTTATGATTTCCATGCAACAGTTCACTTCTTGTAGATCAAAATGGGAAGGGAAAATGTGCTACTGATTACAGAGAAAGGTAGTAATATCTGTCCTTTACTCATCCAAGAGAAGTAAAATGGGTTGAGGATCTGGAACTCCGATAATCAGAGATAACCAGGAAAGGAAGAATGTATAATGAGAAGACAAGAACAGGGATATTTGTATGAGATCAAGAGACAGTGCTACTACCATCAAAAGTGTGTCATGATTCTGACATTCCAACTGTTTGTAAAAGACAGCTGGTTTCACATGAGAAACACCATACTTATAATGTTAATATAAAGGAATAGAAAACTACGAAGACATGTGTATGGAAAAGTTAAATATGACATATTTAAGGAAGGTAAGAAGTAGGGAGTTAGTTATACAAAATCAAGTGACATCCTGAAATGTAGATCAATTAAACTTTGTTCTTTCATTTTCTTCACCTATTAAATATTAGTTTAGTTTAAATTGCCTCCTGAAATATCAAATTTAGATATCCAGGGTAAAATAAAGAAAAATAGACAAAAATAATATGATAGCATTTACAAAAATACAGACTCCAAATAAAAAAAGAAGCTAACAATAACATGTGGTGTTACTGTTAACCCTGGTGGTCCAATGGTTATTGTTAACCTTGGTCCAGTGGTTAAGAATCTTCATTGCAATCCAGGGGATGTGGGTTTGATCCCTGGTCAGGGAACTAAAGTCCCACATGCTGAGAAGCAACTAAGCCCACACAACATAACTACTGACAAACAGTGGAAACAGTGACAGACTTATTTTGGGGGCTCCAAAATCACTGCAGATACTGACTGCAGCCATGAAATTAAAAGACGCTTGCTCCTTGGAAGAAAAGTTATGACCAACCTCGACAGCATATTAAGAAGCAGAGACATTACTTTGCCAACAAAGGTCCATCTTGTCAAGGTTATGTTTTTTCCAGTGCTCATATATGGATGTGAGAGTTGGACTATAAAGACACCTGAGCGCTGAAGAATTGATGCTTTTGAAATGCGGTGTTGGACAAAACTCTTGAGAATCCCTTGGACTGCAAGGAGATCCAACCAGTCCATCCTAAAGGAAATCAGTCCTGAATATTCACTGGAAGGACTGATGCTGAAGCTGAAACTCCAATACTTTGGCCACCTGATGTGAAGAACTGACTTATTTGAAAAGACCCTGATGCTGGGAAAGATTGAAGGCGGAGGAGAAGGGGATGACAGAGGATGAGATGGTTAGATGGCATCACCGACTCAATGGACATGAGCTTGAGTAAACTCTGGGAGTTGGTGATGGACAGGGAGGCCTGGCATGCTGCAGTCCATGGAGTAACAAAGAATCGGACACAACTGAGATACTGAACTAAACAATAACATATAGTAGCAAAACATACACAGTTTTTCATTATACTGTCCAATCCAAGAGTGCCTTACACAATCCCAAGACGGTTTGCTGAAGATACAAAACTAATGTCTGAGCTATAAAAAGATTTATCTTATGCAAATAAGTATGAGACCACAGAATCAGAAACTAATAAGTCACTGTCATGGTAGAAATATTATCTATTATTCCAGGACTGCTACCACATTTTGTCTGATGTGTCTTATTGTGATTATAATAAAACGCATCATTACTGTTAATCATGTTGCCTCATTCTTGACTATCTAGTTAGAATTAATCTTGAATATAGCCCCTCTAAAATGACAAACAGTGCTATTGTAAAAGCATCCAGTAGAAGCACTTTTCAAAAATATGTGCAGATAAATAAACTTTCAGGAGAGACTATGCAAATACAAAACTAGCAGCAGTATATCTCCCTGCTACCTGTCAGGTCTGTTGCCCTACTCCCCAGTCACCCTGAGACAGCAGAATAGAACCTTCATGGATCAGCATACCCACCATGAAATCAAAGCTAAAGAACTGAGAAATCCAAAGTTTAATACAGTTGGGAGGGCCATCCAAACCCATTGGCAGAGAAGAGCCTAGAGACAGTGTCAACTGAACAGATGATCACAAAAGAGAAAATAACAGACAGGATTTCACCAAGAACTCTTTAGAATGTTTTTAAAAGTAGCATGCTTATTACAGAAATTAGAAGAGAATTAGTTTTCACTCTAAAGGTTAAGGCATAGCTAAAGACAGCAAAGCTAAAGATGCCAGCTAAGGAAATACACAGGTTAAGAAGAGACCTTTTTAAAAATATGAAATGTTTAAAAAGTATTAAAGATAAGACAAACCTTTTAGAAGGAAGCTAAAAAGACCAGCATAAAAGAAATAATAATTCAAATGGGCTAAGGCTATAGATGGCTTTTATAAATCTGTATTTTTTGGTAAGAACAAAAACTGACACCAAACAATATGGACAGATATGAGGTAATGAAGACTTAATAGAGATGACTTCTTATAAAAGAAGGTAAAAGGTATTTGGAAAATGTAAACCTTATAAAATCAGCAGACCCAGATGGCATGCATACTAAGGTATTAAGGGAACTAGCTAATGTACTTACTGAGTCACTTACAATTATTTTTGAAAAATCTTGGAGAACTGAGGAGAGATCAGAAAATTTAAAAACGGCAAATACCAATTTTCAAAATAGGGTAGGAAGTGAGTGCCTTGCAAATATCTTTTAAGTGACAATAATTTTCACTAAAACTTTATAATATTTTGAGAAAAGCATTCAAATTTCTAGGAGCCTATGAAATGAGTAACACATAGAGGGACATTAAAAAAAATCATGCTAAATTTGAATCTATATGACCCTAGATCTCATCAGATGCTATTTGCCAAATTACTTGTTTTTGGTTTAGATAATAAACACAATAATGTGGACTGACACTTCCTATAAATGGACTGTATTGGTAAGTGGGTATTTCTAATGAGGAATCACCAGGAAGAGTACTGAAGTACATTTTAAATTAAAATATTTACTAATAATTTAGGAAAAAAGGAGGGAGTAGCACACTGGCAAAATATAGTCAGTTCTAAATTGAGAACTCTTAACACTGGGCAAAACAGAAAAACACTACTAATATGGATTTGAAGCAATTAAAATGTAGACTCAAAAAAAAAAAAAAACCAACCTTGAAAAAATACTAAATAAAAGTATTAAAGTAAAAGAACATAAGATATAATTTAATGGAAATATAAAAATAACTAAAGATGATGTAAGAAAACAGATAACAGATTAATTCTTATTTCTTAATCCACCATTGCCCCCAAACACATGAGAGCTAGAAATCAATACATAAATAAAAGTATTATATTATGTATGGATCATTTTGATCAGACCATACACAAAATGGTGCTTAAAGTGCTGGCCTCCTAGTACTATAAAGATGCACACAGAGCAGAAGAAACTGCAAACAGAAAGACAGAAATGAAGGGTTATTTGTAAAGAAAATTTAATCAGTAAGAAATGAATGGCTTCAACTAAAAAGATAAAGATAGAATACAAACTTTCCATAGGAAATTTAGGAACACTGGAGATCTGGGAAGACATCTGGGAAATCTACACTGAAATGGCTATGTATGATGTGTGAGTGAACCATCAAACTGTATATTATTTGTACACAACAGACAATAGGAGGCAACAAAAGGAACAAGCTAGCATCCTTAGTTGTAAGCAATTCTGTGAAACTACTCAGTTTTCACTTATCACCCAAACATGTAGCTTACAAAGAAATCTTTAGATCTACATATTCTGATTATCCTCTCTGCTGTTAACTACAGCTGAAGAAACTCAGAAGGGATCAATACCAGTTGCCTCTGTTCCAGAAGAGCAATATCATGTGGTTTATAAAGATTAAATGAGTCAAACAATGCCCACCCTCCACAGACAAAATCAAAAAAGAAGTTGAATTACATATACTACAATGAATTCCTGGGTACATGGAAATTCAGATGAGTAAAATAAATTAAGAGCCTCATTATGGGCCTTTCAGATGAAGTAGTAACAGGTATGAACAGCAGATCCTACTTTGGGAAGGTTCATGGGCGTCCTCAGTCGGGTCCGGACACTCTTCATTAATATACGCTGCTCTGTTGGTAGCAGATGGTACTTCATAGCTTCAATGAGGTAATCTTTGCAAGCACTGCTGTTCTTCACCAGTGCTTCTTCCTCAACCCTCTGAAAGAAGAAATCAGACTCACCCTATGAGGGGATAGCTAATTCATGATAAAATGACAAAGAAACAAATAAAGAAGAAAAAAGAAGAATAACTATCTTCTGGTTCAATCTAAAAGTTACAGAGGCAAGTTTATAAATATCACTAAAAAAAATGCTTGACTATCTGATCTGCAGAGAAAAATATATAAATAATAAAGAACTGCAATGAAAATCATGCACTTCAATGTCAGTTACAGAATAATCTTTAGTAGTACTTTGTTCATCTATTTGTTATCTTTAAGCCAAATTAAGAAATAGTTTAAGCCAAACAGTAAGAAAAATTAGAAAATTGAGATAATGAGTCCTTCAAGCAGGGGGGTAATATTATAAAGACAAACTTTTAAAATTTGAAAAAAAATATCCAGTAAAGGGATTCAAAATACTTTATAACAATGTACCTATACCACAAATACATCTTGTCCCTCCTATCCCTATCCTCAAGTGCAGGATGGGTTTCTTGTTTTCTTTTTTTTCTTCTGTTCATTTTCTTAAAGGCGGAGTACCAGTGATATACGACAACAAGTAAACAAGCTTCAAACAATTCTAAAATGTTCAGATCTAATGCGAATAAAGAAATGTTTCTTCATATTGATAAATGGCAGAAACCAACACAACACTGTAAAGCAATTATCCTCCAGTCAAAAACAAATAATTAAAAAAAAAAGTTTCACTGGATGGCTTCAATTATAAATTAAAATGTTGAAATGATCCTAGTATAAAGGAATGCTAATAATAAAACAGTAAATTTAAAATTGTTGAGAGACTACTAAAGATCCATTTATTGCTATTTGTTTCAAATAACCCGGTTTTCTTCAGCTTAGAATTCCATTCTATTCCATTCCATTCACTAATTAGAGGAGGCTAACAGAAGGAAGGCAAAAGAGATGCAGAAATGACACAGAACTACAGATGTGGTTTCTGCATGTACTTACATCACCACAAACAATGCTTCCACAAGCTCCAGTACTTGCTTATGCAAATCAGATACTGGGGAGAAGCAAACTTTAAGACTGGGAAGTAGCCCAAGAGGTAGCAGTTGCCGAGGACATCAGGTATATTTACTGCCCTATGCCCGGTTACCACTGTGTAAAGAGAATCTACACACTGTTGCCCCAGTGACATGGTGCTAGTGTATACTTAGGTGGTCTGCAAATACTTTTACCTGAACTAAATATTCCCGAGGAAGCAAAGGTAACCGTACATGTTCCATCAGCCGAGCCATAAATTCTTGCCTCACATCCTTGTCATGATTCACCCAAGCAATTACTGCTTCAAATACCTTGCAGAGAATATAAGGGAAAGAAAAGTAATGAGTTATGTACCAAGGTATCTGAATAAATACAAGGAGATTACATTTTATATAACACTCATGCTAAGACATGCAAGTTTTATCCATGGTTGAAGTTTTTCAAATCATGACTGTGCTGTTGCTGTTCAGTTACTCAGTTGTGTCCAACTCTTTGTGAACCCATGGACTGCAGCATGTCCTTCCGCATCTCCCCAAGTGTAAGCTGCAGGGGCCAGTCTAGAGGAAGAAGCTCAGTGTGGAACCTGTTAAACTTTGCTCAAGCTCATGTCCATTGAGTCAGTGATGTCATCCAACCATCTCATTGTCTGTCATCCCCTTCTTCTCCTGCCTTCATTCTTTCCCAGTATCAGGATCTCTTCCAGTGAGCTGGCTCTTCACATCAGGTGGATGGCCAAAATACTGGTGCTTCAGCATCAGTCCTTCCAATGAATATTCAGGGTTGATTTCCTTTAGGATTGAATGGTTTGATCTCCTTGCTCTCCAAGGGACTCTCAAATCTCCAACACCACAATTATAAAGTATCACTTCTTGGGTGCTCAGCTTTCCTTATGGTCCAACTCTCACATCCATACATGACTACTGGAAAAACCACAGCCTTGACTAGATGGACCTTTGTCAACAAAGTAATGTCTCTGCTTTTTAATACGCTGTCTAGGTTTATTATAGTTTTCCTTTCAAGGAGCAAGCATCCTTTAATTTCATGTTTGCAGTCACTGTCTGCAGTGATTTTGGAGCCCAAGAAAATGAAATGTCACTGTTTTCTCTTCTTCCCCATCTATTTCCCATGAAATTATGGGAATGGATGCCATGATTTTAGTTTTATGAATGCTGAGTTTTAAGCCAGCTTTTTCACTCTAGCACCCCTCTATCTAAGCAGCCACTGATGGACATTCAAGTTGTTTCCACATCTTGGTTATAGTAAAAAATGCTACAGGCAAAGGGGAATGTAGATATTCCAAGACTGTTTTCATTTCCTTTGGATATACACTCAGAGGTAGGACAGCTGGATCATATGGCAGACCTACTTTTAATTAAGTATGTACTTTAATAAGATGTTTAGTACTTTTACATATTTAGTGAATACTTTTCGCTGGGTATTTAGTATGTATTTCACCAAGTACATTATCTAATCTTCTTGAACTTCAGTGACAGAGGTGATAATTTGAAGATATATGATTTAATTCATTGTTGACAACTTTTCCAAACTGAACTTGGTTCTACTAGATTAAAATCTAAAGTCCCTTTTGAATAAAGCACCCAAAATAATAAAGTAATACCTGGAATCACAATCATCTACTCTTAGCATTTTTGGCTTTTACTCTGGGTTTGCAAAATGCTAGACAACATACTTCTAAATAATCTGCAGAACAGATTAACTTTCTTTCATCATAATATTAGAATGTATTAAATGTGATATTTAAAATTTTAAAAATGTAAATAATAAGGACATTAAACATACACCTATGAGAAAGTTAATGAGCTATGAAGAAGACGGCATTTAACCACATAATTTCCTTCCAGATTGATGAGAATATAACCCAATAATCTTTAAAGGGTTATAGAAAATGTTTGATGATATGTAAGTGAATAACTGGGGAGCAAAAATTAGGTTATTATACTGCAAGTACAGAGCAAAAATAATCTAGACTATAATTAACATGCCTCTTCAATTCATTCAGTCTACAAGTACCTTTATGTGCCAGATGCTAGAGATTAAGAGGGTCCTGCCAATTTTATCTGCTATTTCTTGGTTCTGCTCTCTCTCCTCCACCTCTCTTTCTGGCCCCCTACACCAACCAGATCTTACTGCACACTGGTAACTTCAGCATCCTCCCATCTGATCCTCACCCAACTTCTGATCTATTATGCATATCACCATTGTAGAGCTAGTCTCTAAAAATGGTCCCTAGTAAAACCATTTCTCTGGTATCCACACCTTATATAGTAACCTCACACACAGGAAACTAAGTTGACCCTGAGAAACCAACAGGGAAGGTTGTGGAGGCAGTATTGTGGAGTCATATTTGTTCTGGTGTCTTGAAATGCTCCTGTGAGGGGAAGCCAGATGTCATGTAGAAGTCTGATTACTGGTGGTGAGATGCCATGAGAGAACCAAGCCAGTTACAAAGAAGAAGTGGGTGGGAGAATACCAGCCAACAATAGGCCCAAGAGCCAGACAAGTGAGTGAACGAACTATCCTGGGTGTTCCAGACACACAAGATGCCATGTGCAAAGGGACTGAAGCCTCAGGTATGTGGCTCCAGTTAGAACCAGGCCACCTGTCAAGCCAACCCAGTTGAAGCCCCAGGCCCTGAAGAGCAGAGACAAACTGTCCCCTTGTGCCCTAGATGAATTCTGTTTGCAGACTGTGAGCCTAAGAAAATGGTTGGTGAGGTTGTTATGTAGTAGTAGAAAACCAGAATAGTATCCATGACATGTCTGCTGCTAAGTCACTTCAGTCGTGTCCGACTCTGTGCGACCCCAGAGATGGCAGCCCACCAGGCTCCCCCGTCCTTGGGATTCTCCAGGCAAGAACACTGGAGTGGGTTGCCATTTCCTTCTCCAATGCATGAAAGTGAAAAGTGAAAGTGAAGTCACTCAGTCGTGTCCGACTCTTCGCAACCCCATGGAATGCAGCCTACCAGGCTTCTCCACCTATGGGATTTTCCAGGCAAGAGTACTGGAATGGGTTGCCATCGCCTTCTCCGATGACCTGTCTACAGGGTAGGTATTACGGCATTTTCCTACTGCTAAGAACTCTTCAGATGCTCTTCATCACCAGGATAAAGTAAATTTTCTTTAACAAGGCTGAGGAAGTATTTTATGTCATCTCCCATCTTGTCTCTAGTCACTGTGCCCACACACACACACACACAGTCTGTGCCCACACACACACACACACTGTGCCTATACACACACACTCTGTGCCTACACACACACTCTGTGCCTACACACACACACTCTCTGTGCCTATACACACACTCTGTGCCTACACCTGTC
>SJXQ01008316.1:0-34440 GCA_006408695.1 Aepyceros melampus | reverse complement strand
CTGTGCCTACACAAACACACACTCTCACACAAACACACACACACACATTGTCTGTGCCTACACACACACACACTCTCTGTGTCTACACACATACTCTCTGTGCCTACACACACACACACAGTCTGTGCCTACACACACACTCTGTGCCTACACACACACTCTCTGTGCCTACACACACACACACACACACACACACTCTGTGCCTACACACACACTCTCTGTGCCTACACACACACACACTGTCTGTGCCTACACACACACACACAAACTCCGTAGTGGATGTGCACTCTGCTGCTGCTGCTGCTAAGTCGTTCCGGTCGTGTCTGACCCTGTGCGACCCCAGAGGTGGCAGCCCACCAGGCTCCCCCATCTCTGGGATCCTCCAGGCAAGAACACTGGAGTGGGTTGCCATTTCCTTCTCCAGTGCATGAAAGTGAAAAGTGAAAGTGAAGTCACTCAGTCGTGTCAGACTCTTATCAACCCCATGGAGTGCCGCCCACCAGGCTCCTTTGTCCATGGGATTTTCCAGGCAAGAGTATTGGAGTGGGGTGCCATTGCCTTCTCTGGTATAGGCACTACAGTATAAAGATACACTATAAACTCTAATCTTACTAAACTAACCAAATGCAATCATTCTTTCACATCTCTTTATATTTACATATATTCTGTTCCCTCTACCTGGGCTGCCCTTTCCACTCTCACACAACCTGTTTCCCTGGAAAACTCATACGTACTTTAAAAAACTTGGATCATACACTGGGGTCATGCTAAATGCCAATCTCTATCCAGGGAATGATTACATGCTCCTATTGGATCCTCTACAGCATTCTGTGATCATTTATTACCTCACTGGTTGTTCTGCTGGTCATAACTAAAGAATTTTATGTTGTCAGTCTTCTTATATCCAGAATTCCATAGCAGTATCTGGTACACAGTAGAAACTCAACACACATCTATTAAACATGAATAGTAGTGTCTTCCTCTATATTTCTGGGAGGTTAAAAGATTATACGTTTCACGACATTCATGTATTTTTCATTTGGTAACTATTATGAGAAATGTGTCTTGCCCCCAAGCAGGATGAATATCCTTGAGAAAGAGTACTAAAGTTTATACAACAAAGCATAAAGTTTCACTTCTTCCAAACACAGCCTGTGCATAAACTTTTGTGCCCTGATTTGCACAAGGTATAAAACCTATCCAAAGAATAAAAGCCACTGAAAAGCTTCTCTCTCTACTGATATGAAAGGTGCAAGTGGCTGACAGAGGCGACTTCAAATTTGGAGAGACAGGCTATACAGCCAGACAAAGGAACCGCATACGGCTCTGGAAGTGGGGGAGGAAAACACAGGGAGAATACTGTGTAAACTGCAGGGCCCAATCTAAAGGAAGAAGCTCAGTGTGGAACCAGTTAAACTTTGTCACCTGGGTATCTTCCAACTCACAAGATGATGAAATCAGTTTGGTTTGAGAATATTATGTTTTAGATCACAATTCTTCCAGGTATCTATCTAAGCTGTGAGAAGAAATCCAGTTCCCAAAATGTCCTTTGTTTCAGACAGTTTAATGTGTGCAAGCTCTTATTGTGGGGTTCAGTACAAAACTTCAGTGTCTAATCAGTTAGGGAAGCCCCTATGGAATGAGAAGACAGTCATTTACACAACCAACAAATCAACTAACTGAGTTTCTCAACTTCTGATCAAAGATAACTGGCTGTCACAAAACAAAGCAAAAAAAAAAAAAAAGGAAAAATACTATATCACTGTACACCAGAAAAAGAAAAATACACGTACCTTCTCTTCTGAAGAAATGGTAAGTTTGTCACTTGAGATTAAGCTGCACACTTGTTCAATGCCAAGGTTGAGAAATTCTTCACTGAGCACGACATCTGCAAAATGTTGCTCTGTTTGGAGGTTAGAAAGAGAATCAATTCTATTATCATAGTTTCAAACTACTTAGAAAAGAGAGGGTTTTCTTAAACTAACCTATGAAAGAGAAAACCAAGTGTATTTCTTAAGTGAGGACTAGTAATTAGCAACAACTCAAACAAAGTCAATGCAGCCCAGACAGGAAGGCTGCTTGACTATACATTCAGATGGACTACCATTATTTTATTAGGGGGTATTTTAGAGCTAAATATCTATTCCTTATGTGTAAATAAGACTATCAGTATTGAAATTGGTAAAACCTTTTGTAAAATCAGATAAACGGCACGATGTATTACACATCTGAATGTTTGAATTTAACTCAGATGACAATTATATCTACTACTGCAGGCAGGAATCCCTCAGAAGAAATGGAGTAGCCATCATGGTCAAGAGTCCGAAATGCAGTACTTGCATGCAATCTCAAAAATGACAGAATGATCTCTGTTTGTTTCCAAGGCAAACCATTCAATATCACAGTAACTCAAGTCTATGCCCCAACCAGTAATGCTGAAGAAACTGAAGTTGAACGGTTCTAGGAAGACCTACAAGGCCTTTTAGAACTAACACCCAAAAAAGATGTCCTTTTCATTATAGGGGACTGGAATGCAAAAATAGGAACTCAAGAAACACCTGGAGGAACAGGCAAATTTGGCCTTGGAATGCGGAATGAAGCAGGCCAAAGACTAATAGAGTTTTGCCAAGAAAATGCACTGGTCATAGCAAACACCCTCTTCCAACAACACAAGAGAAGACTCTACACATGGACATCACCAGATGGTCAACACCGAAATCAGATTGATTATATTCTTTGCAGCCAAAGATGGAGAAGCTCTATACAGTCAACAAAAACAAGAGCTGACTGTGACTCAGATCATGAACTCCTTATTACCAAATTCAGACTCAAATTGAAGAAAGTAGGGAAAACCGCTAGACCATTCAGGGATGACCTAAATCAAATCCCTTATGATTATACAGTGGAAGTGAGAAATAGATTTAAGGGTCTAGATCTGATAGATAGAGTGCCTGATGAACTATGGAATGAGGTTTGTGACACTGTACAGGAGACAGAGATCAAGACCATCCCCATGGCAAAGAAATGCAAAAAAGCAAAATGGCTGTCTGGGGAGGCCTTACAAATAGCTGTGAAAAGAAGAGAAGCAAAAAGCAAAGGAGAAAAGGAAAGATATAAGCATCTGAATGCAGAGTTCCAAAGAATAGCAAGAAGAGATAAGAAAGCCTTCTTCAGCAATCAATGCAAAGAAATAGAGGAAAAGAACAGAATGGGAAAGACTAGAGATCTCTTCAAGAAAATTAGAGATACCAAGGGAACATTTCATGCAAAGATGGGCTCGATAAAGGACAGAAATGGTCTGGACCTAACAGAAGCAGAAGATATTAAGAAGAGGTGGCAAGAATACACGGAAGAACTGTACAAAAAAGATCTTCATGACCCAGATAATCATGATGATGTGTTGACTAATCTAGAGCCAGACATCTTGGAATGTGAAGTCAAGTGGGCCTTAGAAAGCATCACTACGAACAAAGCTAGTGGAGGTGATGGAATTCCAGTTGAGCTGTTTCAAATCCTGAAAGATGATGCTGTGAAAGTGCTGCACTCAATTTGCCAGCAAATCTGGAAAACTCAGCAGTGGCCACAGGACTGGAAAAGGTCAGTTTTCATTCCAATTCCAAAGAAAGGCAATGCCAAAGAATGCTCAAACTACCGCACAATTGCACTCATCTCACATGCTAGTAAAGTAATGCTCAAAATTCTCCAAGCCAGGCTTCAGCAATACGTGAACTGTGATCTTCCAGATGTTCAAGCTGGTTTTAGAAAAGGCAGAAGAACCAGAGATCAAATTGCCAATATCCGCTGGATCATGGAAAAAGCAAGAGAGTTCCAGAAAAACATCTATTTCTGCTTTATGGACTATTCCAAAGCCTTTGACTGTGTGGATCACAATAAACTGTGGAAAATTCTGAGAGAGATGGGAATACCAGACTACCTAACCTGCCTCTTGAGAAATCTGTATGCAAGTCAGGAAGCAACAGTTAGAACTGGACATGGAACAACAGACTGGCTCCAAATAGGAAAAGGAGTATGTCAAGGCTGTATATTGTCACCCTGCTTATTTAACTTCTATGCAGAGTACATCATGAGAAACGCTGGACTGGAAGAAACACAAGCTGGAATCAAGATTGCCAGGGGAAATATCAATCACCTCAGATATGCAGATGATACCACCCTTATGGCAGAAAGCAAAGAACTAAAAAGCCTCTTGATGAAGGTAAAAGAGGAGAGTGAAAAAGTTGGCTTAAAGCTCAACATTCAGAAAACGAAGATCATGGCATCCAGTCCCATCACTCCATGGGAAATAGATGGGGAAACAGTCTCAGACTTTATTTTTTTGTGCTCCAACATCACTGCAGATGGTGACTGCAGCCATGAAATTAAAAGACGCTTACTCCTTGGAAGTGACCAACCTAGATAGCATATTCAAAACTGGAGACATTACTTTGCCCACTAAGGTCCCTCTAGTCAAGGCTATGGTTTTTTCAGTAGGCGTGTATGGATGTGAGAGTTGGACTGTGAAGAAGGCAGAGCACCGAAGAATTGATGGTTTTGTACTGTGGTGTTGGAGAAGACTCCTGAGAGTCCCTTGGACTGCAAGGAAATCCAATCAGTCCATTCTGAAGGAGATCAGCCCTGGGATTTCTTTGGAAGGAATGATGCTAAAGCTGAAACTCCAGTACTTTGGCCACCACATGCAAAGAGTTGACCCACTGGAAAAGACTTTGATGCTGGGAGGGGTTGGGGGCAGGAGAAGAAGGGGATGACAGAGGATGAGATGGCTGGATGGCATCCCTGACTCGATGGACATGAGTCTGAGTGAACTTCCTGAGTTGGTGATGGACAAGGAGGCCTGGCATGCCGCGATTCATGGGGTCGCAAAGAATGGAACATGACTGAGCGACTGAACTGAACTGTGTTCTTAATGTTACCAAATCGCCAAGTCGGTGTGTCTGATGCACAGAGACCTATCAATACTAAAACATTAAGAGTTTGGAACTAAGAAAGGTTTATTACAGATTCATACAGGGAAATGGGTGGCTCACACTCTAAGAACCACAAAGTTACTGAGCGCTTTTAGCAAGCCCCTTTAAAAGCAAAAATTGAGGGATGGGTAGTTAGTTGTTGCAAACTTCTTGGGGTCAGATTGTTTGCTGTTGAGGTGACTGCAACAGCAGGACCAGGTCATGATCCCGTAACAATTTTTCTGTAAATCTCTACCAAATGAATGTTATTTGTTTATTGTTAACAGAATAATGTTACTTGTCCTGACAAGAAAGGGCAAAGTCCCATGGTACAACTTTCACACTCCAAGGACCCAGTCCTGGCTAAGAGGCAAAGCTCAGCTACAGCTCCTCAGGGCCAGGTTCCCCACACTCTCCCCACCTGTCACCCCTGAGGGAGCCGGGCATCCAACCCAACTGGCCCTCAGTCTCCTCAGGCTGCCCAAGGAGGGGAGACCAGGTCTCACAGACTGTGACCCAGACAAACGGACACTGCTATTAGGCCACAGACAGGTTCACTGCTGCCTCAAGGCCTGGGGCTCGGCGTGGAGGGCCTGAGTGAGGGCTCTGGAGCCCGGCAGGACAGAGTGTCCAGCCTGCTCCCTGGGCCCGCCAGCTCACCCGTTGGCCCAAGGCTGGGTAAGCTGGAGGGCCTCCAGGAGAAGGCCTGAATCCGCCTCTTACCTCACTCTCCACCTGACGACCACAACACCACTGAGCCTGGCTGAATCACTTCCCTAATGGTCCCTCACTGACAGTTCCTTGTGGGCAGGGCCAAACGGACACTGCTATGAGGCCACAGACAGGTTCACTGCTGCCTCAAGGCCTGGGGCTCGGCGTGGAGGGCCTGAGTGAGGGCTCTGGAGCCCGGCAGGACAGAGTGTCCAGCCTGCTCCCTGGGCCCACCAGCTCACCCGTTGGCCCAAGGCTGGGTAAGCTGGAGGGCCTCCAGGAGAAGGCCTGAATCCGCCTCTTACCTCACTCTCCACCTGATGACCACAACACCACTGAGCCTGGCTGAATCACTTCCCTAATGGTCCCTCACTGACAGTTCCTTGTGGGCAGGGCCTACTGTGGTGCTGACCAATAGCTGGGCAGGACAGTTGGTTGCTTGGGGCGGGGCGGGGGCAATGAGGCAGCACCAACCAATGGCTGAGTAAGACTTGTTGCCTAGTAACAGGGTGGGGAATAATGAGGCATAGCAATGCCTGCCTGCTAAGTCCTGTGCTCATTCTTATCTGTTACATTAACAAGATCTGCCCTCAGGAGACTCTAGTTAACCGGAGTCTAACTGATTGAAGTTAGAGAAACACCCAGCTCCAGTCCACTCTGTCCAACCAGTTCCACCTAGGAGGGACAAAGAAACCAGAGAAATACTTCTGAAGCTCAGTCCAGAGCCAAAAGCTCACTAACAAACCCTTCTAGTCATATATTAGAAGGGTTCTTTCCCCACATCTCACTGCCAGATCTCTAAAGGCCTGCTTATAGCAGTTCACTGGATGCATCACATATGACTATCAAGAAAAGAATTATGAGGCATTCCAAAAGGCAAAAGACACAACTTGAAGAGACAGACCAAGCATCAGAACCAGATATGGCAGGGATGCTGTATTTATCAAACTGGGAACTTAAAACACAATTTAACAACTATGATAAATTCAGGGCTTCCCTGGTGGCTCAGATGGTAAAGAGTCTGCCTGCAATGCAAGAGACCTGGGTTCAATCCCTGGGTTGGGAATATCACCTGGAGAAGGAAATGGAAACCCACTCTAGTATTCTTGGCTGGACATTCTATGGACAGAGGAGCCTGGAGAGCTATAGTCCATGGAGTCTCAAGAGTTGGACACGATTGAGTGACTAACACTTTACCTTTCACTATCATGACAAATATGCTCAGGGCTCTACTGGATAAAGTAGACAGATGAAAGAATAGATGTGTAATGTAAACAGAGAGATGGAAATGTCTAAGAAAAAAAATCAGAAAGAAATGCTAGAAAACAAAACACTAAGAAAAATGAAGAATGTCCTTGATGAGCTTATTAGTAGACTAGACAGGGCTGAGAAAAGAAAAGCCTTTGAGGATAATGGTGGATACATGTCATTATACATTGCTAAAACCCACAGAATGTAAAACATAGAGAGCAAACCATAATAAATACTATGGTCTTCAGTTAATAATAATGTATCAATACTGGCTCAGAATCTATAACAATTATACCACATTAATGTAAGATGTTGAAAATAGCAGAGGCTGTAAGAAGAGAGAGCACACAGGAAGAACTCTGCTCTGCCCCTCTCTTCGTCTATAAACCTGTAAGTGCTCTAACAAACAAATTTTACCGAAAAAAGAGTGTACTAATAAAGAAAAACAGAAATGAATACTTTGTAACTGAATCTGTAATAAATCAAAAGTCAATGGAAGAAAGTAAAATTGGTATTTGAAAGACTACAAACTAAAGATTAAACTTAAATACCCAATTTTAAAAGATACCTAGTCTTTATAGCATATTACTTCACAACAGTATTTCAAAACCTAGCATGAAATATTTAATAGGATTATAGATTTAAATAAACCATCATGATTAATTACAAAGGTTATTTCTACACCTAAAATAAAATCCTAATTTTCATGATCTCGAAAGAAGCTGACACAAAAAAAATTATTTCCTAAGTTTTTATACTTTCCTTATAAAGAAATAAGGAAAACCTTTTTTCAGTGGTTGGATCTGTGTTTCAAAGAAGGAACATAAAAAAAGCACAAAGAGATCCTTTGTATTTAAAGTTCCCAAATAAATTCATTTTAGCAAAAATCTGGCAAATAGCATATAAACTTTAAAGTGCTTGTGATAACAAATTGGAAGTTCAAAGATAAATGTATAACAGCTACTGAATAAAAGACAAATGAATATAAACCTCTTTATTTCCTAATCATAAAATATTTCATTCCAAATATAGGTCTGCAGTGATTTTACAGCAAGTTCTCTTTATAATTTTAAAATCTGAATCAAAGAAAGACGTTACCTCTACATACTTTTCACATGGGAAAAAATCCCTAATAGTAACAAATATATTACTTTTCCAAATCATGACTGCCTCCGCCTCATCAATCAAAACAATGGACTTGCTAAAAAATAAACTGGGTGACTTTTAAAAAATAAATAACTATTCGTTAATAAATTTTGAAGTAAAGGCATTAGTAACCTATCCAAAGTCGTTTGGGCTCTAAATTCATCAGGTACTCTTCATTAGTAGTACCCAAGATGGTCTGGTAATAGTGAAGAGTTCTGACAAAATGTGGTCCACTGGAGAAGGAAATGGCAGCCCAGTCTAACATTCTTACATTGAGAACCCCATGGACACTATGAAAAGGCAAAAAGATTATTTCATTGCAATATGAGTCTCCTCACCCCAGATGGAAGGTGTCCAATATGCCACTGGAGGGCAATTACTAACAGCTCAAGTAAGAATGACATGCTGAGCCAAAGCAGAAACAACAGTCAGTTGTGGACGTATATGGTGGTGAAAGTAAAGTCTGATGTCGTGAAGAACAAAACTGCATAAGTACCTGGAATGTTAGGTCCATGAATCACAGTAAATTGTCTGTGGTCAAGCAGGAGATGAATGAACATCAACATCTTAGGAATCAGTGAACTAAGGACAGGAATGGGCAACTTTTATAATAATTCAGATGACCATTATATCTATTATTGTGGGTAAGAATCTCTTAGAAGAAATGGAGTAGCCCTCATAGTCAACAAGAGTCAGAAATGCAGTACTTGGCTGCAACCCCCATTCGTAATACATAGTGGGTATCAAGCCACTTCAGTCATGTCTTTTCGACACTATGAACTATATCCTGCCAGGCTCCTCTGTCCATAGGATTCTCTAGGCAAGAATACTGGAATGGGTCTGTGCCCCTAACCACTGATGCCAGAGAAGCTGAACCTGACTGGTTTTATGAAGACTACAATACATATTAGAACACAAAAAAAGATTCATCAAAAGATTCCTACAAAAGTAGGAAATTAAGAGATAGCTACAACATGCAAGTTTGGCCTCGGAGTACAAAATTAAGCAGGGCAAAGGCTAACAGAGTTCTTTCAAGAGAACACACTGGTCATAGTAAACAACCTTTTTGAACAACCAAAGAGATGGCTCTACACATGGACATCACCAGATGGTCAATATTGAAATCAGACTCATCATGTTCTTTGCTGTCAAAGGTGGAGAAGCTCAGCAAAAAGAGCTGACTGTGGCTCAGACCATGAGCTCCTTATTGCAAAATTCAGGCCTAAATTGAACAAAGTAGGGAAAACCATCAGGGCATTCAGGTAGGAGCTAAGTCAAATCCCCTATGATTATACAGTGGAGGTGACAAATAGATTCAAGGGACTAGATGTGACAGACAGAGTGCCTGAAGAACTACGCACAGAGGTTCATGACACTGTACAGGAGGCGGTGACCAAAGAAAAAGAAATGCAAGAAGGCAGAGTGGATGTCTGAGGAGGCTCTACAAATAGCTGAGAAAAGAAAAGAAGTGAAAGGCAAGGGAGAAGGGGAAAGAAAAGAAGTGAAAAGCAAAGGAGAAGGGGAAAGAAAAGAAGTGAAAAGCAAAGGAGAAGGGGAAAGATATACCCAACTGAACGCAGAATTTCAGAGAATAGCAAGAAGGGATAAGAAGGCCTTTTTAAATAAACAGGGCAAAAAATAGAGGAAAACAACAGAATGGGAAGACTAGAGATCTCTTCAAGAAAACTGGAGATATCAAGGGAATATTTCATGCAAGGATGCACACAATAAAGGATAGAAATGGAAAGGACATTAACAGAAGCAGAAGAGATTAAGAAGAGGTGGCAAGAATACATAGATGAACTATACAAGAAATGTCTTAATGAGCGGGATAACCACAATGCTGTGGTCACTCACCTAGAGCTGGACATCTTGGAATGTGAAGTCATGGGCCTCAGGAAGCTTTACTATGAACAAACTAGTGGAGGTGATGGAATTCTAGCTGAGCTATTAAAAATCCTAAAAGAAGATGCAGTTAAAGGGCTGCACTCAATATCCTAGCAAATTTGGAAAATGCAGCAGTGGCTACAGGACTGGAAAAGGTCAATTTAATTCCAATCCTAAAGAAGGGCAATGCCAAAGAATGTTCCAACTTCCATACAACTGTGCTCATTTCAGATGCTAGCAAAATTATGCTCAAAATCCTTCAAGCTAGGCTTCAGCAGTATGCAAACCCAGAACTTCCAGATGTACAAGCAGGGTCTGGAAGAAACAGGGATGAGAGATCAAATTGACAACATTCATTTCATCATGGAGAAAGTAAGAGAATTCCAGAAAAACATGTACCTCTGCTTCACTGACTACACTAAAGCCTTTGACTGTGTGGATTACAACAAACTGTGGAAAATTCTTAAAGAGATGGGAATACCAGACCACCTGACCTATATCCTGAGAAACCTATATGTGAGTCAAGAAGCAACAGTTAGGATTGGACATAGAACAGTGGACTTGTTCAAAATTGGGAAAGGAGAATGACAAGGCTGTATATCATCACCTTGCTTATTAACTTATATGCAGAGTACATCATGAAAAACAGCAGGTTGGATGAATCACAAACTGGAATCAAGACTGCCAGGAGAAATATAAAAAACTTCAACATGCAGATGATATCAATCTAATGACAAAAAGTGAAGAGGAACTAATAAGCTTCTTGATGAGAGTGAAAGAGGAGAGTAAAAAGCTAGCTTAAAACTCAACATTCAAAAAATGAAGATCATGGCATCGGTCCCATCACTTCACGGCAAGAGAAGGGAAAAAAGTGCAAACAGTGACAGATTTCATTTTCTTGGACTCCAAAATCACTGTAAACAGTGACTACAGCCAAGAAAGTAAAAGATGCTTGCCCCTTGGAAGGAAAGCTATGACAAACCTAGGAGTGTATTAAAAGGCAGATTACATTACTATACCAACAAATGTATAGTCAAAGCTATGTTTTTTCCATAGTCATGTAGAGATGTGAGTTGGACCATAAAAGATGAGCAGCAAAGAATTGATGCTTTTGAACTGTGGTTTTGGAGAAGATTCTTGAGAGTCCCTCGGACTGCAAGGAGGTCAAACCAGTCAATCCTAAAGGAAATCAACCCTGAATATTCATTGGAAGGACTGATGCTAAAGTTGAAGCTCCAATACTCTGGCCACCAGATGTAAAGAGCTGACTCAATGGAAAAGATTCTGATGCTGGGAAAGATCAAAGGCAAGAGGAGAAGAAGGTGGTAGATGATTAGATGGTTAGATAGCATCATGGACTCAATGGACATGAATTTGCTCAAGTTTTGAACTGCGGTGTTGGAGAAGACTCTTGCGATTCCCCTGGACTGCAAGGAGATCCAACCAGTCCATCCTAAAGGAAATCAGTCCTGGGTGTTCATTGGAGGGACTGATGTTGAAGCTGAAACTCCAATACTTTGGCCACCTGATGTGGAGAGCTGCCTCATTTGAAGAAATCCTGATGCTGGGAAAGATTGAGGGCAGGAGGAGAAAGGGACAACAGAGGATGAGATGGTTCGATGGTATCACCAACACAATGGACATGGGTTTGGGTGGACTATGGGAGTTGGTGATGTACAGGGAGGCCTGGCATGCTGTGGTTCATGAGGTCGCAAAGAGTCAGACATGACTGAGCGACTGAACTGAACTGAACCCTATTTAACAGTATCAATCTTCAAATGTTCTGCTGTATTAATTGACAGGCAGCATGACAGAACTCTTTCTGTAATATACCACATGTGCCCAGAAACACTAAAATTCTGGCTTAGTCACTGAAAGGCACTCTGGGACACCTTAAATGTCTTTGATTACAAAAGTTTGTCCTGTGAAAAATATTTTTAATTTAATGTCACCTAACGTGAGCATTTACTGATCTTTCCCACTAAACCTGAAGATTCTACTTACCTACCCAAAGCAATTTACACAATTTGTCTGGCCTGATCATCCCACAGGCCAAAAGGACTTGTGGATATCCTGGGCCACTATCCCTGACACAATCTTCACTAAACTGTTTCCAAACAGCTTATACTTGACATTGCCAACAATCTGCTACTTTATATATTCTGAAGCTTTGGTCTCCAGTTCCTATTGGGATTTTTTGTTGTTCCTCATTTGTGCTTTGAAGTCTTTTTTTTTTTTTAATATTTGTTTATTTTTGGCTGTGTTGGGTCTTCGTTTCTGTGCAGGCTTTTCTCTAGTTGCAAGGAGTGGGGGCCACTCTCTAGTTGCAGTGCATAGACTTCTCATGGTCAGGCTCTAGGGTGTGTGGGCTTCAGGAGTTATGGCTCCTGTGCTCTAAAGCACAGACTCAACAACTGTGACACAGAGGCTTAGATCTCCGAAGCATAGGATCTTCCTGGACTAGGGACTGAACCTGTGTCTCCTGCACTGACAGGCAGATCCTTTATCACTGAGGTGCCAGGGAATCTTCATATTGTTTCTTATCAGCCCATGTTTGCTCTGGATGATCCTACCAACCTTAAAAGTTTAACCAATTTATTCAGTATCAAGCTAAAAACGTTCAAAGCATCCATTCTTTATGATGTGATGGTATTAATAAGGACTTCAGCTGAAAGTGAAGCTACAATACATCAGGCATCAGATGTGAAGAACCGATTCATTGGAAAAGACCCCAATGCTGGGAAAGACTGAAGGCAAGGGGAGAAGGGGATGACAGAGGATGAGATGGTTAGATGGCATCACTGACTCAAAGGACACGAGTTTGAGCAAGCTTCAGGAGATGGTGAGGGACAGGGAAACCTGGTGTGTTGTAGTCCATGGGGTCGCAGAGTTGGACACGACTAAACAACTACAAATGTACTATCGGAGTTGGTTGGGTAGTATTTTGCTGAGGATTTTTATATCTATGTTTATCAGTGATTTTGGTCTATAATTCTCTTTTTTGTGTGTGATATCTTAGTTTGGTTTTGGTTTCAGGTGCCCTCACAGGATGACTTTAGAATAGTTCCTTCCTCTGCAATTTTTTGGAACAGCTTGAAAGGACAGGTGTTAACTCTTCTCTAAGTGTTTTACAAAATTTCCCTATAAAGCCATATGGTCCTGGACTTTTGTTTTCTAGAAGTTTTAAAAATTCAATGTCATTACTTGTAACTGACCTGTTCATATCTTCTATTTTTCCCTTGTTCTGTCTTGAAAGGTTATACTTTTCTAAGAATTTCCACATTTCTTCTAGGTTGTCCATTGTATTGTCATATAGTTCCTTGATGTAGCCTCATGATTTTTTTTCATTTCTGTGGTGCTGGTTGTAGCTTCTCCTTTTTCATGTATGACTTTATTGATCTGGGTCAATTTTCTTTTTTTCTTGATGAGTCTGGCTAAAGATTTATCAGTTTTGTTTGCTTTTTCAAAGAACCAGCTTTAGTTTCATTGATCTTTTCTATTTTTTCCCTTTAGCCTCTATTTTATTTATTTTTGCTCTAATCTTTAAGATTTCTTTCCTTCTACTAACTTTGGGTTTTGTCTGTTTTTCTTTTTCTAGTTCCTTTAGGTGTAAGATTGGGTTACTTATTTGAAACTTTTTTTGTTTCCTGGGGTACGCTTGTATTGCTATAAACTTTCCTTTAGAATTGCTTTTGCTGTTTCCCACAGGTCCTGGATCACTGTGTGTTCATTTTCATTTGTCTTCAGATATATATATTTTTTATTTCATCTTTGATTTCTTCACTGATCCATTGATTGTTTGGCAGCTTACCATTTAGCCTCCATATGTTTGCATTTTTTATAGTTTTTCCCCTGTAGTTAACTTCTAATATCATAGTATTGAGGTCAGAAAAGAAAAGGAGATAAAAGATCTGTACTTAGAAAACTATAAGACACAGATGAAATAAATGAAAGGCAACACAGATGAAAGATATGCCATGATCATGAATTCGAAGAATAGTGCTAAAATGACCAAATTGAGACTTAAATTGAAGAAAGTGGGCAACACCACTAGACCATTCAGGTATGACCTAAATCAAATCCCTTATGATTATACAGTGGAAGTGAGGAATAGATTTAGGGTCTAGATCTGATAGACAGAATGCCTGATGAGGTTCGTGACACTGTACAGGAAACAGGGATCAAGACCATTCCACTGGCAAAGAAATGCAAAAAAGCAAAATGGCTGTCTGGGGAGGCCTTACAAATAGCTGTGAAAAGAAGAGAGGCAAAAAGCAAAGGAGAAAAGGAAAGATAAGCATCTGAATGCAGAGTTCCAGAGACTAGCAAGAAGAGATAAGAAAGCCTTCTTCAGCGATCAATGCAAAGAAATAGAGGAAAACAACAGAAGGGGAAAGACTAGAGATCTCTTCAAGAAAATTAGAGATACCAAGGGAACATTTCATGCAAAGATGGGCTCAATAAAGGACAGAAATGGTATGGACCTAACAGAAGCAGAAGATATTAAGAAGAGGTGGCAAGAATACACGGAAGAACTGTACAAAAAAGATCTTCATGACCCAGATAATCATGATGATGTGTTGACTAATCTAGAGCCAGACATCTTGGAATGTGAAGTCAAGTGGGCCTTAGAAAGCATCACTACGAACAAAGCTAGTGGAGGTGATGGAATTCCAGTTGAGCTGTTTCAAATCCTGAAAGATGATGCTGTGAAAGTGCTGCACTCAATTTGCCAGCAAATCTGGAAAACTCAGCAGTGGCCACAGGACTGGAAAAGGTCAGTTTTCATCCCAATTCCAAAGAAAGGCAATGCCAAAGAATGCTCCAACTACCGCACAATTGCACTCATCTCACATGCTAGTAAAGTAATGCTCAAAATTCTCCAAGCCAGACTTCAGCAATATGTGAACCGTGAACTCCCTGATGTTCAAGCTGGTTTTAGAAAAGGCAGAGGAACCAGAGATCAAATTGCCAACATCCGCTGGATCATGGAAAAAGCAAGAGAGTTCCAGAAAAACATCTATTTCTGCTTTATTGACTATGCCAAAGCCTTTGACTGTGTGGATCACAGTAAACTGTGGAAAATTCTGAAAGAGATGGGAATACCAGACCACCTGACCTGCCTCTTGAGAAATCTGTATGCAGGTCAGGAAGCAACAGTTAGAACTGGACATGGAACAACAGACTGGTTCCAAATAGGAAAAGGAGTACGTCAAGGCTGTATATTGTCACCCTGCTTATTTAACTTATATGCAGAGTACATCATGAGAAATGCTGGACTGGAAGAAACACAAGCTGGAATCAAGATTGCTGGGAGAAATATCAATAATCTCAGATATGCAGATGACACCACCCTTATGGCAGAAAGTGAGGAGGAGCTAAAAAGCCTCTTGTTGAAAGTGAAAGAGGAGAGTGGAAAAGTTGGCTTGAAGCTCAACATTCAGAAAACGAAGATCATGGCATCTGGCCCCATCACTTCATGGGAAATAGATGGGGAAACAGTAGAAACAGTGTCAGACTTTGTTTTTTTGGGCTCCAAAATCACTGCAGATGGTGACTGCAGCCATGAAATTAAAAGGCGCTTACTCCTTGGAAGAAAAGTTATGACCAACCTAGATAGTATATTCAAAAGCAGAGACATTACTTTGCCGACTAAGGTCCGTCTAGTCAAGGCTATGGTTTTTCCTGTGGTCATGTATGGATGTGAGAGTTGGACTGTGAAGAAGGCTGAGCGCAGAAGAATTGATGCTTTTGAACTGTGGTGTTGGAGAAGACTCTTGAGAGTCCCTTGGACTGCAAGGAGATCCAACCAGTCCATTCTAAAGGAGATCAACCCTGGGATTTCGTTGGAAGGAATGATGCTCAAACTGAAGCTCCAGTACTTTGGCCACCTCATGTGAAGAGTTGACTCATTGGAAAAGACCCTGATGCTGGGAGGGATTGGGGGCAGGAGGAGAAGGGGACGACCGAGGATGAGATGGCTGGATGGCATCACAGACTCAATGGACGTGAGTCTGAGTGAACTCCGGGAGCTGGTGATGGACAGGGAGGCCTGGCGTGCTACGATTCATGGGGTCGCAAAGAGTCGGACATGACTGAGCGACTGAACTGAACTATCACCAAGGCCCTGGAGTAAACAAAGACATTCCTATTAGCATAACATTCCAAGGGTCTAGCGATTACCTCCTAGAAACTGAGGCAAAGAAGAGACGTTTCTCTGCCTTAGGTTCAAATCTTGACTACACAGGCTATACCTGGCCTTTACCCAAGGCTCTTTCAGAGCAAAATATATTTGTCTGGGAATCTACTTTCAGTATAGCAATTATATGACATATAACAACAGTAAAAACCAAGCCCATCTTATAAAGCCATTACATACATTTTCGTATTTTTATACCAACTTCTTTGATCTTCCTCTATTTGTACTTTATATAAACTTAGCTGATGGTTAGTTGAATCAGTTTTCCCTCAAACTACTCATTTGCCATCACTTTAGGATATTTCTTGGCTCACTGTTGAACCTTATGGATTGTTCCTGTGAACTGAACTGTGTCCCCCCGAATTTATATTTTGAAGCCCTAACCCTCAATATGGTTGTATCTGGAGATAGATCCTTCAAGGACGTAATTAAATTTAAATGAGGTAACAAGAGAGCCTTAAAAGAATAGGACTGGTGTCGCTATAAAAAGAGGGACATGCACAGAGAAATGCTATGTGAGAAGGCGGCTATCTATAAGCTGGGATGGGAGGTCTCACCAGAAACCAACCCTACTGGAAGCTTGATCTTTGACTCCTAGTCTACAGAACTATGAGGAAGAAAATTTCTATTGCTTAAGTGACCCAGTCTATGGTATTTTGTTATGGAAGGAAAACTTCTGAAAACTATAAAACATGACAGAATTTAAAGAATCTTTCATTCAATTAAAAATAAACAATTTTAAAATTTGTATGGAAACACAAAAGACACCAAATAGCCAAAGTAACCTTGAGAAAGAAAACGAAAGCTGGAGGACTTAGGCTCCCCACACAAGCTCTACACAAACAAGATGAAAAGACAGTCCTCAGAATGGGAGAAAATATTTGCAAAGAAAGCAACAAACAAAGGATTAATCTTTAAAATATACAAATAGCTCATGAAGCTCAACATCAAAAAAATAATCATCTCAGTCAAAGAATGGGCAGACCTAAATAGACATCCCTCCAAAGAAGACTTACAGATGACCAACAAACATATGAAAAGATGCTCAACATCATTAAGTATAAGAGAAATGCAAATCAAAACTACAATGAGGTATCCCCTCACATGGATCAGAATGGCCATCACCAAAAAGTCTACAAACAGTAAATGGTGTAGAGGGTGTGAAGAAAAGGGAATGCTCTTACACCACTGGTGAGAAGGCAAACTGATACAGCTACTGTGGAGAAGAGTATGGAGTTTCCTTAAAAAACTGAACACAGAACTACCCTATGACCCAGCAATTCGACTAATGGGTATATACCCCAAGAAAATAATAATTCAAAAGGACACATGTACCCCAATCACTGCAGCACTATTTACAATAGCCAAGAAATGGAAGTAACCTAAGTGTCCAACGACAGATGAATAGATAAAGACAATATGGTACATAAACACAATGGACTATTACTCAGCCACCAAAGGAAAGAAATAGGGTCATATTTAGAGACATAAATGGACCTAGAGTCTGTCATACAGAGTGAAGTAAGTCGAAAAAGAAAAACAAATATCATATGTTAATGGATATATATTCCCTAGTGGCTCAGACAGTAAAGAATCTGCCTGCAATATCAAAGACCCAGGTTCAATCCCTGGGTGAGGAAGATTCCCTGGAGAAGGGAATGGCAACCCACTCCAGTATTCTTGACTAGAGAATCCCATGGACAGAGGAGCCTGGGAGGCTACAGCCCATGGGGCCGCAGTCAGACACAACTGAGCTCACACAGAATCTAGAAAAATGGTATAGATGAACCTATTTCCAAGTCAAGAATAGAGACAAAGACCTAGA
This sequence comes from Aepyceros melampus, assembly GCA_006408695.1. Classification (NCBI taxonomy): domain Eukaryota; kingdom Metazoa; phylum Chordata; class Mammalia; order Artiodactyla; family Bovidae; genus Aepyceros; species Aepyceros melampus. Next base: position 16,457 of record SJXQ01008316.1, on the reverse strand, counting down.
GAAATGACATGTGGATAGGGGAGGGAGGGTAGAGTAGGACAAATTGGGAGGTTGGGATTGACATATACACATCACCATATGTAAACAGTCAGTGGGAAGCTGCTATAAAGCACAGAAAGCTCCACCTGGTGCTCTGTAAGGACCTGGGAGGGGTGAGTCAGGGAGTGGGAGGTTCAAGAGGAAAGGGATAAATGTAAACATACAGCTGATTTACTTCATTGTAAAGAAGAAACTAACACAACATTATGAAGGAATCGTATTCCAATAATTCTTTTTTAATATCTACCCAAAAAGCAGTATCCAAGCCTATTATATTACTTTCAAAAGCATGTAACATGTCTCTTTACTTCTTTGCAACCCTTGCACTATAAGAAAAATCTTTTTTCATGAAAAACAGTTTGGTGATTCAAGCTTCTGACAAAGTACGACTGGAAACTGAGAACAGAGGAGGGAATTAACTATTACTCAGTTGATGAGAGTATTAATGAATGGCCAACAGAACACATACAGCACATCTAAATAATGTACTAATAAACTCTTCTCTAAACTACATTAGGGTGTGCTTTAATCTACTACCTTTACTCTGTGTGTGTGTGTGTGTGTGTGTGTGTGTGTATAAGTGTGTGTGTTTGTGTATAAAGTGGCTTCAGTCATGTTCAACTCTTTGCAACCCCGTGGGCTGTAGCCTGCCAGGCTGCTCTGTCCATGGGATTCTTCAGGCAAGATACTGGAGTGGATTGCCATGCCCTCCTTCAGGGCATCTTCAAGACCCAGGGATTGAACCTGAGTCTCTTACATCGCTTGCATTGGCAAGCAGGCTCTTTATCACTATCTCCACCGTCATTCGAAAACCTTATGCTGAAGATGATAGTTCCACTGCTGCCAAGAAACCATCCTTCTTTTTGATTATGAGTTAGAACAACTATATATAGAGGAGTAGTATCACATGCAGAGAAGGCAATGGCACCCCACTCCAGTACTCTTGCCTGGAAAATCCCATGGACAGAGCAGCCTGGTGGGGTGCAGTCCATGGGGTTGCAAAGAGTCAGACACAACTGAGAGACTTCACTTTCACTTTTCACTTTCATGCATTGGAGAAGGCAATGAAAATCCACTCCAGTGTTCCTGCCTGGAGAATCCCAGGGACAGGGAAGCCTGGTGGGCTGCCATCTATGGGGTCGCAGAGTCGGACATGACTGGAGTGACTTAGCAGCAGCAGCATTATCACATGCAAAAGATGTGCATAAAAACAGCACATCTGTCCAGGTGCACAGACATATGCATACCACAATGGGTTCATTAGCCTTTTCCAGGGAATATTTCTGACCCAGGGATTGAATCTGCTTCTCCTGCACTGCAGGCAGATTCTTTACCATCTGAGCCCTGTTAGCCAGCCACACTTCATCACAATTTAGTTTTATGCCTCAAAATGCTTTAGAGTATTACTTTGCCGACTAAGGTCCCGTCTAGTCAAGGCTATGGTTTTTCCAGTATTCACGTATGGATGTGAGAGTTGGACTGTGAAGAAGGCTGAGCGCCAAAGAATTGATGCTTTTGAACTGTGGTATTGGAGAAGACTCTTGAGAGTCCCTTGGACTGCAAGGAGATCCAACCAGTCCCTTCTGAAGGAGATCAACCCTGGTATTTCTTTGGAAGGAATGATGCTAAAGCTGAAACTCCAGTTCTTTGGCTACCTCATGCGAAGAGTTGACTCATTGGAAAAGACTTGATCCTCTACATAGAAAACCTAAAGACTCCACCAGAAAATTACTAGACCTAATCAATGAATATAGTAAAGTTGCAGGATATAAAATCAACACACAGAAATCCCTTGCATTCCTATACACTAATAATGAGAGATTAGAAAAAGAAAATAAGGAAACAATTCCATTTACCATTGCAATGAAAAGAATAAAATACTTAGGAATATACCTACCTAAAGAAATTAAGATCTATATATAGAAAACTATAAAACACTGATGAAAGAAATCAAAGAGGACACTAATAGATGGAGAAATATACCATGTGCATAGATCGGAAGAATCAATATAGTGAAAATGAGTATACTACCTAAAGCAATCTACAGATTCAATGCAATCCCTATCAAGCTACCTGCAATATTTTTCACAGAACTAGAACAAATAATTTCAAGATTTGTATGGAAATAGAAAAAACCTCGAATAGCCAAAACAATCTTGAGAAAGAAGAATGGAACTGGAGGAATCAACTTGCCTGACTTCAGGCTTTACTACAAAGCCGCAGTCATCAAAACAGTATGGTACTGGCACAAAAACAGAAATATAGATCAATGGAACAAAATAGAAAGCCCAGAGATAAATCCACACACCTATGGACACTTTATCTTTGACAAAGGAGGTAAGAATATACAATGGAGTAAAGACAATCTCTTTAACAAGTGGTGCTGGGAAAACTGGTCAACCACTTGTGAAAGAATGAAACTAGATCACTTTCTGACACCACATACAAAAATAAACTCAAAATGGATTAAAGATCAAAATGTAAGAACAGAAACTATAAAACTCCTAGAGGAGAACATAGGCAAAACACTCTCTGACATAAATCACAGCAGGATCCTCTATGATCCACCTCCCAGAATACTGGAAATAAAAGCAAAAATAAACAAATGGGATCTAATTAAAATTAAAAGCTTCTGCACAACAAAGGAAACTATAAGCAAGGTGAAAAGACAGCCTTCTGAATGGGAAAAAATAATAGCAAATGAAGCAACTGACAAACAACTAATCTCAAAAAATACAAGCAGCTTATGCAGCTCAACTCCAGAAAAATAAATGACCCAATCAAAAAATGGGCCAAAGAATTAAACAGACATTTCTCCAAAGAAGACATTTGGATGGCTAACAAACACATTAAAAAATGCTCAACATCACTTATTATCAGAGAAATGCAAATCAAGACCACAATGAGGTCCCATTTCACACCAGTCAGAATGGCTGCAATCCAAAAGTCTGCAAGCAATAAATGCTGGAGAGGGTGTGGAGAAAACAGAACCCTCTTACACTGTTGGTGGGAATGCAAACTAGTGCAGCCACTATGGAAAACAGTGTGGAGATTCCTTAAAAAAATTGCAAATAGAACTGCCATATGACCCAGCAATCCCACTACTGGACATACACACTGAGGAAACCAGAATTGAAAGAGACATGTGTACCCCAATGTTCATCGCAGCACTGTTTATAATAGCCAGGACATGGAGACAACCTAGATGTCCATCAGCAGATGAATGGATAAGAAAGCTGTGGTACATATACACAATGGAGTATTACTCAGCCATTAAAAAGAATACATTTGAATCAGTACTAATGAGGTAGATTAAACTGGAGCTGATTATACAGAGTGAATTAAGCCAGAAAGAAAAACACCAATATAGTATACTAACACATATATATGGAATTTAGAAACATGGTAATGATAACCCTGTATGCGAGACACCAAAAGAGACACAGATGTATAGAACGGACTTTTGGACTGTGAAGGAGAGGGAGACGGTGGGAGGATTTGGGACAATGGAACTGAAAAATGTATACTATCATGTAAGAAACAAATCACCAGTCTATGTTCGATACAGGATGCTTGGGACTGGTGCACGGGGATGATCCAGAGAGTTGATATGGGGTGGGAGGTGGGGCGGCGGGGGTTCGGGATTGGGAACTCACCACGTACACCTGACACGGATTCATGTCAATGTATGGCAAAACCAATATAAAGAAAATTTAAAAATAAAAAAAAAATAAAGATTTACCAAGCATGGCCCATGGAAGTGATGGAACTCCTATTGAGCTATTTCAAATCCTGAAAGATGATGCTGTGAAAGTGCTGCATTCAATATGCCCACAAATTTGGAAAACCCAGCAGTGGCCACAGACTGGAAAAGGTCCGTTTTCATTCCTATCCCAAAGAAAGGCAATACCAAAGAATGCTTAAACTACTGCACAATTGCACTCATCTCACATGCTAGTAAAGTAATGCTCAAAATTGTCCAGGCCAGGCTTCAACAGTACATGAACCGTGAACTTCCTGATGTTCAAGCTGGTTTTAAAAAAGGCAGAGGAACCAGAGATCAAATTGCCAACATCTGCTGGATCATGGAAAAAGCAAGACAGTTCCAGAAAAACATCTATTTCTGCTTTATTGACTATGCCAAAGCCTTTGACTGTGTGGATCACAATAAACTGTGGAAAATTCTGAGAGAGATGGGAATACCAGACCACCTGACCTGCTGCTTGAGAAATCTGTATGCAGGTCAGGAAGCAACAGTTAGAACTGGACATGGAACAACAGAATGGTTCCAAATAGGAAAAGGAGTACGTCAAGGCACTATATTGTCACCTTGGTTATTTAACTTATATGCAGAGTACATCATGAGAAACGCTGGACTGGAAGAAACACAAGCTGGAATCAAGACTGCCAGGAGAAATATCAATCATCTCAGATATGCAGATGACACCACCCTTATGGCAGAAAGTGAAGAGGAACTAAAGAGCCTCTTGATGAAAGTGAAAGAGGAGAGTGAAAAAGTTGGCTTAAAGCCCAACATTCAGAAAACGAAGATTATGGCATCTGGTCCCATCACTTCATGGGAAATAGAAGAGGAAATAGAGGAAACAGTGTCAGACTTTATTTTTGGGAGCTCCAAAATCACTGCAGATGATGACTGCAGCCATGAAATTAAAAGAGGCTTACTCCTTGGAAGAAAAGCTATGACCAACCTAGATAGCATATTCAAAAGCAGACACATTACTTTGCCAACTAAGGTCCGTCTAGTCAAGGCTATGGTTTTTCCAGTATTCATGTATGGATGTGAGAGTTGGACTGTGAAGAAGGCTGAGCACTGAAGAATTGATGCTTTTGAACTGTGGTGTTGGAGAAGACTCTTGAGAGTCCCTTGGACTGCAAGGAGATCCAACCAGTCCATTCTGAAGGAGATCAACCCTGGGATTTCTTTGGAAGGAATGATGCTAAAGCTGAAACTCCAGTTCTTTGGCCACCTCATGCGAAGAGTTAACTCATTGGAAAAGACCCTGATGCTGGGAAGGATTGGGGGTTAGGAGAAGAAGGGGACGACCGAGGATGAGATGGATGGATGGCATCACTGACTCGATGGACGTTAGTCTGAGTGAACTCCAGGAGGTCGTGATGGACAGGTCTGGCGTGCTGTGATTCATGGGGTCGCAAAGAGTCGGACACGACTGACAGACTGAACTGAACTGAACTGAAGCGTGGCCCTGCCCATCAGAACAGTTTTCCCTTTAGTCAGTCTCTCCTACCCTGAAGCTTCCATAAGCCTCTTATCCTTTTCCATCAGACAGACTGAAAACCACAATCACACAAAACTAACCAATCTAATCACATGGTCCACAGCCTTGTCTAACTCAATGAAACTATGAGCCATGCCATGAAGGCCATCCAAGAAAGATGGGTCATAGTGGAGAGTTCTAACAAAATGTGGTCCACTGCAGAAGGGAATGGAAACCACTTCAGTATTCTTGCCTTGAGAACCCCATGAACAGTATGAAAAGGCAAAAAGACAGGACACTAAAAGATGAACACTCCCGGTCGGTAGGTGCCAATATGCAACTGAAGATCAATGGAGAAATAACTCCAGAAAGAATGAAGAGATGGAGCCAAAGCAAAAACAACACCCAGCTGTGGAGGTGATTGGTATTGGAAGCAAGCTCCAATGCTGTAAAGAGAAATATTGCATAGGAACCGGTAATGTTAGGTCCACGAATCAAGGCAAATTGAAAGTGGTCAAACCAGAGATGGTAAGAGTGAACGTTGACATTTTAGGAATCAGCATCCAGCTTTGTACATCGTATTAAAAAACAAAACATGGAGTATTACTCAGCCATTAAAAAGAATACATTTGAATTAGTTCTAATGAGGTGGATGAAGCTGGAGCTGATTATACAGAGTGAAGTAACCCAGAAAGAAAAACACCAATACGTATACTTACACATACATATGGAATTTAGAAAGACGGTAATGATAAATCTGTACGCGAGTCAGCAAAAGAGACACAGATGTAGAGAACAGCCTTTTGGACTCTGTGGGAGAGGGAGAGGGTGGGATGATTTGGGAGAGTGGCAGTGTAACATGTATGATATCATAAGTGAAACGAATCGCTGGTCTAGGTTCGATGCAGGATGCAGGATGCATGGGAATGATACACGGGGATAATCCAGAGAGATGATGTGGGTGGGCGGGGAGGGGTCGGGATGGGAGTTCATGTACACTCGTGGCTGATTCATGTCAATGTATAGCAAAATGAATACAGTATTGTNTGGCCTTTTGGACTCTGTGGGAGAGGGAGAGGGTGGGATGGGTTGGCAGAGTGGCAGTGTAACATGTGTGATATCATAAGTGAAACGAATCGCCAGTCCAGGTTTGATGCAGGATGCAGGATGCTTGGGACTGATGCACGGGGATAATCCAGAGAGAGGGTGTGGGGCGGGAGGGGGAAGGTGGGGGTCGGGATTGGGAGTTCATGTACACTCATGGCTGATTCATGTCAATGTATAGCAAAACGAATACAGTATCATAAAGCAAAACAAACTAAAAAATAAAAATTAATTTAAAAAAATAAATAAAAATTAATAAAAAACAAAACAAAACAGTCTCTAGCTAGTCAAAGAAAAGTTGTACCCAATTTATTTTTCACCAGTCTGTTGTGGCATGCTTCCAATGATATCAGTCACTTGGATCAATGACAGTGTACATACTCTATAGTAATTTCCACATGCTGTGCCCAATTTAATATTATTCAGTTCAGTTGCTCAGTCGTGTCCGACTCTTTGTTACCCCATCAATCGCAGCACACCAGGCCTCCCTGTCCATCACCAACTCCCGGAGTTCACTCAGACTCACGTCCATCGAGTCGGTGATGCCATCCAGCCATCTGATCCTCGGTCGTCCCCTTCTCCTCCTGCCCCCAATCCCTCCCAGCATCAGAGTCTTCCAGTGAGTCAACTCTTCGCATGAGGTGGTCAAAATACTGGAGTTTCAGCTTTAGCATCATTGCTTCCAAAGAAATCCCAGGGCTGATCTCCTTCAGAATGGACTGGTTGGATCTCCTTGCAGTCCAAGGGACTCTCAAGAGTCTTCTCCACACCACAGTTCAAAAACATCAATTCTTCGGCACTCAGCCTTCTTCACAGTCCAACTCTCACATCCATACATGACCACTGGAAGAACCATAGCCTTGACTAGATGGACCTTTATTAGCAAAGTCATGTCTCTGCTTTTCAATATGCTATCTAGGTTGGTCATAACTTTTCTTCCAAGGAGTAAGTGTCTTTTAATTTCATGGCTACAGTCACCATCTGCAGTGATTTTGGAGCCCAAAAAAATAGTCTGACACTGCTTCCACTGTTTCCCCATCTATTTCCCATGAAATGATGGGACCAGATGTCATGACTTTGTTTTCTGAATGTTGAGCTTTAAGCTAACTTTTTCACTCTCCAGTTTCATTTTCATCAAGAGGCTTTTTAGTTCCTCTTCACTTTCTGCCTAGTGTCATCTGCATATCTGAGGTTATTGATATTTCTCCCAGCAATCTTGATTCCAGCTTGTGCTTCTTCCACTCCAGCATTTCTCATGGTGTACTCTGCATATAAGTTAAATAAGCAGGGTGACAATATAGTGCCTTGACGTACTCCTTTTCTTATTTGGAACCATTCTGTTGTTCCATGTCCAGTTCTAACTGTTCCTTCCTGACCTACATATAGGTTTCTCAACAGGCAGCCACTGCAGTAATGGACACCAGTTTTGGCCAACATGGCACAGTACTTTATTTCAGATTTCCTTAAGGCTGGGCAGTTGTTGGTAAGGAAGACCAGTTTTGCTTTGCCTTGTCTGAACATTTTCAGAGTTGGCTTGTACCCAACTACATACATTCCACTTTTCATAACCAATTGGAGCATAGTCTTGATTTATACCAGTGACTTTTACATCTTCTTTGTGGCCACCATCTTTCTACCTTAGGAACAGGCAGTCCCCAACCAAGAGCAGCCGCCAAGATCGCCAGGGAGCAAGAAAGATGTGTTGTATTGTCATATGAACATGTACACAGATTATCTAACCTCCCTCACCCCCACAAAACAGAACATAAAATTCAAAAACTAATACTAGTAATTACCTCTACAAGGGGATGGGAGTGAAGGTGATGACAGACAAGGGTGACAGCAGTGGGGTTGCTAGGTCATATGGTAATTCTATTTTTAATTTTTTAAGGAACCTCCATAGTGTACTCTTCAATGTATACCTTTCAATACCCTTGTGTATACTGCCGAATGATCTTTGAGAAGGATACTAAGACCACTGAAAGAAGAAACAATAGTTTCTTCAAAAATAGTGTTCAGAAAAACTGGATACTCATGCAAAAGAAAGAGGGTGGGCTCTAATCTTATACCATACCCCAAAATTAACTGAAAATGGATAAGTTCCTAAACCTAAAAGACCCCAAACTATAAAACTCTAAAACAGAACACAGGGGAAAACCTTATGATGTTTAAGTTAGCAATTTTTTCTTAGATATGACAACAAAAGAACAAGAAACCAAAACAAAACTAAACAAATGGGGCTATACTGAACATAAAAATGTTGTGCATCAAGACACAATAATCAGCATGCAAAGGCAACCTACTGGAATGGGAAAAAATACTTGCAGATCATACATCTGATTAGGTGTAATATATTAAGAATATAAAAATAACTCCTACAACTTAACAGCAAAAAACCCCAAAAATCTGATTAAAAAATAGGCAGAGGATCTGTACAGACGTTTTTGCAAAGAAGATATACAAATGGCGAACAAGCACAGGAAAAGATGCTCAACATCATTAAGCATTAGAAAATGTAAATCAAAACCACAATGCAATATCACCTGACAACTGTTAGAATGACTACTATCAAAAAGACAAGTACTGGTGAAGACGTGAAGAAAAGGGAACCCTCGTGCACTGCTGATGGAAATGGTAAACTGGTGCAGCCACTGTGGAAAACACTATGGAGGTTCCTTAAAACATTAACAATAGAACCCACTGCTGGTATATATTTGAAGGAAATGAAATCACTACTTGAAGAGATATCTATATTATCATGTTCACTGCAGTGTTATTCACAATAATGAACATACTGTTGTTGCTCAGTTGTGTCCAAGTCTTTGCAACCCCATGGATTGCAGTAGGCCAAGCTTCCCTGACCTATCCTGTCTCCCAGTTTGCTCAAACTCATGTCCATCAAGTCAGTGATGTCATCCAACCAGTTCATTCTCTGTTGTCGCCTTCTCCTACCCTCAATCTTTCCTAGCATCAGGATCTTTTCCAATGAGTTGGCTCATTGCATCAGGTAGCCAAAGTACTGGAGCTTCAGCTTCAGCATCAGTCTTCCAATGAATATGGAAACAACTGAAGAGTCCATTAGCAAATGAATGAAAAAGGATGTGATACACACACACATATACTTATGAAGAAAGAAGAAAACTGTGCCATTTGTAACAACTTGGATGGACCTTGAGGGCATCATGCTAAATGAAATAAGTCTCATGAAGACAAATATCACTTATAAGTGAAAGCTAAAACAGTCAAAGCAATATAAACACAGTAGATTGGAGCAGTTAACAGGGCTTGGAGGGGTTAGTTCAAAGGGGACAATCTTCTAGTTATAAGGTGAATAAGTTCTGGGGATCTAACACATAGAATGGTGATTACCATTAACAATAAGACATTACACAGTTGAAAGCTGCTAACAGAATAAATCTCATGTACTCAAAAAGTCAACAGTAATTATGTTTTGCTACTGGATTGTATGAGATCATCATACATTTTAAATATCAATCCCTTACAGATACATGATTTGCAAATACTTCCTCCTACTTTGTAGGTTGCCTTTTCATTTTGCTGATTGTTTCTGTTGTTGTGCAGAAGCTTTTTGGTTTTTATTAAGTCCTATGTAGTAATTTTTTCTTTCTTTCTTTTTTTTTTTTCCATATCTGAAAAATCAGTATCAACATCAATGTTTCACAAAAACTCTCTGTTTTTATCTAGGAGCTTTACCCTTTCAGGTCTTATGTATAAGTCTCTAACCTATTAAAGTTGATTTCCTTAAGTAATGTAAGATAGGGGTCCAATTTCATTCTTTTAAGTACCCAATTCTTCCAACACCATTTACTGAAGACATGTGACATCCCTCATTGAATATTCTCACCTTCCTTGCCAAATACTGGTTGGCTATATATGAGGGGGTTATTGCCAAGTGCTCAATTCTATTCCATTGGTCCACGTGTCTACATTTATGCCACTATCACCCTGTTAAGAGTGCTGCGCTCAATATGCCAGCAAATTTGGAAAACTCAGCAGTGGGCACAGGACTGGAAAAGGTCAGTTTTTCATTCCAATCCCAAAGAAAGGCAATGCCAAAGAATGTTCAAACAAATGCACAAATGCACTCATTTCATGTGCCAGCAAAGAAATGCTCAAAATTCCCAAGTAGGCTTCAAGAGTACCTGAACTAAGAACTTGCAGATTTTCAAGCTGGTTTTAGAAAAGGCAGAGGAACCAGAGATCAAATTGCCAAGATCCAATGGATCATGAAAAAAGCATGAGAATTCCATAAAAATATCTGCTTTATTGACTATGCTAAAGCCTTTGACTGTGTGGATCACAATAAACTGTGGAAAATTCTTAAAAGAGAGGGGAATTAGGCACCTTACCTGCTGCCTAAGAAACCTGTATGCAGATCAAGAAAAAAGAGTTAGAACCGGACATAGAACAATGGATTGGTTTCAAATTGGGAAAGGAATACATCAAGACTTTATATTGTCACCCTGCAGGGTACATCATGAAAAATGCAGGGCTGGATGAAGCACAAGCTAGACTCAAGATTGCCGGGAGAAATATCAATAACCTCAGATAAGCAGATGACACCACTCTTATGGCAAAGTGAAGAGGAACTAAAGAGCCTCTTGATGAAAGTGAAAGAACAGTGAAAAAGCTGGCTTAAAACTCAAAAAACTAATATGGCATCCAGTACCAACAGTTCAGTTCAGTCACCCAGTCATTTCCAACTCTGCAATCCCATGAATCACAGCATGCCAGGCCTCCCTGTCTACTACCAACTCACGGAGTTCACTCAAACTCACGTCCATCGAGTCGGTGATGCCATCCAGTCATCTCATCCTCTGTCGTCCCCTTCTCCTCCTGCCCCCAATCCCTCCCAGCATCAGGGTCTTTTCCAATGAGTCAACTCTTTGCATGAGGTGGCCAAAGTATTGGAGTTTCAGCTTTAACATCACTCCTTCCAATGAACACCCAGGACTGATCTCCTTTAGGATGGACTGGTTAGATCTCCTTGCAGTCCAAGGGACTCTCAATTGTCTTCTGCAACAGCACAGTTCAAAAGCAGCAATTCTTCGGCGCTCAGCCTTCTTCACAGTCCAACTTTCACATCCATACATGACCACTGGAAAAACCATAGCCTTCATGGCAAATTGATAGGGAAACAAAGGAAATAGTGAGAGAGTTTATTTTCTCAGGCTCCAAAATCACTACAGATGGTGACTGCAGCCATGAAATTAAATATGCTTGCTCCTTGGAAGAAATGCTATGACAAGCCTAGACAGCATATTAAAAAGGAAAGACATTACTTTGCCTGCAAAGGTCCATCTAGTCAAAGTTATGGTTTTTCCAGTAGTCATGTATGGATGTAAGAATTGGACTATAAAGAAAGCTGAGAGCCAAAGAACTGACGCTGTTGAATCGGTGTTAGAGAAGAGTCTTGAGAGTTCCTTAGACTACAAGGAAATCAAACCAGTCAATCATAAAAGAAATCAGTTCTGAATATTCATTGGAAGGACTGATGCTGAAGCTGAAGCTCCAATACTTTGGCCACATGATGCAAAGAACTGACTCATTGGAAAAGACCCTGATGCTGGGAAAGACTGAAGGTAGGCAAAGGGGTCAACAGAGGATGAGATGGCTAGATGGCATCACTGACTCAATGGACATAAGTTTGAGCAAGGTCCAGGAGTTGGTGATGGACAGGGAATCCTGGTGAGCAGTACATGGGGTCTCAATGAGCCAGACACAATTAAGCCACTGAACTGAAATGATAGATTTTGGTATGGTACATTTTCATTTTTGTTTGCTTCAAGATATTTTTCAATTTTCTTTTTGATTTCTCCTTCTTTAGCTGTTTTCTTTAAATTTCCTTTTTTTTGATCTACTGGTTGTTCAGGACTGTGTTGTTTAATTTTCACACATTTGTGCATTTTTCAATTTCTTTCTGTTACTGATTTCTAGTATTGTACCACTATGGTCAAAAAGAACACTTGTATGATTTTAATTTTCTTAAATCTGTTAAGACTCGCTTTATGATCTAGCCTATGGTCTATTCTGGAGAACATTCTGTGTGTGCTTGAGAAGAATATATCTTTTAGGTCCATTTGGTTTAAAGCCTGATTGAAGTCTGGTTTCCGTGTTGATAATCTAGATGATTACCCATTGTTGAAGATGGGGTAATGATGTCCTTAAGATATTTTATTGTTGTCTCTTTCCAGACCTTTGAGCATTTAATACATTTCAGTGCTCCAAAGCTGGGTATACATATATTTATGACTGTTATATCTTCTCAATGAATAGAACCCTTTATCATTATATAATGACCTTTTCTGTCTCTAATTATCATTTGGGGCTTAACATCTATTTTATCTGACATCAGTATAGGTACCTCTGTACTCTTTTGGCTTTCACTTGCATGAAGTATCTTTTTCATCTCTTCACTTTGAGCCCATGTGTGTGTCCTCAAAGTTGGAGTGAGTCTCTGGTAAGTACCATATATTACTTTTTGTTTGTTTGTTTTTTAAATCCATCCTGCCACTCTATGCCATCTGACTGGAGAATTTAATCCATTTATATTTAGCAAAATTATTGATAGATAAGATATTACGAATTCCATCTTACAGTTTTCTGGCTGTTTTTTCAGTTTATTTGTTCTCTCACTGTCTTCCTTAGTAAAGTAATGGTTTTCTGTAGTGGTGCATCTTTTGTGTATCTACTTTAGGTTTTTGCTTTGCTTTGTGGTTTCCAGGCTTACATAAAACACCTTATTGATGTAACAATCTATTTTATGCTGATGACAAATTTAATCACATACCAAAACTACCCTTTTACTCCCCTTTACCTTTAATATATTTTGATGTATGGTTTACCTGTTTTTATATTTTATATTCATTAACAAATTATTGTAGCTACAGTTAATTTTAATACATTTGTTCTTTAATCTTATACCATCATTTTAGAGAACTAGAGTATGCTTAATTTGATTATATACTTACCTTTACCAGTGTGTTGTATTTATATTTTTATACATTTTCATGTTATTTCATGTTATCATGTTAGTTGTATGTATATTTTCATGCATTTTCATTTTATTAATTAGCATCCTCTTATTTCAGCTACAAGAACTCCTTTCAACACTTCTTTTAGGGCAGAACTACCGTTGATGAACTCCCTCAGCCTTTGTGTCTGAGAAAATCTTTATCTCTCCTTCTTTGTGAATCATGTACTAAAGGAGGAAGGTTTCTCCTGGCACTAAGCTGTGCTGTCACATGGCTGAGGGGACACAGGCGAAGTCAAACTGCTTTTTTCAGCCTCTTCAACATGTCCAAGCATGTGTTGATATTGTTTTTGCTCCAGTGGAATGCTAAATTGTCTCCTCTGGAAACCTAGGCTTCCACAGAAGCTCCCTCATCTGTGGAGAACAGTCTAGGTCAGTGTTCTCTGGGTGCTCCCATACTGCGGTCAAGAGGGACTAAAACTGGTTCACAGATCACTTGAGAGCCACAGCCAGGACCAAGGTCTGCCTGCCTACTGCCTAATGCACAGTGGGAAAGGCTCCTTCTGGGTCCCTTAATGTATGGTGATAGATCCCACAGCTGCCACAAAGACACTTTGATTTGAGGATGGATACAGGATATTTGGTGCATAGAGAGGGAAGACAAGAATGAAGGATGTGTTATGCTCATGACTAAAAAAATGTTTTTAACCATGTGAAAATATTTTTCATTCAAATTTTAAAAACAAAAGGAAAAAAAGTCACCAAACTAAGCATAACTACTTTCTGTAAACATGTCCAAGCATGTGTTGATATTGTTTTTGCTCCAATGGAATGCTAAATTGTCTCCTCTGGAAACCTAGGCTTCCACAGAAGCTCCCTCATCTGTGGAGAACAGTCTAGGTCAGTGTTCTCTGGGTGCTCCCATACTGCAGTCAAGAGGGACTAAAACTGGTTCACAGATCACTTGAGAGCCACAGCCAGGACCAAGGTCTGCCTGCCTACTGCCTAATGCACAGTGGGAAAGGCTCCTTCTGGGTCCCTTAATGTATGGTGATAGATTCCACAGCTGCCACAAAGACTCTTTGATTTGAGGATGGATACAGGATATTTGGTGCATAGAGAGGGAAGACAAGAATGAAGGATGTGTTATGCTCATGACTAAAAAAATGTTTTTAACCATGTGAAAATATTTTTCATTCAAATTTTAAAAACAAAAGGAAAAAAAGTCACCAAACTAAGCATAACTACTTTCTGTCCCCAGTGAGAAAGAAAAGTATTGGTACAGAGAATTAATGCATTTTATTGCGTTCACTTCAGTGAACAAACATCTCCTATCTTCCCCTACTTGGGCCACTGCCCTACCTTGCTGGCCTTCACACCAAAACTCTTTAGGGCAGACCTTAGTACTGACGCCTCTACATATTGTTGCACGCATACCTTTGTCTGTGGTAATATGGCCTCTGGCCCCCTTTCCCATCCAGTTGTTCTTTGGAAGTTCTCTTATTGAGATTAGTATGATCTGTCTCAACCCCTATGCAGTGCTTCACCCTAAGAACTCTCTCTCCTAGCCTGGATTCTATAACACTTCTTTCTACCTTTCTAACTACTCAGTCTGTTTCTAACAGTTCCCTGAAACTAGATGTTACCTATGGTCCTGCCTGCCCTGACATCCCTTTTCATTCTCTGTTCAACCTCCTTTAACCATTCCATCCACATTTGTATGTGTCCCAGTATTGTCAACTGTCATCCCAGTATGGTTGTTCCCAGACAACCTCTCTCCCAAACCCCAATAAATGAATTTCCAGCTATCTTTAGTCTGTATGATCTGTCTAACCATCATGGCTCTTTTAAACAAATAGATCCACCCCTATACCATGCACCTGCAACATATAAAAGCAGTGTTGTAAGATTCACATTATTCACTGCCATAGATCCCTTATTTTCATCTGTTTTGAGTTCTGTCGTGTTTTTTAATCATTATGCATCTTTCCATTGAAGGCACTGCTTCACTTCTTGGCTTGAAGCTCAACAAAGACGCTCTGGCTGAGTTCACTGATTGTCTCCCTCAAAACAAATCAAGGTCTTCTGCTGGCCAAGCTGTCTTTGGCTACTGCTAATAATCTTGCCAAGTGTGAGAACCTCTAAACTGATAACACATTCACTGCTGGTTGGCCCTTGAGCAATCAAGACTAAAACCCATCTACACCTTCCTCCAGACCCTTGCCTGACCTCCCGTATTTCTTTTGGGTATCAATGGCTCTGTTACCTACACTGACTCCAAGGCTAAACAGTCTCAGTCACAGTTGATTCCTCACTAGTCTCTCCTCTTTTTATTATAGTAAAAACATAAGATAATTTACCACCTTAACCATTTTTCAGTTCAGTTTAGTTCAGTCTGGTCGCTCAGTTGTGTCTGACTCTTTGTGACCCTATGGACCACTGTCTAGGTTGGTCAAAACTTTCCTTCCAAGGAGTAAGCGTCTTTTAATTTCATGGCTGCAGTCACCATCTGCAGTGATTTTGGAGCCTCAAAAAATAAAGTCTGCCACTGTTTCCCCATCTATTTGCCATGAAGTGATGGGACCACATGCCATGATCTTTGTTTTCTGAAAGTTGAGCTTTAAGCCAACTTTTATCAATAGGCTTTTTAGTTCCTCTTCCCTTTCTGCCATAAGAGTGGTGCCATCTGCATATTGAGGTTACTGATATTTCTCCTGGCAATCTTGATTCCAGGTTGTGCTTCATCCAGTCCATGTTTCTCATGATGTACCCTGCATACAAGTTAAATAAGCAGGGTGACAATATACAGCCTTGACGAACTCCTTTCCCTATTTGGAACCAGTCTGTTGTTCCATGTCCAGTTCGAAATGTTGTTTTCTGACCTGCATACAGGTTTCTCAAGAGGCAGGTCTGGTATTCCCATCTCTTTCAGAATTTTCCACAGTTTATTGTGATCCACACAGTCAAAGGCTTTGGAATAGTCAAGAAAGAAGAAATAAATATTTTTCTGGAACTCTCTTGCTTTTTCCATAATCCAACAGATGTTGGCAATTCGATCTCTGGTTCCTCTGCCTTTTCTAAAA
>SJXQ01008315.1:495113-505135 GCA_006408695.1 Aepyceros melampus | reverse complement strand
CTACCATGTGACCCTGTCATGGGTGGGATTTCTCACGCTGGCCCCCGACAGATTGCCTCCCTTTTGCAGCCTCCTCTGTGCTGGAGATGAAGTGAGCATCAGCCTTCCATGGAGTTGCTGCTGGTCTCTGGCTGAGATGCCCTGGCCCCCTAGAATGAGAGCGATTGGCGTGAAAGAACAGGAAGAGAGGTGCTAGGAGCCTGGTCAAGCATCTCTGTCCCCTATTCAGGGAATCATGAAGCCAGACCAACCAGTACTCTGCCTTCTTCCTCCTGGTGACTAGTGCTACAGCCAGTGACTCACACCTTGGGGGATGTCTCCCATTGCTCCTCCCACTAAGGATGCCCAAGACCCCAAGCACAACTGTGGGTCCTTCTTGTCATCATCTTCACACCAGCACTGTTCTTTTCAGAGCTTTTGTGGGCTGGTATGATGTTGGTGCAGATATAGAAAACACTGACTGACAGTTTTCCACCTAGTCTTTTGCTGTCTCTGGGGGCCTGTGACAAGTTACTAAACTGCCTAAGTGTTTTCATCTTCATTTTTTTTTTTTTTTTTGGCTGCACCTCATGGAATGCGGGATCTTAGTTTCCCAACCAGGGATTAAGCTTGGGCCAAGGTAGTGAAAGTGTTGTGTCCTAACCACTGGACCCCCAGGGAACTCCCCAGTGGCATCTTCAGAAATGGGGACAAGAATGACTTCCTTGTAGGGTTTTGTGAGTATAAAACACTATCTTGCATATCATAGATGCTTAATCAAATTTATCTTCTCTTCATCAAACAGCTAGGTTGAGAAGATACACACTTAAACTCAGGCAAGACCAAGCTCAAGCTGAATGTCAGACAACCAGTGTGGTGGTACCTCAGGGAGGAGAGAAGGCTGATGGCAGAGCGGGGGTGGGGGAGTGTTCTGTGGTCTCTTTGGAGCGTCATCTCAGCTATAGTCTGTCTCAGGAATGGAGACCATCTAGGTTCAGGATCAGACATAATGAGGCAAGCTGATAATATAGCTACACTCAAAATCTGCTCAAACTGTTTGATCACATAAGGTCACCTCAAAAAAGCATATTGCAATAAAATAACTGAAAAGAAAAAAATCTAATCTTTGTAAAGATATTCATCATAGCATTATCCAAAAGCAGAAAACTGGAAAAATCAGAGTAATAGAGAATGCCTGAACAAACTATGGTACATTGCTCCAACACCACATAAGTAAAAAAGTCAAAGTGAACACTATCATTCCCTTGTTCAGACGTAGGAAAAAGAGTGTTATAGGCAAAATAGTATGAAAAAGCAGAACTTAAGATATGCAAATGCTGATCATAATATTTAGTATCTATGCATGGCCACCAAAGAGACACACAAGATGTGAATGGTGAGCTCTTTGAAATTATAAAATCTAATTTGATATAAGCATCTGAATGCAGAGTTCCAAAGAATAGCAAGGAGAGATAAGAGAGCCTTCTTCAGCAATCAATGCAAAGAAATAGAGGAAAAAAACAGAATGGGAAAGACTAGAGTTCTCTTCAAGAAAATTAGAGATACCAAGGGAACATTTCATGCACAGATGGGCACAATAAAGGACAGAAATGGTATGGACCTAACAGAAGCAGAAGATATTAAGAAGAGGTGGCAAGAATACACAGAAGAACTGTATGGAAAAGAGCTTCATGACTTGGATAATCACAATGGTGTGATCACTCATCTAGAGCCAGACATCTTGGAATGTGAAGTCAAGTGGGCCTTAGGAAGCATCACTACAAACAAAGCTAGTGGAGGTGATGGAATTCCAATTGAGCTATTTCAAATCCTGAAAGATGATGGTGTGAAGGTGCTGCACTCAATATGTCAGCAAATTTGGAAAACTCAGCAGTGGCCACAGGACTGGAAAAGGTCAGTTTTCATTCCAATCCCAAAGAAAGGCAATGCCAAAGAATATTCAAGCTGCTACACAATTGCACTCATCTCACATGCTAGTAAAGTAACGCTCAAAATTCTTCAAGCCAGGCTTCAGCAATACATGAACCGTGAACTTCCAGATGTTCAAGCTGGTTTTAGAAAAGGCAGAGGAACCAGAGATCAAATCGCCAACATCTGCTGGATCATGGAAAAAGCAAGAGAGTTCCAGAATAGCATCTATTTCTGCTTTATTGACTATGCCAAAGCNGATGTTCAAGCTGGTTTTAGAAAAGGCAGAGGAACCAGAGATCAAATTGCCAACATCCGCTGGATCATGGAAAAAGCAAGAGAGTTCCAGAATAGCATCTATTTCTGCTTTATTGACTATGCCAAAGCCTTTGACTGTGTGGATCACAACAAACTGTTGAAAATTCTGAGAGAGATGGGAATACCAGACCACCTCACCAGCCTCTTGAGAAATCTGTATGCAGGTCAGGAAGCAACAGTTAGAACTGGACATGGAACAACAGACTGGTTCCGAATAGGAAAAGGAGTATGTCAAGGCTGTATATTGTCACCCTGCTTATTTAACTTATATGCAGAGTACATCATGAGAAATGCTGGACTGGAAGAAACACAAACTGGAATCAAGATTGCTGGAAGAAATATCAGTAACCTCAGATATGCAGATGATACCACCCTTATGGCAGAAAGTGAAGAGGAACTAAAGAGCCTCTTGATGAAAGTAAAAGAGGAGAGTGAAAAAATTGGCTTAAAGCTCAACATTCAGAAAAGGAAGATCATGGCATCTGGTCCCATCACTTCATGGGAAATAGATGGGGAAACAGTGGAAACAGTGTCAGACTTTATTTTTTGGGGGTCCAAAATCACTGCAGATGGTGATTGCAGCCATGAAATTAAAAGGCGCTTACTCCTTGGAAGAAAAGTTATGACCAACCTAGGTAGCATATTCAAAAGCGGAGACATTACTTTGCAGACTAAGGTCCGTCTAGTCAAGGCTATGGTTTTTCCTATGGTCATGTACGGATGTGAGAGTTGGACTGTGAAGAAGGCTGAGCGCCACAGATTGATGCTTTTGAACTGTGGTGTTGGAGAAGACTCTTGAGAGTCCCTTGGACTGCAAGGAGATCCAACCAGTCCATTCTGAAGGAGATCAGCCCTGGGATTTCTTTGGAAGGAATGGTGCTAAAGCTGAAACTCCAGTACTTCGTCCACCTCATGTGAAGAGTTGACTCATTGGAAAAGACTCTGATGCTGGGAGGGATTGGGGGCAGGAGTTAAGGGGACGACAGAGGATGAGATGGCTGGATGGCATCACTGACTCGATGGACATGAGTCTGAGTGAACTCTGGGAGTTGGTGATGGACAGGGAAGCCTGGCATGCTGTGATTCATGGGGTTGCAAAGAGTCGGACATGACTGAGCGACTGAACTGAACTGAACTGAACTGAAGCTTATACTAGGGAACTCTGGGAGTTGGTGATGGACAGGTAGGCCTGGCATGCTGCGATTCATGGGGTCGCAAAGAGTCGGATACGACTGAGTGACTGAACTGAAATGAACTGAACTGAACTGAGGGCCTCCTTAGTGGCCCAGATGGTAAAGAATCTGCCCACAATGCAACAGACCAAGGTTCAATCCCTGGATTGGGAAGATCCCCTGGAGGAGGAAATGGCAACCCACTCCATAATTGCCTGGAGGATCCCATGAACAGAGGAGCCTGATGAGCTACAGTCCATGGGATCACAAAGAGTTGGACATGATTGAGCAACTAACACTTTCACTTTCTACGAAGTTTAGATAGAGTATGGTAGAATAACATTTCAATACAGTTTTAAACACATTAGGTAAAATGTATTAAAGCAGAAAACCACACATAGATAGGGGGATTGATAGCATTTGTGCATATTTTTGGCTGTTAACAGGTCTGCATGTGGTATTTATTCTAAATTATGCTAATGTATCTCGTCACCAACTAAATAAATGCTTTTGCCCAAGCTTGTCTTTTGTTTCCAGCATCAAGAGAATGGATTGGCTCCATGCTGATCTCCTTCTGTATTTGGATTCAGCTGACCTGTGGGAAGCAGGAGGGCTGGTGTGAATAAGAGTGAACAGCACAGGGAAGGGCAGCCAGGGGGAGTCTAGTCCGATGCCATCAGGGCTGAGGACTTCGCTGGGTGCCTGGACTTTGAGGTGTCGGCCAAGCAAACCAGGTGTCATGCTGAGATAACTGGCCCACTCAGGAGAAACCCTGTCTTCCTTGTGGGGTGACAGCTGTACTGGGCTTTTGCACATTTGTGTGCACCTGCCCAGAGCTCAGGCAAATCCAAGAGGGAACAGAGCTCAGGAAATCACAAACATCATTCCTATTACTCCCCTGTGTAAGTGGAGAAGTAGCTGTTTCCAGACTGGTGAAAATCTGTCTACATACAAATAAAAGGCCAGAGGGGTTTTTCTCAGTTTGTTGATGGAAGTCAGGATGACTGAAATATTGAGAAAACCCAAGTGTGATGTGAAGAATACTGTATGTCCCCGCTGTAGATGGCCCCAGCCTAAAATACTTGATGTAAGTACTTGCAGGGCTTCCTCTGGGGAAATGGGATCACTGTTCCGTTTGTCTGGGCCTGGGCTTCTGCTCACAGTGCTGTCTGTCTGGTTTGTCTCAGTCTTGGTCCAAGGTCCTGTAGTGAGTGGGAGGTAGACCTGGGGAAGGAATGCACACTGCACCCTTCCCTCAGAGGGAGGTTTTCTAGAATTTGTCCTCAGTAGGCCCTAGCAGAATTCTGTAAAACTATGTACCAGATCTCACATGCCACTTGATGTGTAACCTTTTTCATTTTTAGTTTAAATAGCTGAAGCATATCAGTTATTCTGTTGTATTTCTTTGAGGAGGATACGCACACACATATATATAGTTTGTATATATTCAAACTGAAATTATTTTTTTCTGTAACTGTAAGATTCTAAATGCTAACATTTTTCTTTTGGATTGACATACAGTTTTATTAGGATTATTATGGGACATATTTGATTAACCAGCATGAGCTTGTTTGGAAGCACCTCTGTGGGTGCCTGGGGTCAGGGACAGGGGTCACGATGGTACCCTCATTGTCTGCTCTCGGGCGGGTAGCCTCAGATCACAGTCCCTGAGGCTGTAGGACCTGACATTGGCTCCCTGAGAACTCTCTGCCACTGTGGGCTGCTCTGTGGGCAGCAAGGAGTGGGTGCAGGGCCAGAAACACATAACAGCAAAAATAAAATAGTATTTTCATAGGGAACACTCATGGAAGCGCTTGCTATGTGTCAAAGCTCTTTTAAAAATTTTATGTACGTTTACTCACTTAACCCTGAAAACAACACCAAGGTTGGTATTTGTCGGGGGCCAGCGTGAGGAATCCCACCTGTGACAGGGTCACATGGCAAACTCAGATGGCAGGGCAATCTGAGTCATCGGATTTCTCCCTGGTTTTTCCTGAACATGAACCCCAAAAATAAGAATTTGTCTGTTTTCCCATTTCAGCCCAACCCCCCTTTGATAATGCTCTAGCCTGCCTAACAAGTTCCCCTGACCTTCTACAAGCTTGTGAATTGCTCACAACTTCCCAATTGTGAGGGGCACAAAAGTCTTAAAGTATCTTAAAGTTCAGAGCCTTTTCAAATTTATATTGGTGACAGGATTTCACGGTTAAGTCAATGATTGCTGCCAGACTTCCTTATTTTTTATCTATAAGGCACCTGGGAAGATGTAATCAATGTAAATGGGATATATAAAAGGATATATAGTAGTTTTGATGTTAGCAATACTAGACTTTTGCTATAAATCACTGTACTTCCTTTTATTACAAATTGCTATATTTTTATTTAGTGTTTTCTGAGAGTGGCATTCAGACTTTGGAAAGAGTAACACAAATGAGTCTTCTGGTTAACAAAACTTCATCAGAAGAGAGCCATAGAAATGTTAATAGGCCTCTTGGCCAGAAGATAATGTAAACCACCTGGGACTTTTGTAACAGGAGAGTATGCAAAAAAGAAAGCCTTGTCTCATTGAGGGTCAGGACTGCTACCTCTGCGAAACTCTGCATATTCTATTATGTACAACTTGGGGTATATAAGCTGATTTTGAAAAATAAATTTCCCTTAAATGTTAATAGGCCTCTTGGCCAGAAGATAATGTAAACCACCTGGGACTTTTGTAACAGGAGAGTATGCAAAAAAGAAAGCCTTGTCTCATTGAGGGTCAGGACTGCTACCTCTGCGTAACTCTGCATATTCTATTATATACAATTGGGGTATATAAGCTGATTTTGAAAAATAAATTTCCCTTTTTCTTCCCCCCTTCCTTTTTCCCTTTTCCTTTTTTCCCCTTCCCTTCCCTCTCAAAGAGCCTTGCACTGTTGCTGGGCTTCCCCCGTGTCTCCTATTTTCTCTAATTTCTGACTGAATTCCCATCTGGGGCGCGGAGGCTCGCCATGTCTATTTACCTGTCACGGCTGCTAAGATCTGTAAGAGAGCAAGCCCAGGGTGGGGCACTCTCCAATATTCAAACGGACGCCGGTGGCCTAACGTAGATGGTGCAAACCTCTTGTTTCGAGGTTTTATTGGCTTTCCACGTAAACCAAGTTATTCAGCCTTCTTTTCTCTATCTTAATTTTCCTACTATACTATTTCTTCCTAATCTATTCTTATATTTCTAAATAAATAAGCTTTTCCTCACCGACGCCATCCCCCCTTTGAATCACCCTGGATCCACCGGGGCTGAACCCCGGCAATAGGGGAGTGGAATGCAAAAGTGGGAAGTCAAGATACACCTGGAGTAACAGGCAAATTTGGCCTTGGAGTACAGAATGAAGTGGGGCAAAGGCTAATAGAGTTCTGCCAAGAGAACGCACTGGTCATAGCAAATTCCCTCTTCCAACAACACGAGAAGACTCTACACATGGACATCACCAGATGGTTGACACTGAAATCAGATTGATTCTACTCTGTGTAGCCAAAGATGGAGAAGCTCTATACAGTCAGCAAAAAACAAGACCGGGAGCTGACTGTGGCTCAGATCATGAACTCCTAATTGCCAAATTGAGACTGAAATTGAAGAAAGTAGAGAAAACCACTAGACCATTCAGGGATGACCCAAATCAAATCCCTTATGACTATACAGTGGAAGTGAGAAATAGATTTAAGGGCCTAGATCTGATAGAATGCCTGATGAACTATGGATGGAGGTTCGTGACACTGTACAGAAGACAGGAATCAAGACTATCCCCAAGAAAAAGAAATGCTAAAAAAGCAAAATGGCTATCGAGGAGGCCTTACAAATAGCTGTGAAAAGAAGTGAAGTGAAAAGCAAAGGAGCGTCCAGTCAACAAGTATTAAAAATTAAGCAAGCAACAAAGTCAAAAGGAAGCCCCAGAGGGAAGATCAACATCCTGGACTGGCACAGTAAATTATCTAGAATGTCTAGTTTTCAATACAAAATTATGAGACACACAAACAGGAACATGTGAGGCACATGCAGAAACAAGAAAAAAGCGGGGGGCGGCAATGGAAAAGAAACTGTCTATGAGAGCACCCAGGTTTTAGACTTAACAGAGACACCAGAACATCCACTATAAATACATTCATACAACTAAAGGAAACCATGCTTGGAAAAGAACTGAAAATAGTGAGTATCAATAAAGACATAGAAATTGGAAAAAAAGCTAAATGGAAATTCTTGTACTGAAAAGTATGATAATTGAAAAGTTCATTTGACGGGTTTGGAAATAAATCTGAATTGCAGGGGAATAAGCAAACTTGAGATAGGTCAGTAGAGACAATGCAACATGACAAGCAGAGGGGAAAGGGGGATGAAGTAAAATGAAGAGAGCCTTAAACAAATGTGGGCCAGGGACTTCCCCGCTGGTCAATTGGCTAAGACTATTCTGTGCTCCCAGTGCAGGGGTACAGGTTGCATCCCTCATCAGGGAACTAGATCCCATATGCTGCAATGAAGATGGGAGATCTCACGTGCCACAACTAAGACACAACACAGCCAAATAAAATAAACAAATATTAAGAAACAAAAAAATAATGTGTGCTGTCATTAGCTAAATCAACATATGTGTAATAGGAACAAGAGGAAAAAAGGGAAAGAGAAACAAAAAAAATATTCAAAGAAACAATGGCTGAAACCAAAGTTCCACATTTTGATGAAAAACATTAATATACACATCCAAGAAGCTCAACAAATTCTAACCAGGATAATGCAGAGATCCACACCCAGGCACATCATAATACAAAAGCTAAACACCAGGAGAAAAGCTGGAAAGCAGCAAGAGAAATGTTTGTCACATACAGGTGGATGCTGAGAACACTGTTTCTGAAATTACATCAGGAACAATGAATTCGGAAGGAAATGGCATATTCTAAGTGCTGAAAGAAAAAAACTTTCAGCCAAAAATCTTACAATTATCAAAATTAACTTTTCAAAAACGAAGGTAAAATAAATAAATTTCCCAATAAATAAAAACAAAGATTGTACTGCTGGCAGAACTTAGAAGATATACTAAATTTTTCTGACTGAAGGCAAGTGACTCAAGCCAGTCATTCAGATACCTGGCGGGGCGGGGGGGGGGCGGGGAGGACACCAATAAGGTAGGCAAAATAAGAGTCCTCCCCAATCTCCACACCCTAATATTCAGAACCTGTGACTTATATTGGGGTACATGGCAAAGGGGAGTTGAGGCTGCAGATGGAATTAAGATTGGCAATTAGCTGATCTCAAGACAGGAGATGATTCTGGATAATCTGAGTAAGCCCAGTGGAATCACCAGGTCCATATGACTGGATAAGCGAAGCAGAAGACAGACAGCAAGCAAGATGGCAGCGTGAGGGCTTAGTCCCAAGTCTACATGCTCTGAAGATGAATGGGCCCTGAGTCATGCAGCTGCTGGAAGCTGAAGCAAGCAGGGAAGTGGATCCTACACGAGGCCTCCCGGAGGAACACAGTACTGTTGACAGCCTGACTATAGTCCAGCAAGGACATTTCAGACTTCTCACCTTCAGAAATGCCAGATAATACATCTGTGGTCCTTTAAGCCACCTCATTTGTGATAATTTGCTACAGCAGCAACAGAAAACTAATACAGCTGGTAAAGGTAACAATTACAAAAGAAAACAATTAAAAATACCACATAAATACACATTTTTTTCTTTCTTCCCTTAACTGATTTGAAAAGCAATTGGAAAAGACAATATGCATATGGTTATACTAATAATGTATGTAATTATATACATGTAATTATCAAAACCAGTTAGTCTTAGAGCATGAAGACAAAGAGCCCAAGGAGAGGAATACAGCAAAGAAGAAACCCTTGCACACATGGTCAAATGATTTTCAATGAGGTGCCAACACCACACAACAGGGAGAGGACAATTTCTTCAACAAATGTTGAGAAAACTGGAAATCATCATGCAAAAAAAATTTAAAAATTAAGTTGGACTTTACTCATTATCTTCACCACCTACAAAAATTAACCCAAAATGCATTAAATACCCAAACATAAAACTCCTACAACAGATGAAATGCTTTGTATCATTGGACTTGGCGTTGCTTTCTTGAATAAGACACCAAAAGCACAGGCAACAGAACAAAAACAGACAAGTGGGACTGCTTGAGACTTGGAAGCAGTCAACATGCCCTTCAGTAGGTGACCGGATACATAAACTGTGGTCCATCCAGACAATGCAGGGTTAGTCAGTGATAAAAAGAAACGCACTATCAAATCATAAAAAGACATGGAAAAACCATAAATGCATTATCACTGAGTGAAAGAAGCCAGTCAGAAAAGGCTAAAGACTGTGATTCCAACTCTATGACATTCTGGTAAAGGCAAAACCACGGAGACAGGAGTAAGATCAGGGTTTGGAGGAGGGAGGAACAGGTGGAGCATGGAAGATTCTTAGCGCAGTGAAATACTGTGTGTGACATTATAATGATGGATACACATCATTATATTATTTGTCGAAAGCCTCAGAAAATAAACCACCAAGGGTGAATCCTGATGTAATCGTGATGTAACCACAGACTCGGCATGATGCCAATGTGTCCAAGCAGGTTCGTCA
>SJXQ01008315.1:457108-494841 GCA_006408695.1 Aepyceros melampus | reverse complement strand
AATCTCTAGTGCCATGTTCAGCTGTTAAATTGTGTCCAACTCTTTGCAACCCCATGAACTTTAGTCCACCAGGCTCCTCTGTCCATGGTATTTTCCAGACAAGAATACTGGAGTGGGTTGCAACTTCCTCCTCCAGGGGATCTTCCTGACCCAGGGATCAAGCCTGCATCTCCTGCACTAGCAGCAGATTCTTTATCACTGAGCACCTGGGAAGCACCACAGGAAATTTCTTTCTCCTTAATTTTGCTGTGAATGTTAAACTGTTCCAAAAATACTGTCTTAAATTATTTTCAATTCCTATTTTTATTTGGATTAAAAAAATTGTAAGTGCTAATAAATGAATTCAGCAAAATTGCAGATACAAAATCAACACACAATAATCAGTTGTATCTCTATAATAACAATGAACAATATTAAAAGATAATTTTTTTAAATTTTCATTTACAAAAGCATCAAAAAATAAAATACTTAGAAATAAATTTAATCAAGGAGGCAAAAGACTAATACACTGAAAACTACAAAACAGTGCTAAAAGAAATGGAAAGAGATATTAATGAATGGAAACATCCTACATTCAGGGATTGGAAGACTAAATATTGTTAAGATAACTATATCAGGACTCCCCTTGTGGTCCAGTGGTAAAGAATGTGCCTTGCAATTCTAAGAACAAGGGTTTGATCCCTCATTGGGAAACTAAGATTACACATATCAAGGGGCTACTAAGTCCCTGAACTGCAACCTGAGAGCCCACAGGCTGGCCTCAAGCCACAGTAGAAGATCCTGCATGACACAACAAAGATCCCATCTGCTGCAACTAAGACCTAATGTAGGCAAATAAATAAATGAAATAAACATTATAGACAAATAATAAACTTTAAAAAAAGATGACCATATTACCCGAAGTGATCTATGGCTTCAACGCAATCTCAGTCAGAATTGCAATAGTGGTTTTTTGCAGAAAGAGAAAAACCTAAAGTTCATATAGAGTCTTAATGGAGCAAAAGTAGTCTAGACAATATTAAGATGAAGAAAAAAGTTGAAACACTCTCTGATCTAAACACTCCCTACAAAGCAACAGTGATCAAACCATGGTGCTGGCACACAGAAAGATAAACAGACCAAGGAAACAGAATAGATAGCCTAGAAAGAAACCCTCACACATATGGTCAACTGACTATCCACAAGGGGGTCAAGACCATTCAGTGGGGAAAGAGGTGTCTTTTCAAAACATAGTCCTTGGGAACCTGAACTTCTACACTCAAAACAAATGAAGCTGGACCCTCACCTTATACATAGGGATTCTCAGGTGGCTCAGTAGTAAAGAGTCCGCATGTCAATGCAGCAGACACAGGAGATTAAGGTTCAATCCCTGGGTCAGAAAGATCTCCTGGAGAAGGAAATGGCAATGCACTCCAGTATTTTTGCGTGCAAAATCCGATGGACAGAGGAGCCTGATGGGCTACAATCCATGGGTGCCAAGGCCATTCCATGGGCAAAGAACGGTCTTTTCAACACATGGTCCTTGTGTTGAAACTTGAACAACTTGTTGGGAAACTTGAAGATCCACAAGCAAAACAAATGAAGCTGGATCCTCACTTTCTACCACAGTGAAAAATTAACTCCAAATGGATCAAAGAGCTAAACAATTAAAAATATAAAATTCTTAGAAAACTTAAGGTCAACATAAAACTTTTGGGGAGTTCCTGGGCAGTCAGGATAAAGGACAGAAATGGTATGGACCTAACAAAAGCAGAAGATATTAAGAAGAGGTGGCAAGAATACACAGAAGAACTGTACAAAAAAGATCTTCACAACCAAGATAAACACGATGGTGTGATCACTCACCTAGAGCCAGACATCCTGGAATGTGAAGTCAAGTGGGCCTTAGAAAGCATCACTACGAACAAAGCTAGTGGAGGTGATGGAATTCCAGTTGAGCTGTTTCAAACCCTAAAAGATGATGCTGTGAAAGTGCTGCACTCAATATGCCAGCAAATTTGGAAAACTCAGCAGTGGCCACAGGACTGGAAAAGGTCAGTTTCATCCAATCCCAAAGAAAGGCAATGCCAAAGAATGCTCAAATTACCCCACAACTGCACTCATCTCACACGCTAGTAAAGTCATGCTCAAAATTCTCCAAGCCAGGCTTCAGCAGTACTTGAACTGTGAACTTCCAGATGTTCAAGCTGGTTTTAGAAAAGGCAGAGGAACCAGAGATCAAATTGCCAACATCTGCTGGATCATGGAAAAAGCAAGAGAGTTCCAGAAAAACATCTATTTCTGCTTTATTGACTATGCCAAAGCCTTTGACTGTGTGAATCACAATAAACTGTGGAAAATTCTGAAAGAGATGGGAATACCAGACCACCTAACCTGCCTCTTGAGAAACCTGTATACAGGTCAGGAAGCAACAGTTAGAACTGGACATGGAACAACAGACTGGTTCCAAATAGCAAAAAGAGTATGTCAAGGCTGTATAGTGTCACCCTACTTATTTAACTTATATGTAAAATACATCATGAGAAACGCTGGGCTGGAAGAAACACTAGCTAGAAACAGGAAGCAACAGTTAGAACTGGACATGGAACAACAGACTGGTTCCAAATAGGAAAAGGAGTACGTCAAGGCTGTATATTGTCACCCTGCTTATTTAACTTCTATGCAGAGTACATCATGAGAAATGCTGGGCTGGAAGAAGCACAAGCTGGAATCAAGACTGCCCGGAGAAATATCAATAACTTCAGATATGCAGATGACACCACCCTTATGGCAGAAAAGTGAAGAGGAACTAAAAAGCCTCTTGATGAAAGTGAAAGAGGAGAGTGAAAAAGTTGGGTTAAAGCTCAACATTCAGAAAACTAAGGTCTATCCCTAAGAAACTACCAATTCATTAGACACTACTACAAATATCTAACTTGTTTATACTTGTTCTAGATTGCATTAAGCTCCACTAAACACATTTGTCTTTCAAGAAGCTACTGATCAGACATGCCCAGGAACATCAGATGAGACAAATCATGACCCAAAGAGGCTGAAGGATTTAGTGCCCCTACATATTTAGCACTTAACAGTTTAAATACTTTCACAAACTATTTCAGTAGGGAAACACCCACCCTTCAAGATTGGTATTAACTCTGTCATTTTACAGATGAAAAAGCTGAGGCTCAGTTAAGCTAAGTAACTGTTGATTACCCAGGAGAGGCAGAGGCTGTATCTGAAATTGCGTCTTCTGATAATCCAGATCAATGCTCTTTCCAATCTGCCATGTTGCCTCTCATCTTATGTTCACAACAGACTCACTCTCAAGATCGAGAGCCCATCTCTGGCCTCTGCAGACTTCACACACAGAGGACAGAGTATATCCTGCTGGTTGTCAGCCACATACCTTTCCACTGCTACAACCATGGTTATGGAAACAGGTGGGGTTATGGGATCATCAACTCAACGGACATGAGTTTGAGCAAACTCTGGGAGATAGGGATGGACAGGAGAGCCTGGTGTATTGCCGTCCTTGGGGTCGCAAAGGGCTGAACACGACTGCGTGACTGAACGACGACAAATCCTATGAGCAAGTCACATCTGCGAGTGGAGGGAAAGCAAAGTGTCGGGAAGTGGGGAGTGATGCGCTGGTTCCTGCTGAGCAGCTGGGGGCTGGGGACGGGACTCTGGAGGGGCGGTACAGCCACCTCAGGCTTTAACTACTTGCCCACAGTCAGCCCCTCCTCTGCTGTCCAGGAGACAAGATCCTTCCTCATGATCTTAGAATGATCAGAAAAGACTCTAGGGGATGTGGGCTTCAGTAGTTGCGCCTCATGGGCTCAGCAGCTGTGGCCCTGGGCTCCAGAGCACAGGCTCACCAGTTGAGGCGCGCGGGCTTCGCTGTTCTGCAGCATGTGGGGTCTTCTAGGACCAGGGACCAAGCCTGGGCTCCTGCACTGGCACATGGATTCTCTACCACCGGGCCACCAGGGAAGCCTGTGTTTTCTTCCTTATAACGAGAACACTTAGGATTTACTCTCTTAACAACTTTGAAATATATCGCGTTAGCTATAGTCATTATTTTGTGCATCACAGCACATCTTAGAACCGGAAGTTTGTACCTTTTGACCATCTTTATCCAATTCACCCTTCCTCTGCCTCTAATCACCACAAATCTTTCTATGAAATGTTTTTTTAAGATTCCACATATGAGATTTTGCCTTTGTCACTAACTTACCTCAAACATCGTAATGCCTTAAAGATTCATCCATATTGTTGCTAATGGCAGAATTTCCTTTTTTATGGCTGGATAATATTCCACTGTGTATATACGTGTACCTATCTCACAGCCTTTTTACCTATTCATCTGTTGATGGACACCTGGGTTGTTTCCAGTGTTGGCTGTCCTAAGTAATGCCACTATGAGCATGGGGGTACAGGTATTTCTTTGACTTAGTGTTTTTGTTTCCTTCAGATACAGTCCCAGAAATGGAAATGCTGGATCACACGACGGCCCTATTTCCCATTGTTTAAGGAAGCTCCATATTGTTTTCCAGACTAGCCTTACCAGTTTGCAATCCTACCAACACTACACAGGGTTCCTTTTCTCCACATCCTTGCCACACTTATCTCTTTTTGATGACAGCCATTCTAACAGGCATGGGGTGATATGTTCACTGTGGCTGTGATTTACATTTCCCTCCATAACTAGTGATGTACTTGCTGGCCATTCATGTAGCTTCTTTGGAAAAGCGTCTATTCAGGTGCTTTGCCTATTTAACTTATTGTAAATTTTGATTATTTATTGATGGATGCGCTAGGTCTTCACTGCGGTGCACAGGCTTTCTCCAGTTGCAGTGAGCAGGGGCCGACACACAGCTTAGCTACCCTGCAGCATGTGGAATCTTCCTGGACCAGGGGTTGAACCCATATCCCCTGTGCTGGCAGGCAGGTTCTTAACCACTGGACCACCAGGGAAGTCCTCCTTTGCCTATTTTTAAGTTGGTTTGTTTTTCTTGCTTTTGAGTTGTATGAGTTCTTTATATATTTTGGATATTAATCCCTTATCAGATACATTGTTTGCAAATATTTTTTCTCCTTCTGAGGAGTGTCTTATTCAGTGCTTTTTGATCATCCAGTCGAGAAATTACTGAACAGCTACTCTGTGCCTCGTATTATGCCGGCTGGCTCAGTGGTAAAGAACCACCTGCCAGTGCAGGAGGCATGGATTCGATCCCTGGGTCAGCAAGATCCCCTGGAGAAGGAAATGGCAATCCATGCCAGCATTCTTGCCTGGGAAATCCCAAGGACAGAGGAGCCTGGAGGGCTACAGTCTGCAGGGTTGCAGAGTCGGACAAGACTGACTAAACAACAACTGTGCCAGCTGCAGGGGACGCAGCGTCTTCCTCACCACACGGTCAAGCTCCTGGAGGGCAAGACTGCTGTTTCCTCAGTCTCTGTGTTTCCACAGCTGTGCGACTCAAGTAAGTGGTCTGGGAGCCACTTGCTACTAGTTTGCAAGAAGATAAGAAGCTATGCCAGGAAGTAAATCAGCACACAGCTTCTTCAGAGAAAATTTTGCTATAACAAACTGTCAGGTGAATTACACAGAAAACTTCGATATGTGTTTTATTTATATTCTAGACAAACTCCTCATCTTGTGTTCAAGAAACTGTTCAGATACTATCATTAGTCCATGGTCTGTGTCTGAGTAGCACTAAACTATAGCACCTAGCAACCTATTCCGCATATAGAACGTGCTTAGTAAGGTTTGCTGAGTTAAAAGAAATTTCTCCCAAACTCAAAGAGTGATATCACTTAGAAGCTGCTCATTTCTATAACTGTGATAGTAAACTAAAAAGGAGAGAAGGTTTTGTGGCCAGATAAGCTGCAGAACATGCTCTGCCTTCAGTTTTTGCCATAGATTGATGAAGCCAAAAAGCAGGAAGAGCTCACAAATTTTCACAGCTTCCCTTCAGAGAAACGACAGACAGGCACAAATCGCTGGTGATTACTTCCTGTCTTCCTGCTTGGTTAATCTGCACTGAGGTTTAGGCCCTAGCCAGGCCCCAGCTGCTGTGTCCAGACACCAGCTCTCTGCTCCAACCACAGCCCTTCAGATGCAGGACGAGGCCAGGGTGGAGGGGACTAGAAGGGGTGAGCTGAGTAAGCATCCTAGAAGGATGAACAAGCACAAACTGTTGACATTCTATGTTTCTTTCTGGGGTGTCTGTTTTAGTTTTGTTTTGGATTGCCTTAGCTGCAGTTGTCACAACCATAATAACAACCCTCTGCCCACTATGCACCAATACATATTAGCTTTGATGTAGTGTAGAACAGTCCTATATTCTTCCTGGCTGTGTGACTCTAGGCAAGTCAATTATCCTCTCTGAGCCCCATTTCAACGTATCAGTAAAACGTGAATAAGAATAATCTTCATAGTGTTTGTGTGAATGTCAAATGAGATAAGATATACAAAAGATCTCTGTAAATACATGCGTATTTAAAACTGTGATCTGTTAAGCTTAATTTTTCTCTCTAAAGTAAGCTTTTCTTTCTTTAAGGTTAAAAATTAGAAGACTTTCTGAATTTATCTGCAGCCACAAATTGTATGCAACAGTTGCTCCAATTTCAAGTAATTTCAGAGAAAATGGATTTTGACTAGTTGTATATTAGATATACGTATGTGCAGAGAGTAATACTCTCGCAAAAATACCCCAATGTCCTGCAACACGTGGCTCAGTTGTGACCCCATTCACAAAGCCTCCCCAGGCAACCCTGGCTGGAAGAAATCTTGCCTTTCGCAGAGCTCCTTGTATCTGTTAAATTCATATCACTTCAGTTCAATAATTATTTATTGAGCCTTCAACGTACGGCTAGGGACTGGGCTAAAGCTGAGGTACAAAAATAAAGATGACCTGATCTTTTCCTCTAGCAACCTGTGGTCTTGCTTATGGCCTGCTACATTACTGCCATAAAGAGTGAAAAAAGCACTGATAGAGGTACTCGGCCAGAAGGAAGGGTGATACACAACAGAGAGCCAGCAGCGCTCCTGCAGGAGGCCTGGCAAAGCTTCAGAGGCTGAGCCAGTTGGGTTTTGCAGGCTGAGTAGGAGGTCACCACATGGGTGTAAGGAAAGCACATTCTTGATGGAGGAAAGGGCACACGCAAAGATATGACCGTGTGAGGATGCCTCGCGCGTTAATGGACTGTCAGGCTGTTAGGGCATAGGCTGCGTGTACAGGAGCACAGTGAGGCGGAGGGCCAGGTGAAGGTGGGCAGGAGTAGGTGCAGGAGGGCCTTTGCGAGTCTATCTGTCCTGTGCTTGGCTGTTCACGTCCTCATGTTCCTTGCTAGACTGGAAGCTGGTTGAAGGCAGGAGGCAAGATTGACAAACTGTTTCCTGGGCATCAGGCAGGACACTCTGCCCAGAGTAGACACTCAACAAAGAAGGGTGGCTATGAGCTGAGACGCACAGGTGTGACATTCTCTTCCTGTCTCACAAGAGCAGAAGAGGCTGCTGAAATACAAATCTGCACCAGACGTGCCGTGTGTTACAATTCAGCCGGCCCCCGAAAAGCTAGCCTCATGCCTGCCTTTGGTACTTAACCCACTTTCCAGATGACACGCACTGCTGCCTGCACAGGTAAGCTGGAAAGGGGGCCATTTCCAGAGGCAGGAAGCCGAGTGCCCAGCCGGGGCTCTGCTGACCTCCCTGACAGGGGAAGGAAAAGCTCGTTTAGGAGAAAGGACTTTCCAACCCTGGAGCTGGCGCCTCAAGCCCGGCAAACGCCAGCATTCCAGGGCTGCTGATTTGCCTTCCCGAGAGCAAGAGTATTCCAGAGGCAAGCCTGTAGCTTAAAAAAAAAAAAAAATCATGTTTAATTTAAAAATTAGAAACTGGAGCAGGCTGTGAGCACAGGGGTTGATTGAAACAAAATTTAAATTCCTGTCAAGCCCATTTAAACACGGGGGCCCTTCATAGACAATTAGCTGCTCCCTGTGAATGCTGAATAAACTCAGGCCTGGTCACTGCGAGCAGAGAGGCACCTACTGTGAGGCACTGAAAAAAAAAATTAACTAAAATCAGGCTGTATGAAATATTCAGCCTTCCAGTATATCACAGGGGTTTGAAAGTGTAAACAAGACAAAAATCGATTCCTTAGTGCCCTCAAATCAAGCCCCCAAAATGGTTAGGGCATCTGTTTCTGCTAAATTTTGTTTACATCGGCAGATTTGCCTTAATTGCAGTTGTTTATTTCTCATTGTCCCTGGGGCCCTAATCTCCCGATTACTAATACTTAACACTCATTTCACATCTAAAGCTACTTCTAATCCTCAACAGGTTTTGGGGGCTCTTAAAATTATTGAAACCACAGAGGCGGGAGAGACAGCCTCTTTGTGAAAGGAACATTTTCTTATCTACTACCAGCTGGGCCCAATCATCACCAGGGATGGCTACAACAAAGGTGCTAAAAGGCTCTTCCACAATGACTGCTGCTCCACTGGGGATTCAGAGGATAAAAAGGAGCTTTGATGGAAAAATCTGAACAAGAGGCTAAAGCAGTCCAGCCAAATAAAGTTACTGTCATAATCAAATGCTGTCAATCACCATGAAAATCCAATTAAAAATGTCTCAGCACAGCCCTCTTAAGTGGAAAAATGTACCCTATGTATACAAATTTTTGTCAACTCCACACCAGTCCCACATGAGAAAGTCCTCCTATTCACTGAACCCCCCTCCCCCACTCCCAAGTTTAGAAAGAGATGCGGGTCATTCAGAAGCAGTCTGAGGGAGCTGCGACACACACAGGCTATTGGTATACAATTAAAAGAGTTAATCGGGTTACATTTGAAAATTCCATTTTTATTTGTGTTGAGGGAACCTTTGCACGAATAAACGAATGGTAACTTATTCTCCTACTTCAGAATCAGTGACCATTTATATTTAAGAGAGCGGAGAAACAGTAAACCAGGATACCGGAAAGAAACTAGTCCATGCTCCGGCAAATGTCTCTCGGTAGACCATGGCCTAATGTTTAATTCTAATCTT
This sequence comes from Aepyceros melampus, assembly GCA_006408695.1. NCBI lineage: Eukaryota > Metazoa > Chordata > Mammalia > Artiodactyla > Bovidae > Aepyceros > Aepyceros melampus. The sequence continues at coordinate 485,810 of SJXQ01008315.1, read as the reverse complement.
GAAAATTAAATAGAGGATAGAAGGCCCAAATGTCTCTGCTGCCTTTCTGCAGTCTCTTAAACAGCTAAGTGAACCTCAAGTTAGCTGCAGGCAGATCTGACCCCCCAAATAGCTGTCTACAGAAGGCCTCACTGAAACCACACAGCTCCTGGTCCCCCAAGGTCTCTCTTGAAACTGCTACAAATTAAAAAGCAAACAACCCATTAAACAAATCCAGCTGGTTAAATAGGTGGCTTCTAATAACTTTCCAGCCCTTGAAATTCCTGGCTAGATTCATTCATTATTGATAAGTACTGCATCGATTTATTGGAGTGTTGTTGTTTGGTTGCTAAGTTGTGCCCGACTTCTGGCGACCTCATGGACCGCAGTCCACCAGGCTTCTCTGTCCATGGGATTTCCCAGGCCAGAATACTGGAGAGGGTTGCGAATTCCTCCTCCAGAAGATCTCCCCGACCCAGGGATCAAGCGTGTGTCTCCTGCATTGGCTGGTGGGTTCTTTACCACTGAGCCACCAGGGAAGCCCTCATTGGAGTGTACTTACAGGAAAACATGTACTTACAGGAAATAGATGGGGAAACAGTGGAAACAGTGTCAGACTTTATTTCTTTGGGCTCCAAAATCATTGAAGATGGTGACTGCAGCCATGAAATTAAAAGACGCTTACTCCTTGGAAAGAACGTATGACCAACCTAGATAGCATATTCAAAAGCAGAGACATTACTTTGCCGACTAAGGTCCGTCTAGTCAAGGCTATGGTTTTTCCTGTGGTCATGTACGGATGTGAGAGTTCGACTGTGAAGAAGACTGAGTGCCGAAGAACTGATGCTTTTGAACTGTGATGTTGGAGAAGACTTTTGAGAGTCCCCTGGACTGCAAGGAGATCCAACCAGTCCATTCTGAAGGAGATCAGTCCTGGGTGTTCATTGGAAGGACTGATGCTGAAGCTGAAGCTCCAGTACTTTGGCCACCTCATGCAAAGAGTTGACTCATTTGAAAAGACCCTGACGCTGGGAGGGAATGGGGGCAGGAGGAGAAGGGGATGACAGAGGATGAGATGGTTGGATGGCATCACGGACTCGATGGACATGAGTCTGAGTGAACTCTGGGAGTTGGTGATGGACAGGGAGGCCTGGCATGCTGCGGTTCATGGGGTCGCGGAGAGTCGGACACGACTGAGTGACTGAGCTGACTGACTACAGGGAAACAAGTCTGCTGCTTTCAGTAGCAATCCCCAAGTCACAGAGACTGGGCTTCAGGACTGTTTTACATTCCACCACCCCCACCCCCCAAGTGGCTGAACGACTCTGGAGATTTCAGCCTCATCTATTATTCCCAAGGACTGGGGGGCAGGGTGGCCCACCTCTGACATGGTGATAGACAGGAGACCTAGGGGTCCCCTGCCATCAATCTAACCTGAAAAAGATGGCACTGGCCAGGTGATCTCCTCTAAGTCTTGACTCTCTAATGACCTTTTGACTTGGAACAAACTGTCAAAGGTGAATTCTCAAGTGGTCAGAACACACACCAAAGATCACAGGTGCTCTGAACAAGGCCTACTTCACACTTTCTTGCTCTTCCTGTCCTTCCAGGGTGGACATCAGAACCCTGGTGCCTGTTTTGATTGGTCTGGCTGTATTGGTCGTTAAAAACTGAGAATGGTATCCAAGCAAACAATGTGATATCCCAGAAATTCTATTATTTGGCACCAAATGATTTTCGCACATGACTTCTCATAGCAGAAAGTCAAACAAGAATCTCTGATCAGACCACGTAGTTCTAGTGTGGCCATCCTAATTCATCCTGAATATCAGAGCCCAGGATGCCTTGCTCTTGGGTGAGTTTCCCCAACTTTACTCTGAATTCCTAGAGAACAGGGACAATCAAACTGTTCCTGTGGCCAGGGCTGTGCAGCCACACTGGGCCCTGAAATGATGCTGGGAAGATGGCAATCAGCTCAGTAAAATAAGAAAGAAGACTTGCAGGCAGGAATTCAAAAATTGCAATCTTAAACAGGCACATCATCACCATATTAAGAGATCGGACTTGACTGATGGAGGAAAAAAGTTACCCTTAACTGGGAAATTAGAACTGTTAGATCACTATGATCAAGGAATGACAGATTTTTATCTATCTGTATATCTCTGGCTATGTGCATATATACAAATACCTTCACACGTATACACATGCATTTATCTGCTAAAGTCTGGTGAAAAGATTAAGCAGTCACATCTACGAAAAAACAAAGCTTACTTTCTGGGGTTATAATCTCTCTGTTCTCACTGAAGTGCTAACATATCATCAAAAATTCAAATTAAAGCTGTCTGATTCAGTGTGATCTCAAGCATCCAGACAGTGATTCTGCCGTTGTAATTATGTGCAATTAAAAACTAAAATCAACTTCTTACTAGTGCTTTCCTATTTATAAGCAGACACAAAACAGATGATTTTAATGGCCTTTAAAACTTGAAAATAATAATAATAAAAAATTCATTACGTGGTTGTCAAATGGACCCTATGTGGAGCCCCCAGGCTTCTGTGATGTCTTTTGTGCTCGGAGAAAATATTTAGTTGAAGTTTCCATATTATCCAGTTCCCCTCTGCAAATCTGGAGCGTCTTGGCCAACAAGCTGATATGCACTTCCCAAAGAAAAACCAAAAGCAAAAATGGTGTCTGCAAGAACTGGTGGCTAGACATACGTGTAAGTCTAGCCCTGAGGGTCTATTTTAATACATGGTTCATGTGATGCAGCAAACTAGCTAAAGGGTGTAAACTACCACCAAGTTCAGAATCGCTTATTAAACCATCACTAGTAGCTTAAAAAGCTTAGATTACAGGCACATGGTCCATGAGCACTGGGAAAGGGGGTATGCGTGTGGAAATGTGCCTTTCCTCATTTTTGTGCTTAGGGACTCAGTAAGCACTGGACCAAAATAAAGTGGAACTTCATCTTTGGTCCAGTTAGTAGAATATGGTGATAATGCTGAATTTTCTCTGAGTCCTAGGCTCCCAGAAAGCAGTAACAAGTGAGGAATCTCCCTACTCCCGGGTTAGCTCCAAAGACCAGCTGCTCTCACAGAGGTAAGACCCCTGTCCATCCTTCCGTAAGCCTGGCGGCTAACTCCCTCGTTCACCTGCCTCCATAACCTTGGCTCCCTCTCTTTGCTTCTAGACACTCCTCACTAAGGAACATTCTCCCTATTGCAACAGCCTGACTACAATCATCTCTTTAACCATCCAGTGCATTCTGTGGGTTTGAGTCCCACAATAAAGCCATTTGGTCTGAACCTAGAAGTCACACTGGAATTTGAGTGCTGGAGATAAAAATCCTAACATGATGGCTTTTCCGATTTTTTTTTTTTTTTAAATTAAATTTTATTTTTTAGTTTGTTTTGCTTTACAATACTGTATTCGTTTTGCTATACATTGACATGAATCAGCCACGAGTGTACATGAACTCCCAATCCCGACCCCCACCTCCCCCCTCCCGCCCCACACCCTCTCTCTGGATTGTCCCCGTGTATCATTCCCAAGCATCCTGCATCCTGCATCAAACCTAGACTGGCGATTCGTTTCACTTATGACATCATACATGTTACACTGCCACTCTGCCAACTCATCCCACCCTCTCCCTCTCCCACAGAGTCCAAAAGGCCGTTCTATACATCTGTGTCTCTTTTGCTGTCTTGCGTACAGGTTTATCATTACCATCATTCTATATTCCATAAATATGTGTAAGTATACTATTTGGTGTTTTTCCTTCTGGCTCACTTCACTCTGTATAATCGGCTCCAGCGTCATCCACCTCATTAGAACTGATTCAAATGTATTCTTTTTAATAGCTGAGTAATACTCCATTGTGTATATGTACCACAGCTTTCTTATCCATTCATCTGCTGATGGACATCTAGGTTGCTTCCATGTCCTGGCTATTATAAACAGTGCCGCAATGAACATTGGGGTACACGTGTCTCTTTCGATTCTGGTTTCCTTGGTGTGTATGCCCAGCAGTGGGATCGCTGGATCATAAGGCATTTCTATTTGCAATTTTTTAAGGAATCTCCACAAGGGACCTTGCCCAATTTATCGCATACCTGGGTTCGCTTAGAGAACAACGCACCAGTCTATCTGAAAATGTAATTATAATCAGGTTTTGGATAAGCAGAAAAGCTACCAGGGACAATGTAATTTAGAGGAATTATACAAGTTAACGTGTCTTTGCAAGTAATTAAATGTTTAAACAGATTTTTTCTGGAACAGTTTGGTGTTTATTAGCCCCCAAACAATACCACCTCCAGTACATAAAGCCTTTTCTGAGAAATGAGATGCCTTCAAGTTTGCAGCTGCTGGAATTCAGATGAAGGGGGAAGAAAAAAATCTTTCTAAAAGCACTATTTTGATTATAACTGACACTCCTCCCGTAAGACCCATACTTGCTTCTCTGGGGTTTCCAGCCCCGCTATTTACTTGCTTTCTAAGCAAAATGTCAAATTTCAATTGCAAACTGCACTCTGTGTTTCTTCTCAGGTGCCTGAGTGGAAAACCAAACCTGAGGAAATGCTGAACGAGGATGCCCTGCTCTGGAATGTACCAGGAAATGCACAAAGTACCAGGCATGATTATGGGAACCTGAGGAGAAAACCCATGTTTTTAAACAATTACTAAAGCAGTATAGTAATGGCATAAAGACAATTTCTGCGCCAGCTTGTTTCTCTGAAATTCTCTCTGCCACTGAACAGCTAGAACAGATAATAACTATTAGTAAATCAACTCCTCTGCAATATCCAGCTGTGCCTCACACATTTACATACAGATAGAATGGGTATATGTTTTTAATATGTATGTGATACGTACTTGTACCACAGCCGAAGCGCATGGTACAAAGGAGGAGGAGAATGGCAATCGGATCAGCATGAGATAATAAAGTGGCCTAGATAAAGTATTAGCCAGCGATTGATCTCAAACCGGGAGGCGGCTCCTTCTGACCTGATTACTTACTATGCATAGGTTCCATTAAATAGAGCTTAGACATGGAAAGCTTCTGGAAACACTCTAAATGCATAGAAGGATCTATAGCGCTCTGAACCTAAATTGTAACTGCATAGGTGCCCATGGCCCACACCGTTCTGGCTTGAGTCAAGGCCCACATTCAGGATAAAGGGAGGTTAAAGGGCCGCCTGACAGCTGGTGGGAAGCCCAGCCGGCTGAGTCCCACAGGGAGGGCCCATCCCTTTCCTTCCCTCCCCCATGCCAGCAAGCATTTCACCCTCCAAATGAACGTCCCCCTCCGGAGCAGCTCGCCTGGTCCTGGCCACAGAGCTCCTGTGATCAAAGTGGGAAGTGAGGAGCTGAATAATCACTTAGGGTCACGGTTCCCCTTTGAAAAACTGATGACAGGCATTAATTTCTCTTTAAAAAAAAAATAACCAAAAAACGCAAATCCCCACAAGCATATATGATCTTGGAGTAATTTCAGGGGCTCTAACAGACTTCTGGAAGTCACTGACCCTAGGTCAAGCACTGCTTGACCATCCCTTTCATTCTAGTCTATCCCTTTCATTCTCAGATGAGGACACAGAGAGTGGGGAGGGACTGGGGAGCTGCTGACCAGGGAAGGGAGGTTTCTCTGCTAAATCAGCCTGACCTTTAAAGGGACCTGGAAGGAAGATTAATTCCTCAGAAGGAATTCTCTGTGGTTTATACAAATGGTCTATACAGAAAGGTTGCTCACCATGTGCCTTTTACTTAAAAATATGTAAACATAAAATCTGAATAGCTAAGCCAGCCATGCCCTCTTCATCTCCATGCCTTCATCTCAGGTCGTCTCTCTCCCTGAACGCAGGGGTAGGATCCTTAATGCTTTGCTTCCCTCAATCTGATGGCTGACATTTGGGAAACCTTCCCCACCGCCTGCACATCACCATCCTCTCCTCTCTTGCTGCAATCCCATCAACGCTTTCCGCCTGGCAGAGGCTGCCCTTTCCCCACAGAAGCTGGAACATCCTTGCTTGGCTGTCTGAAGCCTCCAAACACTGTCTGCCACTTCCTCAGAGTTTCTGCAGTGTGGAAACTTATTTTGCTAAGTTTGTTGGTCTTAAGTCACAGAGCTGGGGCAGCACGGTCTTTGCTTTGCTTTATATCAGGGTGACTTAAAATTGGGTTAATTATGGAATCATCATCATCAGAGCAGAAAGAGTGTGTGTGGGGGTGTTCCTATCTATCTGAATGTTCCTCGCTGCCTGCATGGCTGGTTTTCCTTTGCTTAAAGTTAGCAATAACTAGTGTTAAACAATAACTTGAAGAGTTACTCATGACATAACTCTGAAGGAACTGAGGAGAGGGAAGATCTTCCCCAAAGATGAAGGACTTCCTTATAAGTGAGTAGGAGTCCACTCAGGAGAATTTCCTCAAGAAAAAAAGTACTGATGGCTGGGTGGCTGCTTCTATGTCAGGTCAAAGTTTTCAGACCTGGATACTAGGGTTCCTTCTACTAGAAGTGGAATTTCTTAAGATTGCCCAGCATGTGGTGAATATATTGCCTATCTGAACCCAACCTTTGTGGGTCTGTGACTCCAAGAGGCCAGTGTCAATGGGATTTCTGTTCCAGCAGCACTGGAGGTTTCATATTGCTCTGAAAAGGTCTGGGGACTCGACACACTCATGCTTTGCCCATCCTTTCCTCTACCTGGAATGACTCCGTGCAAACTCTCTATTAAAATTCAATCCAACCCCCCTTTCAAATGCTACCTTCTCCATATAGCTTTCCGCCATTTCTGTGGATCCCCACAGACCTCTGCAACTCTTTTCTGTAGTAGTTTATTTTAGTTACTTGCATAGGTGTCTTACCCTCTGCGACACTGTATGTGTGAGGCGTACCCTTGTATCTTCTGCTGAGTCTAGCACAGGACTCTGCGCATAATAGTCTGTATGTATCTACCGAATTCAGTTGTCTGCCTGTTTCTCAGATCTCTCAAGCCAATGTGGATGCCAGTGATAAGAATTCTGAGTTAATTCTTTATGTAGTTTAAGGGTTATGTGCCAGAAAACAGTACTAGTTCCTGCGGATCCTGGCTGGCTGCCCCCAAATGTGAACATCAAGGGAATTTCTCCAATTTTAAGACATTTCCACTTAGAACAGAAAAACTGTAGCCATCTTAGGAATAAACATCCTAAGCCGAGAGAATTAAATAGCTAACCGGCTAAATGAATCCTAGCACTCTAGAGCCTAAACCTGAGTTTTACATTTCATCTTTTAAGAATGACATGGTCAAAAACTGCAAAAATGATGATTTTTAAAACTCAAGTATTCTCGTATGTAAGGCGACTGCCCCAAATAAACGACAAAAACCACCTGAGCACTCGCCACATGCACAGCCCAGACCCAGAGGTGTGGGTGATTCGGCACACCTCTCCCCATATTCTCATTTACTAAGGCTGAGACTTGTCAGGGACACATTCAAGTTCATGTAAGAGTTTCTTGATGAGTCTGTAACTTTTGATATTTCTGTCTAGCTTCACCTCTGATGTTCTCCCTTTGATCTAGAAAATGCAGGCCCATAGGGAAATCTCAGCAACCCTGCAGTCTTCACAGCCGATGTGGCCCAAGCTGTGCAGACCATGTTGGTCTCCTGCTGGCTGGAGTCACCGGGCTTGGGAGATAAACTGCTCTTTCTGTGAAAGGCAGGCCCCCACCCACAGTGACAAATGGGCTCTACAGTTCATGCATTCCAGAGAATGCTCTCAGCTTCCAGATGGGAGCACCGTCAAATAGGTTGTAGATGGAGAGAGAAAAGGAAAAATTAAAGCCATTAATATGCTGGAAGGAAGAGAGAGACGGCTCCTTTAAGGGGATCCCTAGGATGTGACTCAGGATCCTCAAGCCAGGGACAGCCCTCTTTCTCTCTTATCCCCTAGGGGGTCGAATATTTGGGCTCAACCCCCTTGACTGCAGAAGTGTCACACACACTTCTTTGTTCCTGTCCCCTCACTGAGGCTGTACTAAGGCAGGGTGTGCCTCACTACTGCTACACCTAGGGGAATAAGCTCCCTCAAATCAAACTGTGAGCAGTACCAGAAATAATGTTAAATTAAGTATAGGATGGTGCTTCCTGTGACTAAATTTTTCATTGTATCTTATTGATTTATTGATATTTATTAATTAAAAATGTGGGACAGCACACAGCAGGGTGTATAGTTGTAAAGAGATATATCGGAATATGTCTCCCTTGTCTCTCTGCACACACACAGCCAGCCACGTATGCTTGCTTCCAAGGCATTGACAGGATGCACCCTTCAGCCTTGTCTTTACGACTTGCCACCCTGGAGTGGTGTTCCCCACCAACACAGACATCCGGATGCATTTATGAGTGTATGTACGGTCTGTAGATGTTTTATTTATAAGTGGCCAACTCACTGCAGCATTGAAACAGGCGTTTACAAATATATATCTGTTTTATGAAACCCTATTCCTTTGTTTTAATAGCTGAGCTATCCAGCCATAGCATGATAATGTACAAGGTAAATGGGTCTCCATCTCTAGAACCTGTTCCAAGTTTCCTCAAATGTGACTAACTGCATGAATTTCCCAAGCATCAGAGACCTCCCCATCAAAAAAAAAAAAAAAGAAAAAAGAAAAGATGAGTTTATGCTAGACATGCAACCTGCACAGTTATAAATTGCAGGGGTTTTAGGGGTGAACTTTAACTTGAAACTACCCTGAAAACTGAGATTTTGCTCCAGGGGTAACATGAAGAAGAAAACTACCTTTCTTGAAAGCACATATGATGTAAAAGGGAAACATAATGCAATATTATATTTGGGGATGAAAACTGCATTACACAGAAGTTTGGGTGTTTAGGTATTTACAAGGATGAAATACAAAGGCTAAAAACCTTTGAATTGATATCATAAAATGCTTATTATTTAAAGTGGTGAGAGAAAACTGATCAGAATTCATCCTGATTGCAATAATCTAGAGACAAGGAATGGTATGCAAAACATCAGAAAGAGTAGACTATAGTTATTATTTACCAGTGCTCGATGCTAACGTTATTCTAACAGCTTGTGGATTGTCAAATCAACAATCTGCACTAAATAAATGACCATTTGGGAATTTGTTAGGGAACGACTCTCTTCCTCTCCCTGCTTGACTAAAAACTGTCATTTGTAATCAAAGAAAGCGGCCTTGGAGCTGAGAACACAGCACTTGCAGCCTTACAGTTGCCTCTTTCTGAGGAAAGACTAAAGATTCACATTAACTTGATCTTTTACAGCCAATCTGATTTCATTCTACATGAATCCAAGAGGACGCCACGCCACATTCAGAATTTCCTCTAGGATTGCACTAAACACCTAATATGCTGACTATCTTTTCTGTTACCAAGCCTCTGAATTCTGAGAAGCTGTAATAGCAAATAAGGACGAGGAGTAACCTAGATTAACTTGTGACCCTGGAGTGTGAGGCAAAGGCGAAGGATTCTGCATGAAGCTTCAAAATGGTGATGGGTTTTTAAAAAGTGAAAACTACCATCTGAGGATGTGAGCTTCAAGAGCACCCACCCAAATGAAGTAAATTATACCGGCTTTCTGGAGCCTGTGGATACTTTAAATCTGTATCTAAAACACATGTACTTACCATCAGTTCCTCAGGTGCCGGCCTTTCTTTCGGCTGCTTTCGCATGCTGTAAGAGAAAAACTCACATTATCTATATCACCTGCAAATCTGTGCTATAATTCCCACCACTGGCTATCTGCCCTGGAATTTGAATGTTTTCAAAATTTACCACGTTCAATTCTTGGCCAAGCATTAGCATGTATTCTCGTTTGTTTATTTTGGCCTTCAAATAATCAGGTTTGGGGGGAAGCTCATGAATCAAAAATCAATTTGTTTTTTGGAGTTATTCTTATAATATAAATAATCAATTTAAATTTATATTAATTCTACTTTTGAAACGAATTATGAAAAAAAGCAGCAATGTTCTCTTCCTGACTTGGTTATCAATCATTTCAAATAAATTTGGGGAATAATATACTTCTTTTTTGGTAACTGGGATAAGACAATAATAAAAGAAATGTGACGATCAGGTCAAATGAGAAAACTTCTCATTCCTTCATTATTACTCTGAATAACAAGTCATATATAAAAGAGGTCAGAATCTAGATAATGCTACAAAATTATAAATGGGTTATTACATTATCTTGCCTTTCATTTATTTTGGGTTCTTTGCAAGTTGATAATTCATTAAACAGCTGTGGGGAAGTTAAGTTTACTTAAAGAATCACATTCCTCTTGCAAAATATTTCATCTGACATACAACAGGCATAATTAGTAGCTGCAACATGCACTTAGCCAGGTGATGAAGCATCCACTTGGGGCACTGAGGTAGCCACGGGTAAGCTGCCTACTACTGGCCAATTCATACTAAACTCACGAGTATCTGTGGGATGAAGTCATGAAAAGAGATTGCTGCTTCTGTTACCTGGAAAATCATAGACACTTTTTCTTCATATGAGTGAACCTCAAACAAGCAAGAAAAAACAAACAAACATACACTCTGCATTTGCTGACAGCATTTTTTTTTTAAAGTAGAGATCTAATGATCATTTGGTAAATAAGAACCGTAGTTGTAGTTACGAACTGTTAATGACATCGAGGACATTTGCCTTCCCTATAAATAACCATATGCACCTCTCAAATACTGCATCTATTAGCAAGTAATTCAAGCTGTCTCACCAGTGGATTTGGTAACACTCCTAATCTGACATTCCAAAGTAGCTGTATCTCTTGGGAAAACAAGGTTATTACCCACTATCATTTCTGTTTTGGCTTGACATCTGTGGAAATTTCAACACAGGTTATCCCTCCCTCTGTCTCCATAAAACTTTAATATAACAGCTGATCATTTTTTTGGACAGAAGGCAGGCAAGGCCCTATCTGCTCAGAATAGGCCCCACCCCCAGGTTGGTCCCAGACCACACAGCGAGAAAAGCAGGGTGGTCAGGGCACAAACCCAACACCTCTGAGCAGGTGATGCCCAAACCCAGCGCTCCAGACAGCTCAGGAATTGCACGGTTTGTTTTCCAGAGTGTACATTTCAAAACAGGACATTTCCATCGTGTGCTTCTGTTACTAGGAATTCCACATAAAGAAAATAAAGACTAATACATATTTCTAGATAATGGTTCTAGTATTAATGAGCTTAGGATTCCAGTGTTTAACCAATATGTATACTTTTTTAACAACATGGCATGTTTTGGAAATAAAATGTTTGCAGAATGAAAATAGTTTTTACAAACTATGGAATATTTTATAAGTATTTTAAATAAACAGAAATAGTGCTAATAAAAATTTTAGAAGTTGGGGGTTAAAAATCTCTTACCCACATATTTTTCCTGTGGAATATAAACTATATAAGACATTTTTATTAAGAGGTAACATATTACACTTAGTCAAAAAGGTGATAAAGCTTGACATTTATATTAAGGAATATTTCTTGGCTTCACTTGAGCACCATCATCAGATGGCTCATGGGAGGAGGGAGAAGGGAGAGTGTTCAGCCATTGCGGGTTAGCAAGGACTCCTGGGTGCACCTCTTGTGGCGCCACAGGAACGAAGGGCTCATCTTCCACTGGTGGATGTGATTCTGAAGGGGTGATAAAATGACTTTAGGAAGGAGGGAAAGAGAAGTAAAGGCAGTTAGGAAGGAGTTCCAGAATGTGCAGAACAGTCTCCTGCTTTGGGGCGGTCATCTCTATGCTCCCAGTTTCCCTATCCCTCTCCCTCCCTCTCCATGTCAGGGTGAGGGAGCAGGCAGGATGGTGGCAGTGGGGGAACTGGGCCTTCCAGGGCCACAGGGGTGTGTTCCAGTAAGGGAGATGGGATGATGTGAAAGGGGTAATAGAAGAAAACTTCATTCCATGGGGAGAAAAAGGCAGACAGCTGGAAAAGAACCCTTACATCTGTTTCCTCAGACGTAAAATGACAAGGGGTTGCCTAGAGACTCCGAGATTCTGTGCCCCCTTTGATCTAAATCCTGTGGTTTTCAGTACTTTCAAAGGTTAAAGTGGGCCTAATGGAACCACATTTTCATAGCCTCTCTAACATCAAAATTCACTGAAATGGGACACCAGTATTTTGTCTAAAATATAACCAAAGATAAAAGTTTACCGAAAATCCGATGAATTAATAAACTATTCTGCTTCCACTAAGTGACAGGCATTTTTATGGGTAACCTGAGGTCCCATTAATAAAAATAAGCTTCACATGTCGTGCAACAGGGGCTATAAAATTGTGTATTTCTTAAACAAAACAAAACAACTGAATAGCAACAATATCTGTGCTCAAAGAAGTAGCCTATTCTCAGAAGTTTATTAAAACAGGAAAAAGCCTCTAAAGTACGTTTATGACCCTGTGTGTAAATAACGTTTACCTAATTTAAACAATTCCTTCAGCTTTGCTGCCCCATCTGCCCAAGGCCCCGAAGTCCCTCCTGTCTCCAAAAGGAAGCAGGGAGAGCCATAAGGTCTCACGGAGCTGCCGAGTTAATGGCATGTATCATTTACATTGAGGGCATGGCATGTTTGCAAACAGGCTCACCACTGAGTGATGAAATGTACAAATGGCTCGGAGAACTCTCCAACCGGAAGGACGGGTGAATCCTGGGATGGAGGAAAAACAAGTCATCAAAAGTCACAGCAATTCCTTGTCTTTCTTTATACCCTCCACCCCCCATCCCAAAGAAGCAAATAAAGATGACTATATAACAAGGATTCACCAGCATGTGGAAAGGAAAATAAGGCATCATCCAATTAAAAAAAAAAAACTGTCTATACTCTCTTTCACGTTTATGTAAAAATGCCAAATTTAAAGCCACACACTTTTATAATGGTGAGAAACAGGAGAGCAAAGAGGGAAGGGAGGTGAAAAAAGGACAATGATAGCCACGGGTAGGAAAGAAGGTACGAAAGTGTAAATGAGAAATTAATGATTATTTAAGTAACACACAAACGGTCGTGTAATTAACAAAGAGCTGTGAAATTATTCTTCTGTTGACCTTTGTTTCTTTTCCTGGATTTGCTATTTATTTACACTTTCCTTTTTATTTACATTTATTAGTATATTCAGTTGCTCTTAACTGCTTGCCTTTAACTGAGTCATGTGGGTCAGAGTTGGGTGTTTTTTTTTTTGTTTGTTTTTGTTTTTGTTTTTTTTTCATTTTAATAGAAAAGCTTTGAAAGGGGAAGAGCTGTTTACTAAAAAATAATTTCGGCCTATTTGCCAGTCTAGGCAAACTCATCATAGGAGAAAGCCAGTGAATTAAGTACGCCATGAAAAACACCCACCTTGACCACTGGCAGAACTAGGGTGGGGATGGGAGTCACTCAAGAGGGCAGGAAACTACTCGGCAACAAACCACAATCGCCATGTAACACAGGGAGCAAACCCCATGACCATTTGCAAAGGAAGGCTTTAAGAATTTAGGAGTCTTTCCAAGAATGACAGAGAGCGCCACTGTGTTTATAGTGTAACAGCTCAGGATGTAATGAAATTACACTGCAGAGTACTTTAACAGTCATCTCATTAGACCTACAGTTGGAACAAGAGAGCCACATAAAGTAGGCAGCTGCAAATGACTCTATTCTCATCTATTCTCATTTGCTATTAAAAATACCTTTCGGCGGCTTTTTTCCTCCCTGACATCCCCACACAAAGTGCCCTGCAAAGTATGATACATGCACCTATTTAAATTAACAGAGGAATGACTTATTTTAATCTCACTGTGCTTTGGAGTGCTTTGGCCATTTGGATGAGCAATATATCATTACATACAACCTTCTAGCGCTGCAGGCAAGAAACTCAGAGCATGCAGCATTTGGTGGGAGCCAAACAATTTCTCTAGCACACAACTGTGTCAAATGCATGCATGTATTCATTATTGAGAACGAGAGGAAATAGCTTTGATGTAGTGAAAAAAGAAGATGATAAAAGCACCTCTGCAATATGCGTGTCATTATCAATGGTGGCAGATAGATACAATTGCACAGCCTCCTCTGTGATTAGTAAATATACATATAATTGCTGTGGCCAATTATCAGAAAAATGAGATCGGTAATTACAAGACAGAAAATTAACTAGAACTCTTATTAAGGCTTTGTTTCCAATTCAAACAATTGGAAACTGGTGGAAAATACAATTAAATCAAAAGGAACTGAGGGGGTCAAAGTAGCCCCCCCAAAAAAAATCCCAAAGAGGTTTTTTTTTCTTTTTTTAAAAAAAGGAATGTGAACCAAATGTTTCTTAGTTTTTGCATGTCTGTCCTCTTTGAATTGACTGTTCATCCAGAGGAGAGGTAGGCTAGTAATCATAAAGTTAAAATTCTCATCAGTAGAGAAAGGCTTCCAAGAGGAAAAGAAAACAAAGGAAAATGGGAGCGAAATAAAATCTTGCTTAGTTCAAGGGATTACATGCAGGCATTACATAGAGAGGACATGAAAAATGGGGGGCCGATGGAGTAGTCTGCTCAAAAGAAACAAGGCGTACAGTAACATGACAAGCCCTCGCTACAGGAACTATAAAGCGGTCACGGAAGTCCTATCAGTTTGAAGAGCAAAAATAAAACATGATATCAATTCCAGCCCGGTCTGTTTTAGGAAAGCCATATATATCACCTGCGAGATTCTACAAGGCCCAGTTCAAGAAGTGACGTTTTACTGCCTCAAACACTGTTAGTAAAAAGATATTTCAAAGTCTGAGGTACGAAAATTATGGACCCTGACCAGGTAGTTAATTTTTTCTAAGTCATTCCTTTCTGAAATTTTTTGGGATGTGGTAGTACTGGAAGTATTTGAGTAGCAGTTGCTTTAAGATGAATGCTTAGGAAAATAAAAGCTTAGTGTCTTAACGTGGCTGAATATTTACCGAGATGGTTAAAATTCTAGACTGGTTTTCTACAAAGATCCCGGTATAAAGCGTGATGCTGATGTGGGCCTCTTTCAAAGTATGACACCAAGAGTAAACTGATGAACTACAGGCAACTGGATGAAGATGTCATTCTAACATGGATGAGAAACAAAACGAGGGAACTGTGACATCTTTGCATGGGTAGTTAATTTTATTTAAGACCTGATATTGTAGCCTGTTAAGTTCCTCATAATATAAAACTAAGGAACACTGGGTGGTACCCATGAATAATTTATTTCACTTGTGAAAATGCCAGCACAAGTCGACTTTGCAGAACCACCGAGTGGATTTTCATCGCAGTGGTGCCGGGAAAGAATCAGTCATCAAAGATGCAGGGGAAATTCTAATCTCACATGCATAATGCCAGATACTTCTTTTCATTTTAAAATCCATGTCTCTTGTGTATCCCAGAGGAGAATTCTCTGAGATACGGAAGACTGACTAGTGCCTGGGTGGGTGGGTGTCAAAAATGCCACATGAAAACTGGAGGCAGGGAGTCCTCGGAGAGCCTCCTCCAAATCCACAAAAACATGCAGGCTGTTAACACCCCAGAGGAACAGACAGACCCGGCAGCGGTCACCACGCTGAAGGATTTTTCAGGTATACTTTTGTTTAAAAACAAGTTTAAAAGCAAGTAAAATTAGAAGTTAGTTTAGATCAAGATATAAAAAAAAATCTCCAAGGACCTATCTATTTTGTCATCTAATTCCAATCTGTGCAAAGGGGATGGGAGGCTCACAGGAAAGCTGCTCTGGCATCTCCGTGGCCCCCAGGGAGGGCAAGCAGTCATCCACCTTAGAGCAAGAGAGAACCATGCCCAAGGGTTCAGAGCATCTCTAAAGTCCTGCTACTTTTGCTGCTACTTATCAGAAATGTTCTCTGTGAAACACAGCCTCAGGCAAAATGAAGAAAAAAATACATTCTAAAAAGGTAAACACAAATTAGAAGCAGTTACACCAACAGCTCAGCACTGGCTGAAACAGACTCTAACTTGTTAACAGAAGTCACTGTTTTTAGGAGCTTAGGTGCCACACCTCACCGTGAGGGCTTCTCGGGACACTTCTCGGTTGAACTTCTAAGCACGGAGGTATGGAACAAAAACAGTGGATACAATCTTAACCACAAGTCATGACCTGAGATTCTGGTCCCAAATCAACTTTCAGTGTCCTGCTTAAAGGGACACAAGCTGGATCTTGTTACAGAATAGGCAACTGTCGTATTAAAAACTGCTGTGGCCATTTCAGTAAGCAATTCTGGCCATCACGGAGTATAGCCTTCACGTCTCAGAGGTTTTGTGAACTGCCTGGCCAGCCCCTCGTGCTGAACAACTGCAGCACAAGCAGACGGCAAGCTAGGGAACAGTGAAGGACAACAGGAAGAAAGTTTGAGTGATGCCTTTGCCTTGTGAATAATGAACGGTTCAGGGAGGTCAACCCATTACAACAGAAGCTGTTTAATTATTAATTATGCACAATCTGTGGGCAAAAGGACAAGTTCAGAATGTTTAATGTATGCTAACTTCAGCTGGACTCTCTCTGGGTATTTTGTTATTAGCACTTGTCAGCAAGGTACTCAAGCATAAAGAAAGGTAAGCAGCAGAAAATCTGAGAGTGTGTGTATGTGTGAGGACTTGCATGAGGAGGGGCAGGGGGGGAGGTCCAACTCCAACCACAGCTGCTGCTAGTTCAGCTGCAGAGTAAGTATGCCAAAAAACTACACTTTGTTACATTGAGCACAGGCAGGTAAGTTGGACACTCCAAACAGAGACAATACAAATGAGAAAAACACTTTTGAAATGACTTACTTAAAAAGGAAATCATTATTACAAAGGCATAGTTTTTTTTTAAACCATGGTGTTTCTTGGCTTTAAAGGATCTGTGTCATTTATATTCAAACACATGCTGGTGCACACACAGACACACACTAGTGCATGTAATACTGGCAGAATCTGAATAAACTCAGTGGATTGTATCAGTGTCAATTTCCTGGCTGTGATATTGTACTGTACTTCTGAACTGTTACCACTGGGGGAAACTGGGTTAAGGATACACAGGATGTCTTTACACTATTTCTTTAACTGCATGTGACTCTAAAATGATGTAAAAATAGAAAGTTTAAAAGTTAAAAGGTAAGGAGTTTTGTTTTTTTTTTTAAACTCATTGAGGTCCAGGTTTTTAGTAGAGTTCTGTTTTGAATAATGGAGAGGCCTGGTATAACTATTCAACTGGAAAAAAGGTTGAGGAACCTTTGCTTTAAAAACGTACCTGAGGATTTAATTTTTGCCTTTAATTCATAATAAAAGATGACAATGGAATCTGACAATGATGTGGTGGTGAATTCAGACACTGATAGGCAGAGACAAAAAGTACTGTATAAAAATGATACAGCCATTCATTAGTTATTTATTGCTTCACTCATTCAACAATTTTCTTGACCCTCTACCGTATCAAAGGTGCTTGGGTGGGCACTGCAAGATGACTGATACTTAATCCACATCCTGGGAGAATTAGTGTTGTTCAGAGAGATAAGATGTGCCCTGCTAAGAAGGATGGGGAAGAAACTAGGAGAGTCTGGAGGGCTGGAATATACCATCTTTGGTCTACTTTCTTCCATCCTCACTGCCAGAGAAGCACCTGGGGTGAAGGGATCTTGAACATCTTAATTTGGGTTATGTTCCCTTCTCGTGTGCAAAAGAGACATTTCTCCAAACCAAGATTTTACACTTATTAGGAGTAAAATGGAAAGAAGCTAGAAGGACAAATTCTCAAGAATCTCAAGATGTTGGCCACACTGGTGAATTCTGAGGTCAGCTGTGCTGTGATTAGATTAAACCAGACAAGTTAAGTGAAATATGGCCATCCTTTCTAACAGCCTATTTATAGACTTCTTGGTGTCAAGTCATCAAGCCAACAGGTAATTAACATCAGACAGTCACCTATGGTCTGACCAGAACTGAGAGCTATGCTATAACATTTTAAAACTAATTCAAGCCTCATGTTCTTTTGGTCTGGCTCAACAATTTCTGGTCCTGCACACTGGCATTCATACTAATTGGCAGAACTCTTCTAGCTTGCTCCACATCTGTCCACAATGCTGGGTGGAAGGGTGTCTGTGATTCCAATGGCTTCACATCCCAAGTTGTTTTTTGATCCTCCTCTGTTCACTGCCTTAAAGTGGTATCTTTGTGAGACAACTGGTATAATCCACAGGGCAAATCGGCTCTTGACTGGGGAGGAAACCTTGTTTGCCTGGGCGGGGGTGGGGAGTGGGGAAGACACACACACACAAAAACGAAAGAACAGAATCCTCGCCGTTAAAGATCTCCACAGGGGACTTTCCTGGTAGTCCAGTGGCCAAGATCCTGCATTCCCAATGTAAGGAGTCCAGGTTCCATCCCACATGCTAGGAAACTAGATCCCACATGCTACAACTAAGGCTCAGCACAGCCAAATAAATAAATATATTTAAAAATATCTCCACAGAAGTCATCTCCAAACCAAAATCTACCCATCCAAAGTGTAATCCAATGGTAGATTCTGGGAAATTAGCTCAGTTTTAATATTTTGAAGGTTCTCAATGTTCACATCTGTAAGTTTCTGCTATAACTGACTGTAGCCAGCGGGGGGAAAAGGCAGTCACATCTCATCAGAGAGAAAGAGGCGGAAAATGGATAGACAAGTGCTCAGTCAGAGAGTAATTCAGCCTGGTTAATATATTAGTAAATCAGAACTCCACACCAGGCTTGTACAAATCCAATCAATGTTTGTTCAGAACACTTAGTTTACTTAAAAATGTGGCCACTTTGTCAGGGAACAATAAGTGTTTTGACCCTAAAGTCTATTTTTGATTTCACAATCAGAACTGATCTCATCTGCAGGGTGCAATGATGGACAGCGCTGGGGTGAGAAAAAGGCTTTGCGTTTAGGAAGGCTTGCAGATGGACGTCATCAGAAAAGGAAGCCTCTGACCCTCTTCAGCTGGAGACCACGGAGCCCTTGTCCTACTCATCTCACTCCACATCAAGACTTGAGCAGAGAAAGTGAAAGATGACTCAATTTCCACGCCGGGTCACCTCATGCTCTGGGTTGCCAGAAGTGATAAATGACACGTGTGGGCGTTGGGTGTGAAGTTCTATCCACTGGGTCCTGGCTGACAGTATCAGCTCATTTAACTTGTTTCAGGTGGACCTGGAACCAGGGGCAAAAGGCTAGAATTTTCACCACTGAAACATCCACCTTACCCGCAAACTGTTAAATCATAGGAGAACCAGCTACTAGCCAAGAGAACATCACGACCAGACGGCTTATAAAAAACACAAAATGTAAATGAACAGTTCTAAAGGAATCTCTGAAATTTGAGATTATGCAGTCCCTACCCTCCTCCCCATTTTCTCCTAAATATTTTGGCAGTTCTTCAGTACTGGGATAAAACAGAAGATGATAAACTTTGTCATGTATGTCAAAACTATCCCCCTCTTTTTTTTTGTCATTTAAAAGACTTAAATTTACTCAGATATTTTCTAAACATATGGCAAAGATCTTGGTGTTTCATAAAATTCCTTGGAAATAGGTAGGTGGAAAACTTGAAATGGATTAATCTCTTAAAACCATATTTGCAATTGCTTCTTTTCCAAAGTCAATGAACATCTTTTTTTCTCTTTTTATTTTAGGTCTCTTGCTGGTCATAAGCTATAGCTCACATATTATTTAGAGGAGCCTGTCTGAATGGTACACACACATATACACACAGACATGTTGACATTCACATATGTCTTCCTTTTCAATGGCTTAGGCAGAGCAGAAAAAAACATGCTTGTCTCATACTGAAGGGATTTCACTTACAAAAGTAAAACCTGTTATTGTTCCCTACCACTCTCCCTGTAGCCTCCCAATGCATTTCTATTGCTTTTTCATAAAACACTGGTGCAAATAATCAAGCATGACCATTGACATCCGCGAGATTGAGTTTTAGGAACCATTAAATGAGCTCACCCTCGTGGGAAGCCTCCTGTTCAGGCTAGTCTAAAGGTAATTATTCAGCAATTCCTACCTGTGGTTTTACCTAGTCCCTATATAGTGTTTGAATTGCATACACTGGTAAGGTTAGTTTTTTTTTCCTCAGGAAAAGTCCAGCTTACACAGTTTGATCCAAGACCTAAATTACAATGTTAATATACACACTACATTTCACCAGGTTCTATGTGTAGAAGTGCTGATTAAAAGCAATCTTAAACGTAGATCATAAACTATATTAAACAAAAATGCAAGAGGAAAGTCCAGGAGTGAAAAACAGCCCTTAACAGTTCCTAAATGAGAGGAATTATTCCTTTTTTCATTGGTAAAGGGTTAACATTGAAACAGCCGAACTACATCCACATACTGTTCAAGGGCAAGAACCTGGCAGGTCCGTGTCCTGAAAAATCAACAAGCCATAACGCTATCCAGATAGACTCAGGGAACTTGCTGAAATATAAAGTCCCCATCACCACGCTGTGTGTCCTCCTGAACGTTCACTCAACTGTTAGTTAAAATAATTACTGCAGTTTGCCACCTGCACTGCCGGCCACAGATACAGGAAAGAACAGAACTTCCAGTGGCTTCACGGTGTAGGAGTGTCGGTTGTATTTGCTTACACATTTTTATAAACCAATTCAAAGGTGAGGTCAGCTGCGAGTCGCAGGTTGAGAATTCTATGTCAAATTGTGCCATACCTGGTTCCATACAATAAACACAGAGACAAGGGGACTGAAAGCTGGCTAAAGGAGATACTGAATCAGTTTAAAATTAGCCAGTATGAGAGGAACAAAGAGAGGAACAGGGAGGGAGGAAGGGAGAGGAAGTGGAAAAAAATAGAACTACATACTGTGAAATGAACAAGTTCAGTTAGAACGTTCATCAGGATTTGGAAAATCATAATGCCATCTGCTACTCTGGACCTCAGAACATCAGGGATCTCATGGGCCCAGACGCTTCCATTTCCAGGAGGAAGGAAGGAGCTTAACACTCCCTGGAATGCTGCCTCCATTCTGGAATGGAGGCAACACCCCAGCCGACCAGTTTGGACTCTTTTGAGAACATTTGTACAGCTCACAGACATGTTTCCCCTGGTTTAGGGAAAATTAACGGCAGGCAAAATGATTACAGCGACTCGGCAGTGAGGCAGGCAGTGCCCCAGCCCGAGCTGCTGCGTAACTGACCCTGGCATCCAAAGTGGGCTCAGGGTGTATAGGTCCCATCATGGTGGATTAAACGAGCACTGTCCTACGGCTGGATAAGACTTCACAATAGAGCAACACATGTTAAATGACAGCAGCCAAAACTGGCCCCACCAGGCAACTGCCCATTCACAGAAGCTATTCACGAGCCTTCACCACCAAGAAATTAATTCATTAATAATACATCAGGCTTCGTGGACAATTCAAAGAAAACAACACAAAGCTACTTGTTCAATGACTGTCTGAAGATGCAGAATTTTCCCTGTTTTAAAAAAAACACCCTAATCTAATTGACTTACCAAGATTAAGATGCTAATATTTTGATTAGCAAAAAAGAAGTGAAAAAAAAAAATCTATCCACTGAATTCATTCAGTGCCACTAAGAAATTAAAAAAATATATTTTTTCAGCAGTAGCTAATAAAATCTGATTTTATATAGCTGTATTTAAAAAATTATTTTTTCCCACTTTAAATGACTATATTCTTCAGACTATCAGGAAAATTTCTGTTTCAACTTGCTTCTTCTGTTACATTTTAAAAATTTCCTTCCTTCTTTCTCCTTCCTCCCAACAACTCATAAATATGAATTAAATATAATTATAAATGAACAGAACATTAACTTTTGGATTACTGCTGTGTTTTGGTAGAATGTTAATGTCATTTCTAAAGAAACAGTTATTACCAAAAGAAAAAGTAATTACTAAAGGAATCATGGCCTTAATGCTAACCTATTTTCAATCTTCAAACCACTCAAACTACATTAATTTAAACATACTGGACTTTTCAAAAGAAGTATTAGATTTCAAAAGATTGCCTTACATAAAAGAGGAATATCGGTTTTCAGGATCCCAATTATACATTTCCGACATTCTGAGACAGAGATCTAGTTAACAATACTGCAGGAGGACACAACCATTATGTACCTACTTGTATTAACTTACCAAGTTTCTAATGCCTCCCAGTCATTAAGTGTACAAGTCACAAATAACATGAAATCCCACATTATCAACACCCATTTAAGCCAGTGGTTAAAGTGTCAGCCACTGTGGTGGGAAGCTCCAGGCAGGCATGGGTTGTCAGACAGCTCAGGCCATCGAATATTGTCTCACTTAAACTACCTGCAATTTACGTGCTGTGAAAGCAACAGGCCATCCTAGGATGCTAGAAGCAGGAGGGATGGGGGTATTCCTTTTACTCTTGGCTAACTTAAGAAATTGGAATTATGGTGAAGGTCCTCGGGCAAAAAATGAATGGATATTATTCCCTCTGGAGCTGGTTAATACCACTTTTTGAATTCCAAGGAGGTATTATCAGACAGCCACGTTCACACATCCACACCCCTACCCCCACTCCCAGAAAGCACCTATGTGCATATCCCAGCAGCTTCTCAGTTAACCAGCCCTCAGTTAACCTGTCTAAGGAGGAGTGATTCTCCATGAAGGAATTTTTTAAAAGGTAATAGTGGTTTAATAGCCAATCCTTTTGTATACATAAATCTTTCTAAAAGGAGTCAATCTCCTCCCTGCCAAATTAAACAGAATATGCAGAAGAGAATTCGATTCTTTCTTACAGGCATGGAGTCATTCTTATAGACAGTGAAAGTGAACTGTGTTGCAATATATTTCTGCCCTGGGGGCATGTCTGCAATGCTTTCTAAGTTGTTTTCTTTTACAGTTTTGAAAAATAATCTCTCCCTTTGATGCCAGAATGTTCAGCTGTCACTTTTTGCTTCTATCAAGGGCAGTTACAGTGTAGTAAAAAGAGCTGTGTCCTTTGGCCCTCAGTTTCCTCATCTGTAAAACAGAGTATAGTGGGAAAGCAATGTGACATTGGGGAACACAGTGGAAAACAGTTGGTAAATCATAAAGGTTAAGGCCAGACTTGTGAGTTTTGATAAGGGACTGTATTTATTAGCTAAGTATCTCCTCATCACACACTTTTTGGATTTGGTTTTCTGAGTCTTAAAAAAAGTAGTAACTTCTTATAATTACGATAAATTTCATTCAACAAATACTTATGAATAGATACAGTACTAGGAAGACAGGAAAAAAAGAAAGCCTGGGAACTTAAAACTTTAGCTGATATATTTCTTATAGTTGAGTCTGAAACAGGAATTGATAGTTTTTCAAAAAATAATTTTATTTATTTTTGACTGTGTTGGGTCTTTGATGCTGTGCAGGTTTTTCTCTAGTTGCACAAAGCAGGGACTACTCTCTAGGTGTGGTGTGTGGAGCTCTCACTGCGGTGGCCTCTCTTGTTGCAGAGCATGGGCTCCTGGCCATGTGGATTTCAGGAGCTGTGGCTCGTGGGCTCTAGAGCACAGGCTCAGTAGCTGTGGTGTGTGGGCTTAGTTGCTCTGAGGCATGTGAGATCTTCCTGGATCAGGGATTGAACCCATGTCTCCTGCACTGGCAGGTGGATTCTGTACTACTGAGCCTCCAGGTAAGCCCAGAATTGAGTTTTGAACGAGGTGCTTAGTGCTGTCCTATGAACAAAATGCTAATTATCTCCTCCTTATGTGTGTGTGCCCTATCTCAGTGAGGCCTTGACTGCCCATGCCAAATGTCTCTTCTCTGATTCCATCCTCCCACTCTCCACTACGTCCAATTATTCACCAAATTCAGTTTATTCTATTTCCTAAACACCCTTCAAACATGCTAAGGCTGTCCTAATGAAAAGTCTGCATACTTTCTGATCAAGACTATAAGCACAGTAAATTCCTGTCGTTTCCAATCCACTTTCCACAAGCCCGTCAGAGTGACTTTTCTAAAACACAAATCTGGTTCTGTTGATTCTTTGCTTAAAATCCTTTCACCCACTCCCTCCTCTTTCATTTCTGCAAATGCTTTTGGGTACAATGTTTAAAGATTTTTTAAACCTGGCTGTTGCTCTCATCTGTTTTAATACTTTGCAAAGCACTGCAGCCATGCTGAACTCCACATGGGCCTCAAGTATCTGTGAGGCCAACTCCTACTGGCCCTGGGGCTTCCCTTCTCTGTAGAGCCCTCTGGTATTTACCACCCGCTTCATTACAAGCTCTCTTCTCTGTGTATCCCCTGCACCTTGTCTACACTTTGGGTATACATGGAATTTATAAGGGGGCTTCCCAGGGAGCTCGGTGATAAAGAATCTGCCTGGCAATGCAGGAGACGCTGGAGACTTGGGTTTGATCCCTAGTCAGGAGGATTCCCTGGAAGAGGAAATGGCAACCCACTCCAGGATTCTTGCCAGGAAAATCCCATGGACAGAAGAGTCTAGAATTTATTGGCTGCAAACATCATTAAATGCCTTATCATACATGCTCACTTATGTGAGTAGGTAAAACAGCAAGCAGTCACTGTGCTCCTGAGAGCTCATCAAGTCTCATACCACTTACACTACCTGCAGTTTAAAGTTGGTGATGGCAGGGAAGCCTGGAGGGCTGCAGCCCATGGGGTCGCAAAGAGTCGGACGTGACTGAGCGACTGAACTCAACTGAACTCATGTATGATTGCTTACGAGCCTGTCCCCTTAACTAAAGCAGAACCTACTGGCAATTGTATCTTAACTAATTCCCTATCCCCTGTACCTAACTCTGGGATTAATACAAGTTTATAGAATGATTGTTTGGGCTATAATCAGTGGTTTTCAAACTGTCATCTAAGGAACTCTAAGGACTTTTATATGGTTGCCAGAGATGGGATGCAGACAGTGTGGAGATCTAAGCTTCCTAACCTGTGATCAAACCAGAAAGGCTTCATGTCCTTTCATGTGTCAAAGGACACCATCAAGAAAGTGAAAAAACAATCCATAGAATGGGAGAAAAATTTATAATCGAGTATCCAGAATACATAAAGAACTCTAACAACTCAAAACTAGTAATTTAAAAATAAAAAACAATTTAAAAAGAGAAAATGCACTTGAATAGAAGTGAAAAGAAGATATTCAAACAATTAATAAACACATGAAAATATGCTCAATATCATTAAGTCATAAGGGAAATGCAAATCAAAACCACAATGAGAGACTACTTCATATCTATCAGAATGACTACAATAAAAAAAAAACTGAAAATAATAAGTGTTGACAAGAACATGGAGAAATCTGAACCCTCATAAACTGCTGATGGGAATGTAACATGGTACAATTGCTGTAAAATGCAGTTTGGAAGTTCATCAAAAAGTTAAATACAATGTTAATACACATATAAGAGAAAACAAAGGTATAAAGGATATACAAAAACAGTGTAATCAGGCCCATCACTGGATAGGTAACTATGGGTGACATTGGCATTTTCCTGTACTTTTACTTGCCTATAGTTTTCTAAACATGTACTACTTGGAAAATATTAAACAATAAATGTTGTTAAAATGAAAAAAAAAAAAAAAGGCTAAACAGAATTTTCATGTGACCCAGCAATTCCACTACTGGGAACATATAACCAAGAGATTTAAAAACATACATCCACACACAAATGTTCACAGCAACATTATTCCTAATAGTCAAAAAGTGGAAACAGTCCAAATGTTAATCAACTGATGAAAGACAAAAATGTTGTTTATCCATACAATGGAATATTATCTGACCACAAATACTGACAAATACCTCAACATGGATGTACTTGGAAATATTATGCTAAATGAAAGAAACCAAACACAAAATGCCAGATATTACATGTCCAATTTATATGAGATATCCACAACAGGGAAATTCATAGAGAAGGAAAATAGATTAGTTAGTGGTTGCCAGGGATTGGAGGAGAGAGAGGAATTAGGAGTTACTATTAACAAGTACTGGGTTTCTTTGGGAAGTGATGAAAATGTTCTGGAACTGAGCTGTATACTTTATAAGAATGGATTTTATGCTATATAAATTATATCTCAATACAAATGTCAAAGTTAAAAAGTAGAAAACAGAAATAAGTTTCTCTATGATGATCTATACCTAGCAGTCCTTTTCAGCTGGACAGGATATTCCACACATTTATTCTCATGCCAGAACCACCCTTATCTTGATTACTGTAACTTGTAATATGTTTCAAACTCAGAAAGTTTGAATCCTCTCTGTTTTTTCTCCCCCGAGATTGCTTTGGATACTCTGACTCCTCTGCATTTCCATATAAATTCTGGGATCAACTCGTTCATTTCTACAAGAATCCACTGGGATTGTATTGAATCTGTAGAGCAGTTGGGAGGTACTGCCATCTTAACAGTACTAAGTCTTCTATTCCATGAATCTGGGATGTTTTTCTGTTAAAGTCTTTTAATTTCTTTCAAAGATGTTTTGTAATTTTCAGTGTAGAAGTTTTCTACTTCTGTTAAATTTATTCATAACTATTTGATCATTTTTGATGCTAACTAACTTGAATTGATTTCTTAATTTCACTTTGGGTTACTAATATGAAGAAGTGATTTTTCTAGCTGCGGCAAGCAGGGGCCACCCTCTCTGTGCTGTGCGGGATTCTTACTGTGTGGTTTCTCTTGTTGCAGGGCACCTGCTCTGAGTGCACAGGCTTCGGCGGTCGTGTCATGAGGGCTCTGGAGTTGCGGCTCATGGGCTTAGATGTCCTATGGCATGTGGAATCTTCCTGGACCAGGCAGGGATTGAACCCTTGTCCTCTGCCATCGGCAGACTAATTCTTAACCACTGGACCAGCAGAGGAGTCTCACAACTGATTTTTGTGTGTTGATTTTATAACCTATCATGTAGAAGATACTTCTGATCAGGTATAAAACATGACTTACAGGAATTCACTTTTTCCTAGTAAAAGGAATAAGTAAACAGAGGTATATATCAGAAATTTGTTAACTGTCCTGATGAGGACCTACAGATGTTAGAGAGAAATTCATTTTTAGCTGTAATATGCTTGAAACATATATATACACTCAGAGTAATAATCCATTTTTTTCTGGCTGTCATATGTTAGATATCCTGAACATTCTGAAACACATCTGTGAACTCAAAAACGATTTGCAAGACAGTTTCAAGCCCTTCTGTCTGACATTTAGTTTTCTCCTTTTTTGACTTTGTGAACTTCTATTCATGCTTTAAGACCTGGCTTAAACGTCTCCTCAAGGCCCTCTCCCAATCCACCCCCAGAAACATACTCTTCTGGTAGAACACACTCTCCTGTTTCTGGGTTGTACAGTATGCACCCTATGATGAAGCATAATTATTCATTTCCATACCGTTATCTTTTCCAAGTCTGTGGCTGGGTAGGCTCAAGGCGGAAGTCCTCACTTCAGTCTTTGCAGTTTCCAGCACCTCAATTCACTGATTTCCTGGCTGGCTCCAGCCAGCCCTGGGTTTCAGCAACTCAGCTATCACCTCTCTGTTCCCATCTACCATCACCAGTGTGGCCAGTCCTTTGTTGCCAGTCAAACTGGGAGACCAGGCACTAGGGAGAGCTCTGGATGGCTACATAGCCTCCTGGGTCCTGGCACACTCCACTGGCCCAGGATCTGCGACTGGGCCTCTGCCTTTCTACCCTGACTCACCTAATTCGCAGTTGACCTGGGAGCCTTGCCCAGAAGCCCAACTCTCTCTGGTCTTGGAGGCTGTCCTGAGCATGGCCTGGTCAACTTGGGCTAGTATACAGTCGGCACTTTTGAGAACTATCTGCTGAAATGAATGAACACAAGTCCACTCATTTTACTTCATCAGTCTTATTTGCTCTTCTCAGAGGAGTGTGTTTGACCTTACACATAGCACTTGGGTATCCAATTTTATTTGATACCTTTCAGTTTTGCTATCAGTCACTGTGAGGAGCGTAAAGACTGAAGACAAGATGATCAGATCATCAGGCTAACAAGGAGTCACTGACAAGAATGTTGGTAGTCACTAACAAGTCAAGCCACCACAGAAAACAGAGGTGATCACAAGAGAGAACCCAAGAAAAGCAGGAAGCAGATCAGCACACCCTTGCAGGGCCATTCAGTCTGGGAGCAAATGGTTCTACACACCTCAAAAAGCCCAAGCATACTGCTGAGTGCCAAGGCAAAATAACACAGGCAAAATGGCTCGGAAATTCACTAAAAGAGAAAGGCAAGATCCCCACAAGTCTATAACCCTATAGGACATCAAAACATCAAAGTTTAGTTCAGTGCTGTGTTCAAAACATGGACTGAGTCATCCAAGAAAAGGTTATGATACAACGAAACCTTTATAGCAGTGAAACATGATATGCACCACACTTTATCAACAGGGTGCCAAAAGCAAATAGTTAGAAACTTTCTCTCTAAAAGTGCAAATTTTCTCATTGATGTCAGAGCTTAAAGCAGTTATCAGTTATCTTGACAGTAAGGGCCACCTTATCTCCCAAAGACATCAGATGGCCAAGGCAACATGGTGCACACAGACATACATGACTGACACAAACTGAAGCACTTTACGATGCAGGGAGTCAAGGACTTGGAGTGGACCTGGTTATGAGTTTTACAGTAAGAAGTTCTTTTGAGAGAAGCAACTCTGAGGCCAATACGGTGACTCTAAGCCAGCACTCACATGCTGAGTTAGCCAGGTCCAAGCTGGATAAACTGCAGCCCCCCCCCCC